>JBBPBR010000004.1:5817510-5852501 GCA_037974775.1 Cicer pinnatifidum
TTCAAATAAACTCATATTTCCATATCCAACAACATTAAATAAATAATGAAAATATGAGTTTATTTAAAAAATTTAAGTTATGAATTTGATAAAATATAAATTTATATTGAAGATAATGATTAATGTTATAATTTTTGTAAATAATGGATAACAATGTTGATATTTTAAAACATAAAAAAATCCAATTATTACTTAAAATTAAATAAAGAATCAAATCGAGAAAAAAAAAATAAAGAATTGAAGTGTTACCTGAAATTAAGTTAAATAATCGCATGAACGATTATGCTTATATTTTTTTATAATTGTACTTTGAATATTAAAAAACTAATCCAAATTAAACTTCTTGTAATTGGATCATATTGAATCAATTTTTTTTAAATGCGTCATCCAAACCGAATTGCATGTAATTTTCTTTTTGATCAAATAACTTTTAGGTTCAAAACTAATTCAAATTACACCACAAACACCCCTAACTAAAGAGTGTCTTATCTCTTCCTATCTTCTTTTTGTTTTTTTTGCTTGATTACAGTTTTAATCTTCTTATTTTTACCAAAGCATGTAATTGGTCCTTCAATTTTAAACCTCGATAGCTTTGGTCACTCCTTATAATTTTATTGACTAAAAATTATGATTTGACATATTTAAAATAAAATGACTTATGAATTGACAACGTTGAATAATTCAAACTCAAGAAATTGCAATAAAACCTTTAAAAATATCATTTTGAAATTGTGCAATCATTCATTTTTGTAATTTAATCAATAACATACAAATAATTAATACATCTAGATGATTCTATATCATGAAATTATATGCCACATAATTAATAATTATATCAAATCACCATTCTTAGTTAAACAATTTGGTGAATGATGAAAATTATCTAATTTTAAAATAAGAGGACCAATTATATGATTTGGTAAAAATAGGGACACCAAAATTTTAATTAAGTTTTTTTTTTTTTAGAAATACCTCAAATGATTGATAAGAAAAACTAAGGTCCATCACGACCAAAGTCAACACAGATTATCAGGCTTAAGAAGTTAGGAATAATATCTAATGGGAAAAAAATACAGAAATACGATAATAAGTAATACGCAACAGATATAAAAATTTTCAAACTTGCAAGAACCCGTGAGGAACCACAACAAATATATATGACAACAAATTAATCAAAATGAAAAATGTAAAGAACGCCGATATATTAACATGGAAAACCCCACAATGCAAGGATAAAAACCACCAGTCGTTGAAACTAAATAAATAGCTCAACTATAATGAAATAAGGGTTCAAGAGAGTCTCAAAATGATGCACAAAGTGTGCCTACAACCAACCAAAATAACAAAGCACTAAATCTTACAAATGAAAAGCAATAAGAAGAAAAATACTCAAAAACTTGTTGTTGTTCGAGTACGATTCCTCCCTTTCTAGAAATTGTTTCACCTATCTAATTGTTGAAAACGAAGACCTGAATGTTGCAAATGTGCTGTCCAAAAATCAACCTAATCCAACGGTTAAGAATGTGCAATCGATGTTTTTCTGAGACTTATTTGACAAAATCGAGAATAGAGTTCACTCTCCTCTTTTCTCTTTTGGTGGCTGCCTTTTCTTTCAAAATAGTATTTTCTCTCTCTCTCTCTCTCTCTCTCTCTCTCTCTCTATTATCACCCTAATTAGACCATTTTCCACTTAAATAAGTGAGACAAATGAGCTACGATGTTTGGACCTTCCTCCACATAGGAAAGGAGCCCAATATCCAACACATCACCCCTTCACAACTATGTGGAGATAATCACCAAACTGATGATATCACAACAAGTTTCAAACTTCCCTCTTGGTAATGCTTTATTCATCATATCAGAACCATTATAATCAGTATGAACTTTAGCCAACTCCAACAACTTAGCTTCCAAAACATCACATATCCAATGATACCTCCTACAATGTGTTTGCACCTGCTATGGAACGTCGAATTCTTGCCCAGATGAATTGCACTTTGACTATCGACAAATAATACATATTTGTCCTAAATAAACCTAAGATCTTGCCAGAATTTCTTCAACCAAATCAACTATTTGCATGCTTCGGTAATGGAAATGAACTCTGCATCAGTTGTAGACAATACTACACATTTCTATAATCTCGACTGTCAAACCAGAACTCCCTCTGCAAATTTAATCATATAACCTGAAGTAGACTTCCTTGAGTTAATATCTCTAACCATATATGAGTGGGAGTACCCCACCAAAATAGGTTTGTCACCTCCAAAACAAAGCCTCATACATGTAGTACCACGAAGATACCTTAAAATCCATTGTATAACATTCCAATGCTCTCTACCTGGATTATTTACAAAAATCTACTGATCATACCAACAACATGCGCAATATTTGATCTTGTACACACCATTGCATACATCAAACTACCCATAACAAAAGCATAAGGAACTCTTTCCATGTCTCTTTTCTCATCTTCACTAGAAGGACTTTGTTTAGAACTCAACTTAAAATGAGCAGCAAGAGGAGTACTTACAACCTTAGAGTTTTCCATTTGAAACCTTCGTAACACTATCTTAATATAGTGTTTTTGTGATATCCAAAGTTTCTTCTCCTTTATATCACACATGATTCTTATGCCAAGAATCTATTTAGCTGCTCTCATGTCTTTCATGGAAAATAACTCGCTTAACTGCTTCTCTAACTTGTCAATTTTAGTAATATTTTTCCCAACAATAAGCATATCATCAACATATAATAACAAGATAAGAAAACCATCATTAGAAAATTTTCTAACAAATACACAATGGTTTGAAGTAGTTTTCATGTATCCTTGGTCACACATAATAGACTCAAACTTTTTGTACCATTGCCTTGGAGCCTGCTTCAAATCGTATAGACTCTTTCTTAGTTTACACACATAGTCTTCCTTGCCTTCAACAAGAAAAATATCAGGTTGCTTCATGTAAATCTCTTCCTCCAAATCACCATGAAGTAAATTCGTTTTTACATCCATTTTCTCTACCTCTAAGTTAAGAGTAGCTGCCAAACTCAACACGGTTCTAATTGATGACATTTTTACCACAGGTGAGAAAATCTCATTAAAATCAACATCCTTTCTTTGACGGAAACCTTTCACCACTAATATGACTTTATACCTTAGAGACTTTGAGTTACTCTTGAGTTTCACTCTATAGATCCACCTATTTTTCAAATCCCTTTTGCCTTTTGGCAATTTCTTCAAATCATAAGTGTGATTATCATGCAAGGATTTCATCTCATCATACATTACATCCAACCACTTTTGACTTTCTTCACTCTCCATGGCCTCTCGAAAATACTCAGGTTCCCCTTCATCAGTCAAATTCACATACTTGTCAGAACAATATATTGTAGATGGTTATCTTTGTCTCTTAGACCTTCTGAGTTGGGTTTGAGATGATTCAGAAGCATCACTAAGATTTTCATCATGTGACAACTCATGACCTTCACTTGTTGGAATATTTACTTCTCCAAATTGATGATCATCAACACAATCATGTGGCTCATTATTCTAAACATTGCCATTAGTAGTATCTAAATCAGGAACAAGTGACCGAACTGGATCACCATCAACCAAGATGTTATCTCTCTTAGGTGTATTCTTCTCCATCTTATTAATGTCTTCAACAGTTTTCTCTTCCATGAACACTACATCACGACCAATGAACACTATATTCTGATAATCCTTTTGTCTATAGGAGCATACAACTTGTAGCCAAATTCATCATCTCCATAACTAATGAAGATACACTTCTTTGACTTTGCATCCAACTTGGATGTTTCATCCTTTGGAACATGCACAAAATCCTTTCAGCCAAAGACTCTCAAATGATCATACTTGACATTCTTGCTAAACCATACCTTGTTTGATACCTCACTGTTCAAAGAGACAATAGGAGTATGATTAATAACATGAATCGTCGTATACAATGCCTCATCCAGTACTCTTTAGGAAACCTAGCTTCAGAGAGCATACACCTCACTCTCTCAACAAATGTTCGATTCATCCTCTCTGCTAAACCATTTAGTTGAGGAGTTTCAGGAGGAGTTTTTTTTTATGTGCTATACCCTGCTATTTGCAATAGACATTAAAGGGTCCGCAATACTCACCACTGTAGTCAGTACGAACATGTTTAAGCTTCTTGCATGTCTGCCTCTCAACCAAATCATGAAATTGTTTGAATTTCTCCAACACTGGTCTTTTTTCTTCGAAACACAAACCCATAGTTTCTTGGAACAATCATCGATAAAAGTAACAAAATAAAGTGCACCACTAATAGATTTCACCTTTAAAGGGCCACAAACGTCAGAGTGGACCAACTAAAGCAACTCTGACTTTCTAGAAGGATGATACCTTTTGAAGGATACTCTAGGTTTGTTTACCAATTATACAGTGAGAACATTTCTCTGAATCTACATTCTTCAATACTGAAAGCACATCTGTTTTTGCTAAACAATTTAACCCTTTTTAACTTATATGGCTAAGCCTTCAACACCACAAAGATGATTCCATATCCACGAAATTCACACTCTCTTTAGCAACCAAAACTTTTGTCCAATACAATTTACTAATTTTCTCTCCTCTAGCCACAACCAAGTCACCTTTACTTAGTTTCCACTTTCCATAAGCAAAATGATTATCAAAACCACTTTCATGAAACATATGCACGGAGATCAAATTCAAGCGAACATCTAGAGCATATTTGACTCCTTTAAGCAACATTTGCATTCCCATGTTGGTTTGCAAGCATACATCACCAACGCCAATTACCTTAGATACGCTATCATTGCCCATATTCAAAACTCCAAAATCACTTGAAGTATAAGATGTGAAGAACTATTTCCTCGATGCAACATGTAGTGTAGCACCACTATCAATGATCCACATGCTCTCATCAGATACAAGATTAACTAACTCGTAATCACGCAAAATAATAAGATTATCACTAGTAGCAGTAGTAACACAATTATCATCACTATCATCACCACAAACCTTTTGTTTCTACTTACCCTTCTTGGCTTTTTTATCCTTTTTCCACATAAAATAATTCTTCTATATGTGCCCTGTTCTATGACAATAATGACACTCCATATTTTTGTATCTAGACTTGGACTTGCTTATGCTATTTTTTCTACCACCATTTGGTTCTTTTTTCTGACTTCTCCCTTATTTTCAGTGACAAGAACTTCAAATTGAGTTGAAGAACCATGTGTCTTCCTTTTCATCTCCTCATTCAAAACACCATCCTTATTCGTTTCCAAAGAAACAACACCATTAGGAGCTGAACTTGTTATATAAACCCGAAATGTCTCCTAAGACTCTGGTAAAGATAACAGCAAAAATAGTCCCAATAGCTCATCATCAAACATGGTACCGATTCTAGACATTTGATCAAGGAGCCCCTGAAATTCACTCAAGTGGTCCGAAATAGACGTTCCCTCCTTATACTCCAATCTTATGAAACTATTTAGTAAGAATAATTTATTATTCTCTAATTTAAAGGCAAACAAAATTTGTATCTTATCCCAAATAGTTTTTGCATTTGTCTCATTAGCGATATGATTATTGTAACACCCTAAATTTGATAATAAACTATTTTATTAATTAAATAGGATTTTAAATAATTAATTTGATGTTAAAATTATTTTAGAATATATGTTGATAGATTTTGTGAGTAATTTTTGTTATAGGAATGCTTTCTATGATGTGTTAGTTTGATAGATATTATATTTAATGAGCAATATAAATAATAAATATTTTATTTTATATATTTTGTCTAAAAATAATAGTATTTTAGTGTAATATTTTAAAGAACAAGATTTTATATGATTTTAAGTGTATATGTGAGTTGGTAATTATTATGATATTTTCTTATAAGTTTGACTAATGTTAAGTGTGTACATATTTATATTTTAAATATTTTTGTGTATCTCTTATTTTAATTATTTCTAAATATATCTTATTTTAATTATTTATTCTATAAATAATATCTTAATATCATAGTGATCTTGTGTTTGATTTACTTTATTTTTATATACTTGTTATGACATTGTGATTTTATATATATTTAGTAAGATTTAGTAATTAATATAAAATGTGATGTTATATTTATTTAATTTATAATTTCGACTATTCTCTAATGATGGTAATATTTTAATTTGAGTATTTGAAAAAAAACTAAATATTATTATAGGGATTATTTTAAATATGAGATTTTTATTATTAATATATTTTAAAAGATTAATTATTTTTATTTATAAATTATTAGTTTTGAAATAGTAATAATACTTTATTAATGAAATTGTGTTTTAAAAATAAATAAAATAAAATAAAACTAGTAAAACCTAAAAGGAGACTGTAAGACCCTTAATTTTAATTCTAATTTATGTATTTTGGGGAATTTTGTGTTGAATTTCTGAGGCTTTTTAGCCAATTTTATGGCATTTTGTGAGTTAAATGCCAAAAATATCTTTTTAGAGACCCGATTAAAATTATTCGTCGAAGAATAATTTTATTTAATTACGAAGAATCTTTTGTCGAAGAAATTTTTTTCTGAGATGCAGCATTTTTCAGAAAAATTAATCTGCTCATTGAATTACGGCGAGAGTAGATATTTTTCTGAAAAAGTGGTTTGTGATGTGATGTGAGGTGACAGGCGTAATGATGATTTTTATAAAAATATCTAGATATTTGTTTAGATTGTAAGATATATGCCTCTTTGACTATGATTTTGATATAACTTCCAAAAATACAATGTATATGCATTATCTGATTAATCTTATAGTTTGGGTTGAGATACATTTCAGGAAAGAATCAAACACAACACTTGGACAAATCATAGATCTCAAGCAATCAAGCAAAGATTGATCATATCATACAAGGCTTGAAGATTATGTGTAAATTTGTCTATTGTTCATAGTGTTTATTAGTTAGATTCATCATTATGATTTCACACATCTAATATTTGCCAATTAAAACTGAAATCATAAAATAAGTGTGTTAATCAATCAATTGGTAAATCAATTGATTAATCGATTTTCTGATTCATAGAACAAAGTTTTCACTCGGTTAATCGATTAGCAAATCGATTACTTAAAGGTTTTTATCAGACCTGTGTTCTATGATTAAAAGAAATCGATTGGACAATCGATTGATATACTTTTCTTAGTTACAAGCTTTCTACTAATCAATTAGTTAATCGATTGCATGAATGAATTAGTTCATCATTAATTAGAAACATATTGCATAATCGATTGGCACATCGATTTCAATTAAATATCTGAGTTATAGGGACAAATCAGTCGATTGGCAAATCGATTTGATTAAGTGTCTGAGTTACAAGGAGAAATTAGCCCATTGCCAAATCAATTATGTTAATGAAAGTGAATCGATTGAGTAATTGATTGTTTGAGCTCGCATTTTGATCAGAACAATTATAATCGATTATTCAATCGACTCTGATATGAACTGAGTATCAGTTTCTGATATATATGCATTAAAAAAATTGATTAGCAAATCAATTAGTTCATCTATTTCAAGAATTTCAAGAAAAACAAGAAACACCAAATCGATTGATCTGGTAATACGCATTAATAAAATCGATTGGAAAATCGATTTGTCTGAAGTTTTTCAAAAACTATATAAACTGAATCAATCATAATTTTTATAACATACAGAACAAATAGAAAGAACTGAAAGTTTTTCATTAGCTTTTCGAAAAATACACTTTGAGAAAAATTGTTGTAATTCACAAACATTATTAGCAAATACTTAGTGTGAGAATTCATTGTGATTGAATCAAGTGTTTTTAGTCTTTTCGCAAGAACCATCTTTGTAAAAGAAAGAGAGTGGAAATCCAATATTGTGAAACTGGTGGTCATCTTTTAGAGTGTGTGTGATCATCTAAAAGAGATCTCAATCTGATCTTTCTAGAGCTTGGTGATTAGTTCTTAAGGATAGATTGGTTGTTGTTGTAGATTGATGTTGAGTTAGATGTATGGGCATTGAAGTGCTGGAAAGTCTGTAAACATACTCAAATCATTTCTAGTAAAGGCTAGAATCAGTAAGTGATTTCGGGACTGGATGTAGACTATCGAATAGATAGTTGAACCAGTATAAAAATCCCTGATGCACATTTCTCTATCTCTATACTCTTTATCTTGATAATACATGTGTTCTTGAATCACAGTTTTGAATAAATTTTGAATCTTTTATTGTTAAATTGGAATTAATATTAAACAAGTTGGTTTTAATATTAAGTTCATCACTTAGGAAGGAATTCGATAATCTGGTTAATAATATTGTGTACAACTTCCTAAGGATAGTGGCCATTCCACCAACAATTGGTCTCAAGAGCTTAATCTTTTAGACTATTTTTCAAAAAAGAAAATGGCCTCTACTGAATTCTTGGGCGAAGGTGCCTCTTTAGTTAGACCCCTTGCCTTTAATGGGTCTACTTATATGTACTAGAAAAAAAGAATGCTTATCTTTCTAGAGGCAAGTGGTCTTGACATATTAGATGCAGTAGAAAATGGTCCTTATGTGCCTAGACTTGCTGGTACTGATGGATCATTAATCATGAAACCAATATCTGATTGGTCTGATGATGATAAGAAAAGAGTTCTATAATGCAAAAGCCAAAAATATAATAACTTCTGCTTTGAGTGATGATTAGTTTTTCAGGGTATCAAATTGCAAAACCGCCAAAGAAATGTGGGATACACTCCAAGAAACTCATGAAGGCACAACTGATGTCAAGAGGGCCAGAACTAACACTCTGATGCATGAATATGAACTCTTCAATATGAAGAAGAATGAGTCAATCAATGACTTGCAGACACGGTTCACACATGTCATTAACAAATTGAATGCTCTAGGGAAAGTAATTGACAATGAGCAAAAAATAAACAAAGTAATGAGATGCTTGACAAGAGAATGGCAACCTAAGGTCACTACAATAGCTGAATCAAAGGATCTTGGAAGCATGACCATTGCCACTCTTTTTGGCAAGCTCAGAGAACATGAAATGGAGCTGCACCGGTTGAATGAGTCAGAGCAAACTGATCGGAAAAGGAAGGGACTATCTCTGAAAGCTTAAGCTCATAAAGTAAAATCTGAACCAGAAACCTGTACTGATGATTCCGAGAGTGAAATTGATGAAGAACCTGAAATCGGAATGTTGGTCAGAAAGTTCAAGAAATTTCTGAAGAAGAAAGGAAACCAATCAAGAAAACCATCCAATTCAAGGACAAAAAGCTTCAGCAAGAATGAGACAAATGATAGCAAGGTGATATAACCTGCTATGAATGTGGAAAATCAGGCCACATTAAATCTGAATGTTTTCAACTACAAAATAGAAACAAGTTTGTGAAAGCTAAAGGCACGGATCAACCATCTTCAAAAACTAAAAAGAGTCTACATAGCTTGGAATGACAATGATGAAGAATCTTCTGAAACTTCAAGAGAAGAAGTAGCAAACTTGTGTCTAATGGCCAACACTAACTCAGATTCAGATAGCGATGTAAGTACTACCTCTAATCCCTCTTATGAAGAATTGCATGATGCTTTCAATGAATTGCATGATGAACATATTAAGGTAGTCAAACAATTGATTTGCACTAAGAAAATGTTAGAAAAATAGTGCATGATGTATGAAGAAATCAAAAAGGATCATAAGTTGCTTGAAGACATGAATGCACTTTTGAAAAAGGAAGCACATGATAGACTCACTAGTTTTATTGAACTTGAAAGAAAGGTTGAATCACTACAATTTGATTTAGCAAAATTTACTAGTGGTAGAAACAACCTGAATGTTCTTCTTGGCAACCAAAAGAATGCAACTGAAAAATTTGGAATTGGCTATAGACCAAATAGGAATGCTCAAAAGAATCATAAATTTGTTGGATCAAAGCCAATTCATGATGTTTTCGTTAAACCAACTCAAAGTACATCCTCTGCTTTTTCATGCCATTTTTGTTGCAAAAAGGGACATATATCTTTTAATTGTAAACTGAAAAAGCTTGCTGACAAGGGATGGAAACAAGTTTGGAGAGTAAAGAAACTTGTGATTGAGACTAACCCTCAAGGACCCAATCTAAATTGGGTACCTAAAACCAAAGTCTGAATTCTGTTTTGCAGATCTGGTTGACATCCAAAACTCACTCATGGTACCTAAACAGTGGATGTTCCAAGCATATGACTGGAGACAAATCAAAATTCATGTCTCTAAATTTTAAAGAAGAAGGATATGTAAAGTATGGTGACAACAACAAAGACAAAATACTTGGTGCTGGAGACATAGGGAGTGAATCAACAATGGTAATCAAGGATGTTCTCTATGTAAAAGGTTTGAAACACAATCTACATAGCATTAGTCAGCTTTGCGATAAAGGCTACCAGATATATTTTACATCACATACTTGTACACTTGAGCCCAAGGAATATGATAGCATAAAATTGGTAGGTGAAAGGGTAAATAATATATATATGATTGATCTTGACTCTTTGCCTATGAATAATGTTTGTTGTTTGTTATCTAAATCTGATGAAGATTGGTTGTGGCACAAGAGAATAGCTCACATACATATAAACCATCTTAACAAACTTGTTAGCAAACAACTAGTGCTAGGTCTTCCAAACAGAAAATTTACTAAGGACAAATTATGTGACTCTTGTGAGAAAAGTAAATTGGTCAAGTCCTCTTTCCCACCAATAGACTTAGTACAAACTAATAGAGTTCTACAATTGATTCACATGGATCTATTTGGTCCCTCTCAAGTAAAAAGTTTTGGAGAAAATCTTTATGGCTATGTTTTAGTTGATGATTTCTCTAGATATACATGGACTTATTTTCTGTCTCACAAAAGTGATGCCTTCTCAATTTTCAAAAAAATTGTAAATCAAGTTCAAAATGAGAAGAATCAGAAAATAGTTTCCATTAAGAGTGATCATGGTGGAGAATTTCAAAATGAATCTTTGTACAATTATTGTGATAAAAAAGGAATTCACCTCATTTACTCTGCCCCAAGAACTCCACAACAAAATGGAGTTGTAGAAAGGAAGAATAGAGCTCTAGAAGAACTTGCTAGAACAATACTTAATGACTCTAAGCTTCCAAAATACTTTTGGGCTGATGCAATAAACACAGCTACTCATGTGATAAATAGAGTTCTAATTGGGTCTATCCTTAGAAAAACACCCTATGAAATATACAAAGGTAGAAAACCAAACATTGCCTATTTTAGAGTCTTTGGATGCAAGTGTTTTGTACTGAATAACGGAAAAGAGCATTTAGGGAAATTTGACTCTAAGGCAGATGAGGGAATTTTTCTAGGATATTCACAATCTAGTAAGGCCTATAGGATCTACAATAAAGGAACTAAAACTATAGAGGAATCTGTTCATGTAAAATTTGATGAAATGTTTACCAAAAACTTGAACATACCCCTCTTACAGTTGGTGATTCTCTTGATGAAATTGTAGAATCAAATCCAAAAGAACCAAATGAAACATTACCTCCAACTAACATTGATTATATAGAACCTATAAGGGAAGATGACTTACCTAAGGAATGGAAATTCAACAAAAACCATCCTATTGACAACATCATAGGAGAAATTTCTAAAGGGGTTGCTACTAGAAAATCCCTTAGACACTTCTGTAATTTCACAGCTTTTGTTTCTCAAGTAGAACCTAAGAATATAAAAGAAGCTCTCTTGGACAATGATTGGATAATTGCCATGCAAGAAGAGCTTAATCAATTTGAGAGAAACAAAGTATGGATCTTAGTTCCTAAACCAGAAAACAAACATATTATTGGAACTAGATGGGTGTTTAGGAATAAGATGGATGAAAATGGAGTAATAACAAGAAATAAGGCTAGACTAGTTGCTAAAGGCTACAACCAGGAGGAAGGTATTGATTATGATGAAACTTATGCTCCTGTAGCCAGATTAGAAGCAATTAGGATTTTGCTTGCTTATGCTTGTATCATGGATTTTAAATTGTATCAAATGGATGTAAAGAGTGCTTTTCTGAATGGAGATATCCAAGAGGAGGTTTATGTTAGTCAAACTCCAGGATTTGAGGATCATGCTTTTCCAAACCATTTTTATAAACTAACAAAAGCTCTCTATGGATTGAAACAAGCTCCAAGAGCTTGGTATGAAAAACTCAGTAATTTCCTCATACAGCAAAATTTTTTAAGAGGAAATGTTGATAAAACACTCTTTATAAAGAAAAAGGGAAAAGACATTCTGCTTGTCCAAATTTATGTTGATGACATAATTTTTGGATCCACAAACAGTAAGCTTTGCAAAGAATTTGAAAATATGATGAAAGGAAGATTTGAAATGTCCAGGATGGGAGAATTAACCTTCTTCTTAGGATTTCAAATCAATCAAAGCAAGAATGGTATTTTCCTAAGTCAAATCAAGTATTGTAATGATCTCTTAAAGAAGTTTGGCTTTGATAAATTTAAATCTATTGATACACCCATGAGTCAAGCTTGCCATTTGGATAAAGATGAAAAGGGAAAATCTGTGGATATGACCATGTTTAGAGAAATGATAGGATCTTTATTATATCTTACAGCTAGTAGACCTGACATTATGTTTAGTGTCTGCATGTGTGCAAGATATCAAGCTAATCCTAAGGAATCCCATCTAAGTGCAGTCAAAAGAATTTTCAGATATCTAATAGGAACCAAAAATCTAGGTTTATGGTATCCTAAGGGATCAACTTGCACCCTTGTTGGCTATTCTAATTCTGATTTTGCTGGTTCCAAATTAGACAGAAAAAGTACATCTGGTACTTGCCATTTATTAGGGAATTCACTTGTATCTTGGCATAGCAAGAAGCAAAATAGTGTTGCACTTTCAACGGATGAGGCTGAATATGTAGCTGCTAGAAGTTGTTGTGCACAAATATTATGGATGAAACAACACCTTTCTAACTTTGGTGTTGATCATGAAACTGTGCCAATAATGTGTTACAAAACTAGTGCCATAAATATCACAAAGAATCCTGTTATGCACTCAAGAACAAAGCATATAGAGATTAAACATCATTTCATTAGGGATCAATACCAAAATGGTAATATCATGCTTGAATATATTAATACATCTGATCAATTAGCTGATATCTTTACCAAAGCCCTACCCAAAGAAAGTTTCGTCTATATTAGAATGAAACTTGGTATAATGGATCAAAATCAAATATGATCTCTGTAGAAAATCGATTGAGACATTGATGTTTTCTCTAAATTTACTAACTTGCAATAGATAAGTCGATTTGCACATCGATTATCCTGTGTCAAAATTTCAAATCAGTATTACAAAATCGAATTCACAAGCGATTTATGCTACAAAGTTTCTCAATTGTCAAAATATAAAACACGACAATCGATTTCATAATCGATTTAGTGATCTGTGGTAGCAATAAATGCTGAACCAAAATTGATGTGACAAAATATACATCAATCCAATCGATTGGTGAATCAATTGAGGATATGGAAAATCGTTTTAAAAAATCGATTTCATAATCGATTATTTCTCTGAGAAATCCAAAGATTTGAGAAATTTTCCAAACTCAAACACGAGCATCGATTTGGTAATCGATTTTGTCAAATTATAAAAACTGCGAGCCAAATAAGTCGATTTGGAAGTCGATTGGAATACCTGCACTGGTCGATATCTTTAAAGAAATCGATTTGGAAATCGATGCTGTTATGAGAAGTTTTCCTGAATTGATATGGAAATCGATTTGGACATCGATTTATCCATTGAACATTTACTTAAGAAAATCGATTTGGGAATCGATTTGCAATACGACTGTTGCAAAAATACTAGCCGTTGGAGGCAACTGTAACTGAAACCTTTCATTTCCCTCCAATAACGGTAACAAAATCGATTTGACAATCGAAGTTTTGTGTGCAAATGTGTAATAAAATCGATTTAGAAATTGACTCTGAACAGTACTATTTAAATCCCTAAATCGATTTCAAAACACATTTTCACTATCAAACTCTCCCTAAACCTGATTTCTCTGTGCTTTGATACTTCTCAAACTTCTCAAACCTCTCAAGCTTCCCAAATCTCTCTAATGGCAAGAGTTAAACAAACAAGTGAGAAAACCGCCTCTTCCTCAACCTCTAGTGGTAGAACTGCTTCTCCTCAACCTACTTCCCCTCCTGCAAAAAGAGTTCCTATACCCACTCATAAGATTGTGGCAAAGGATAAAGGGAAAGCCATTGCCACTGACCAAGGAAAAACCAAAAAGAGGAAGGTTCCTCAAACAGAAAAGCTGATGGGTTATGCCATGAAGGGGCCAACTCAAAAGAAGAAGAAAACCACCTTTTCCCCTCAGCCAAAGAAGCCTCAACCTCCCAAAGGTAAACCTATTGAGGACATTGTTCTTCCCCCTGCATTCCTAAAGAGGAAAATCCATGAGACAAGAACTCTGGATTTTGCCTACTTTGATGCAAATGGATTCACCTTCCAACACCATCTCAGATTTCATGGATTGGTAGATTTTCTCTCCAGCCCTTTGGAAATCTATCCAAGACTTATTAGAGCCTTCTACTCAAACTTCACTCTCACAAACATTGGATTTGAGTCTGAAGTTAAAAGCAAGAAAATTTCTATGACTTTTAGAGAGTTCTCCAAGCTATCAGGACTACCCTTCTATGGAGAAGCTGTTGATGGCAGAACCAATCCTAATTCTACTGATGATGCTTGGGAAACATCAGTAGATAGATACACAGTCATTGGATTTGAGTCTGAAGTTAAAAGCAAGAAAATTTCTATGACTTTTAGGGAGTTCTCCAAGCTATCAGGACTACCCTTCTATGGAGAAGCTGTTGATGGCAGAACCAATCTTGATTCTACTGATGATGCCTGGGAAACATCAGTAGATAGATACACAGACATTGGATTTGAGTCTGAAGTTAAAAGCAAGAAAATTTCTATGACTTTTAGGGAGTTCTCCAAGCTATCAGGACTACCCTTCTATGGAGAAGCTGTTGATGGAAGAACCAATCCTGATTCTACTGATGATGCTTGGGAAACATCAGTAGATAGATACACAGTCATTCAAGACTTGATGGTTGAAGGGTTTGTGGAAAGAATATCTCTCCCAATTGGTCAAATGAAGGTCCAGCATAGGATGCTGATGTATGTGCTAACCAGAATTTTGGTACCTAGATCAGGGAACCATGCCATAATTCAGAAGCTTGACATTACTCTTCTTTGGGGCCTTTACAAGGAACTCAAGATGAGTTGGGCGTGGATTGTGCTGGTTAATATGTTAGAAACAACACAAGGAAAACTAATGCTCCCTTACCCTCAGCTGATCACCAAGATTCTGAGACACTTCAAAATATCACTTGTCAATGAAGAATCAGTAAAGACAACTCTAATTTTTGGTGAGTCAATTGTCAACCAAATGCAATTGAAGAAGATCAATGGTATTTGGACAAAGGCTCAACCAAATGTTGAACAAGCTAAGCAAGGTGAAAACCAATATGAGGTTTTAGCTAAGTTGTTGGAACTTATGGAGTCTCAGGCTGCACACAATGCTAAGGTGGAAGCCTCCCTTGTGCAACTCCAAGCAACCCTCAACTCAGTTGTTCAAGATGTAAATGCCATCCAAGACCATTTAGGTCTCAAGATGTCATTTGAAGACATAGCTGACATTGGCACACAAGTGGTCAATCAAGAAGATCAACCTCATTCCACCACTACTAATCTGCAACAGAATGATGTTCAACCTGAGCAACGTACTAAAAAGGTTGCTGACGCACAAGCAACTGAAGATACAACCCCTATAAACCTTGATAGTTCTGAACCTCATGGTGAGGAGACACTTGCTAAGGCTAATATAGCAGTCTCTATCTCTCCCATTGGTGATAATGAGGAACAACCTTATATTAGTTGTTTAGGCTTTTGTCTTCTGTGTTGTTTTGTAATTTTTCTTTGTTCTTTTTGAATCATTATTCTCTCTTCTATTATCTTTGTGAATTTAATGAAAAAGGGGGAGAATTTGATTGAATTTAACTTGTGCTTGTGCTTATGCTTATCTTATCATGTATACTGAAAATTGAATATGAAATTTGAAATTGAAATGAATTATGAATTATGAATTCAATAATTCAGGGGGAGTTTTAAATAAGAGTTATTATAAAGATAAGTTTTAATTTTGAAATGTAAACTCAAAGTTAAATTGTATGTTTGTCATTTAATCAAAAAGGGGGGAGATTGTAAGATATATGCCTCTTTGACTATGATTTTGATATAACTTCCAAACATACAATGTATATGCATTATCTGATTAATCTAATAGTTTGGGTTGAGATACATTTCAGGAAAGAAACAAACACTACACTTGGACAAATCTTGGATCTCAAGCAATCAAGCAAAGATTGATCATATCATACAAGGCTTGAAGATTATGTGTAAATTTGTCTATTGTTCATAGTGTTTATTAGTTAGATTCATCATTATGATTTCACACATCTAATATATACCAATTAAAACTGAAATCATAAAATAAGTGTGTTAATCAATCAATTGGTAAATCAATTGATTAATCGATTTTCAGATTCATAGAACAAAGTTTTCACTGAGTTAATCGATTAGCAAATCGATTACTTAAAGGTTTTTATCAGACCTGTGTTGTTAATCGATTAGCAAATCGATTACTTAAAGGTTTTTAACAGACCTGTGTTCTATGATTAAAAGAAATCGATTGGACAATCGATTGACATACTTTTCTTAGTTACAAGCTTTCTACTAATCAATTAGTTAATCGATTGCATGAATGAATTATTTCACCATTTATCAGAAACATATTGCATAATCGATTGGCACATCGATTTCAATTAAATATCTGAGTTACAGGGACAAATCAGTCGATTGGCAAATCGATTTGATTAAGTATCTGAGTTACAGGGAAAAATTAGCCCATTGCCAAATCGATTGTGTTAATGAAAGTGAATCGACTGAGTAATCGATTGTTTGATCTCGCATTTTGAACAAAATAATTATAATCGATTATTCAATCGACTCTAATATGAACTGAGTATCAGTTTATGATATATGCATTAAAAAAATCGATTAGCAAATCGATTAGTTCATCTATTTCAAGAATTTCAAGAAAAACAAGAAACGCGAAATCGATTAGGAAATCGAT
Organism: Cicer pinnatifidum; assembly: GCA_037974775.1. Taxonomy (NCBI): domain Eukaryota; kingdom Viridiplantae; phylum Streptophyta; class Magnoliopsida; order Fabales; family Fabaceae; genus Cicer; species Cicer pinnatifidum. Next base: position 5,834,738 of record JBBPBR010000004.1, read on the forward strand.
TGATCTGGTAATACGCATTAATAAAATCGATTGGGAAATCGATTTGTCTGAAGTTTTTCTGAAACTATATAAACTGAATCAATCACAATTTTTATAACATACAGAACATATAGAAAGAACTGAAAGTTTTTCATTAGCTTTTCAAAAAATACACTTTGAGAAAAATTGTTGTAACTCACAAACTTTATTGGCAAATACTTAGTGTGAGAATTCATTGTGATTGAATCAAGTGTTTTTAGTCTTTTTGCAAGAACCATCTTTGTAAAAGAAAGAGAGTGGAAATCCAGTATTGTGAAACTGGTGGTCATCTTTTAGAGTGTGTGTGATCATCTAAAAGAGATCTCAATCTGATCTTGCTAGAGCTTGGTGATTAGTTCTTCAGGATAGATTGGTTGTTGTTGTAGATTGATGTTGAGATAGATGTATAGGCATTGAAGTGCTGGAAAGTCTGTAAACATACTTAAATTATTTCTAGTAAAGGCTGGAATCAATAAGTGATTTCGGGACTGGATGTAGACTATCAAATAGAAAGTTGAACCAGTATAAAAATCCCTGATGCACACTTCTCTATCTCTATACTCTTTATCTTGATAATACATGTGTTCTTGAATCTCAGTTTTGAATAAATTTTGAATCTTTTATTGTTAAATTAGAATTAATATTAAACAAGTTGGTTTTAATATTAAGTTCATCACTTAGGAAGGAATTGGATAATCTGGTTAATAATATTGTGTACAACTTCCTAAGGATAAAGGCCATTCCACCAACATAAATATTTATTATTATTATTATTATTATTATTATTATTATTATTATTATTATTATTATTATTATTATTATTATTATTATTATTATTATTATTATTATTATTATTATTATTATTATTATTATTATTATTATTATTATTATTATTATATATATACACACACACATATATATATATATAAAAGAAAGTCAAAGAAAGAAAACATTTGTTTTCCTCAGTAGTCGTGCTTTCCTTCTCTTCTTTTTATGTTTCCACCCCAAACCAAAGTTTTGGGTTTTTCTTCAAAAACTCAAATATAAACCTCCATTAATCTATTAGATCTAAGCTTCCATTCGAGAAGTGATAGAAGAGAAAGTTGCTCATTGCCACGCTGCGGTGCTAGTGAGCTAGTTTTCGACGCGACGTCACGAACTTAAATTTTACCGAAATTAATTACGGTACCGTAATCGCGTGTTAGAGCTATCATTAAAGTAAGGGCTGCTTTCAAACTTTTAGTTTGCATTTAGGACATTATTTGTGATTTTGTGGAAAAGAAATTTGATGTATTTGAGGTGTGATTTTTTGAAAAATTAATTTAATGTGATTATGTGTAATTTAGTGGAATTTAAATTTGAGGTGTGGTTTGTGGTGATTCAAGTTTGGTGTGATTTATATGTTCATAATTATTATTAATAATTTTTGAGATGTGATTTATTTGTGGATTTTGTAGAAAAGGAATTGATAAAATTTGGTGGTTTATGTGTAAAAATATGGAATTTTGAAATTGGGTGAGTTATGTTTGAATTGTTGAAATTTAATTGAGGTGCTGTATGCGTGTTGTGCAATTGAATTGATTGAATTTGGTGTGAATTGGAGGTAATTAAATTTGATGTGTTTGAGTTACGTAATGACTTATTTTCAAATAAATGAGTTTGAACTGAAGTTGAAATTTTACGAAAAATTTAGAGTTGTTAAAGTTGTGAAAAAGTTCAAATTTTAACTAAGTTAAAGAGTTTGAGCAAAAAGACAGATTGAAATTAAAAATAGTTAGAGTTTAAAATGTTACTCTTTTAATTACTCTTAGATTGAATTTAAAAAGAAAAAAGTTTATAGTATTTTATTAACTCAAATATTTCGGTGTTTTAATAGTCGAGTTTGTGAACGTTAAATTTGGACAATATTTGTTTTAAGTAAATAATATAGATTATTTAATTTTAAGAGTTTGGTGTGTGAGAAAGATTTAATTTTAGGAATTTGGTTGCGTGTGAATTAGTTTTATTGTGAACAAATTGTTATAAATATTCATGTTTATGTAGTTAGCTCCTTGAGTCTCAAAAAGGAATCGAGACCGTTGGCACCGAGTTACCGGTGGGGAGAACTCTGATATATTAATATTGTTGTGGTGATTTATGGTTGAAAATTTTGGAGATTGAATATGGGGGATTAATGTTTGAAAATTATAGTGACTCATGTTTGGTGAAATTGATGTGTTCATAATTAATATTATGAATTTTTAAGAAAAAATTTATGTGTTGATTGGTGGAAAGAGAATTTAATTCAATTTATGGATGGATTGGTGGAAAATGAATTTAATTTAATTTGTGGGGATTGAATTTGGAAATGTGATCTATGTGTGTTTGTGGAAATTGAAATTGGTGTGAATAAATATGTTTGAGTATGCTCTGTGTTGTATATGAAAAATCATTACTGTTAAATGAGTAATAAAAATGGGGAATCTTTTAATAGCTGCATTTACTTAATGATTGTGGTGAAAAGAATCAGAGTATGCTCATATATTTCATAGTACATGATGACCACGATGGGGCCGTGGTGATAGTGGTGACCGTGATGGGCCACGGGATGATGCCATGTGAATTTTTGGTTCATCTCATCCTAGCAGGGATTGTCGCGTTGTGCTGATATGTGAGAGATTGCACTCTAGAATGTGTTGATATGTGAGCGATTGCACTCTAGAAAATTGTGTTGGTCTGTGAGCGACTGCACTCTTGTATGTCGTGCTGGTCTGTGAGAGATTGCACGCTAGTAAATCTTGCTGATCCGTGAAAGATTCCACCTCGGTAATTAGTATTGGTCTGTGAGAGGCTGTACAATTATCATTTACCCCCCTCGAGGAGGGTTTTGGTTTGGAATTTCGGAATCATGCATTTTGGCATATACGCATTGCATTAGGATGCTTGGCACGCGAGTCATGTTTGTTATACTTTGATGATTGTATATACATATTCGGTTGTTGTTGTGATTTGTCGTAATTGCTTTGAGGTGTGAAGTTGGGTTGATTAAGTTTTGATGTACTTATGTGTTCATAATTGATTTAATGAATATTCGATGTGTGATTGAGGTGTGAATTTGTGGAGATTAATTTGGTGTTAATTATGTGTTCATAATTGATAACATTAATGTTTGAAGTGTTGATTGATTCAGAGCCATTTTAGAATTGAAAATCGGCATTTTCTCAATTGTATTCGGTTACAACAATGCAGTTTATCAAAACTTAATTTTTCAACATTGTTTATGCATTTTTGGACATATGAAAACCCTTTCGAGGAGTATGCTAAGACGAAAGGTTCTTTTGAGCATTTGAAAATATAAGAATTTTGTTATGTGATGTTTGTTAATTTCGGTTGGTGACCTTTACAATTTTTGTGGAAATCTGGGCTTTGCCCTCAGATAAGAACCAGGATCATCCTACCGGTTAGTACCCTGGTGATGTGTTGATATAGTCGAAAATTAGTTTTGGAATTATTCGAAGTGGTGTTAACACTTCTTCTTGATGTTTTTGGGAAACACTACCTCCAAGAAGGAACGACATTTCAAGAATGAACGTCAATAGCAACGATCAAACGGTTGAAGCAATGAATAATGCTTCTGTTGATCCACAGACAGCTGCCAGGACTCTGCGAGATCTGGAGAAGAGGGAAAGAGAGATTTGTGCTGCTGTGTCAAGGGGATTGGAAGATTTTCGTCGTTACCATCCTCCAAAGTTCAAGGGTGATGAGAACTCAGAAAATGTTGATCAGTGGACTCAAGAAGTGGAAAAGATCTTTGAAAAGACAAATTGTCAGGCAGGGTTGAAGCCAATCATGATGTCATGGGATTTATGAAGTGGTTCCAATGACACAGAGGTTATGTTGTTGATGGTAACTTGAAGATGATGGGTATGGATGGATTAAAGTTAGATAAATAGGTGATTTCATGTAAAGATCTAAGTGAAGAGCTTTTTAAGAAGAGTATTAGATGTTCGCCTAGTAGGTTTCAGGATGAGACTAGATGAAGTTTGATAATTGCCAAAGAGGTGTGAAAACCATGGAATTATTGAGAAGACAGGGATTCCATTTGAAATAGCATTTGGTGCTTAGGTGTCAATGAAAGATACTTGAATTGAAGTTAAGGGGCGCTGCACATTAGAAGTAAATACTCATTTGGTTAGATAAAATACGCTTTGAGGAATAATTGATACCTTGAGGGATAAAGTCAAGCATTCGAGTTAAACTAGATTCGCAACTTGAATTATTAAGTATGAATCTCATGATGAGTATAGGAGTGAGACTATATATTTTGTTGATAAGTGACAAATCTCTTTGTGGTTTAGGAGATAGTAAGTATGGATAATGATTTTGGGATGAAACTATAGATGCGTAAGTGTGAATTTTTAGTGATGTTCGGAAAAACATAAGGAGTTAAGCCTTGATGTATTCAACCCTATGTTACCATTAAGTGGAATTTGAAGTATCGGGTACGAGAATACTTCGAGATTGTAGTGATGTAGGTTTTGAGAGTCTATTAAAGGATGAAAATTACTAGGAGAATGTTAATATTTTGATAGAATAGAGGGATTCATCAAGATCTGATTTGGGACCCTAAGACGGTTGATCTAAAAGTCGATGGTTTAAAATCTACAAGGTTATGGATGAGAGTGTTTGAAGATTTCCTAAAAATGTTGTGTTATGAATAGAAGAGTTTTTATTAGTGAGATTACTAATACATTTAGAGTCAATGATGAATACGACCTCACATTGTATCTTGAGATGAAATGGATGAAATTAGACGGTGTGATGATAATTTGGATATTTCGAGGATCAAATTTTAGAATTTTATTTAATGATAGAAAATGAAAAAGAAGAAATGTAACAAATGATTTATGGTTTAGATGTTGATCTTGGGAAGTCAAGCGTTAAAATTTAAAATGAGTGTTTCAGTGACTAGATGACGATGAAAGGTATGTGGGTCTTTGAGATATTTTACTGTAAATTTATGAGGATGAGGTTTATAGATAATTATTCCTTAGGAGATGTTTATTGGGAACGAATAAGAATCCAACAAGTGAACTAAATTTTGGAAAATGTGCCAAGAAAACTTGTCAGAACAGCACATGGAGATGTAGCTTATGACAATTAAGGATTCATGAAAGGAATTATTTCACTCGTAATTTAGATATTGTTATTATAAGGGTATGCGAATGATACAAAGGCACTAATTGAGCGCTTGTCATGGGGGTTGTTATTGTGGTCACCAATCAACAGAGTTTAATGTTTGGTTGATAGGGAAGAATTGAGCATGAATTGGAAAAGTTTGGTGGGAATTAGTAATGCTTGATTTATTGAAATCACTATAATGAAGATGCATCATAGTTCGAGGCAGAAATTTAAAGTTTGTATAAATAGAAAAGAGATGGAGTGAATACAATGTGTTTGACCTGTCATAGTGAAAGGATAATCATCAAGCTGCAAATAAAGGACGCAGCGAAATTGAGAAGTATCAAAATGAATGTTGGCAGTAGATGTAGGAGAATTATTTTCGAGTTTGTGCATAATTGCGAAGTATGAAAAAAAAATAATAAAAAAAAATTGACTAGTGAAGCGTGAATTTAAGGTGTTAGGCATGAGACAAATGTAGGTCTTAATCAGTGAATGAAATTCAAGTTGGATTTTTGTTGGAGACGTGACTCTTGAAATGAAGTACTAAACTGGAATGAAGTTTGTGTATCACGAGTAGTATAGTTTTGGCATGTTATCGAAAAAATTTGAGGAAGCTTAGATCACCAAGCAGATGTGGGGATGAAATTATTAAAGTTATAATTAGAACAACATACGGATAAGAATACAGTGGTTTTGTGTAATTGTGCGACTAAAGAGAAATCGATGATTTGTGGACCATGGAGATATTTAGGAGTTCTCAGCAGTAATGATTGGATGATTCGTACCAAGTGGATGTATATGAGGCTATGTGACATAGCTATGGGCAATTGTACTTCGTCGATAGGATCAAAGTTATAGGAAAATAAGGAAAAACTCAGTGGAGCTTGAGAAGATTGTTTGACTGCTTGTGCATTAGAATAACCTTAAGTGCAAGTCGCAAAGATCGTTATTACAGTTTGGTTAAGATAGTTTAAGCCACAATCATGGGTGTCGACTACTTATTGACAAATTGAGGAACTGATCATCCTTAATCTCTTGTTGATAGTAACAAAATCATGTTGAATGAAACGAACGAGTCTTACCGGCTATGGTAATGTATAGAGTTATTAAGCACCCTATGAAAAGGGGTAAGCAACACTTTCTTCCAGTGGGCCGGGCGAAACAAGTTGTGACTTGTAAATTGAAGTTGAGTACAAACCTAGTGTGGATTGTTACTCATACTTTAAGTTTCGAGGACGAAACTTCTTTTTGGAGGTTAGTAATGTAAGATCCTTAATTTTAAATTCTAATTTATGTATTTTGGGAAATTTTGTGCTGAATTTCTGAGGCTTATTAGCCAATTTTATGGCATTTTGTGAGTTAAATGCCAAAAATATTTTTTTAGAGACCCGATTAAAATTATTCGTCGATGAATAATTTTATTTAATTACGGTGAATCTTTTGTCGAAGAAAAAAAATTTCTGAGATGCAGCATTTTTCAGAAAAATTCATCTGCCCATTGAATTACGGCGAGAGTAGATATTTTTCTGAAAAAGTGGTTTGTGATGTGATGTGAGGTGACAGGCGTAATGATGATTTTTATAAAAATATCTAGATATTTGTAAATATCTAGATATTTGTTTAGAAATTTATTATTATTATTATTATTATTATTATTATTATTATTTTATATATATATATATATATATATAAAAAGACAAAGAAAGAAAACATTTGTTTTCCTCAGTAGCCGTGCTTTCCTTCTTTCCTTCTCTCCTATCTATGTTTCCACCCCAAACCAAAGTGTTGGGTTTTTCTTCAAAAACTCAAATATAAACCTCCATTAATCTATTAGATCTAAGCTTCCATTCGAGAAGTGATAGAAGAGAAAGTTGCTCATTGCCACGCTGCGGTGCTAGTGAGCTAGTTTTCGACGCGATGTCACGAACTTAAATTTTACCGGAATTAATTACGGTACCGTAATCGCGTGTTAGAGCTATCATTAAAGTAAGGGCTCCTTCCAAACTTTTAGTTTGCATTTAGGACATTATTTGTGATTTTGTGGAAAAGAAATTTGATGTATTTGAGGTGTGATTTTGTGAAAAATTAATTTAATGTGATTATGTGTAATTTAGTCGAATTTAAATTTGAGGTGTGGTTTGTGGTGATTCAAGTTTGGTGTGAGTTATATGTTCATAATTATTATTATGAATTTTTGAGATGTGATTTATTTGTGGATTTTGTAGAAAAGGAATTGATAAAATTTGGTGGTTTATGTGTAAAATTGTGGAATTTTGAAATTGGGTGAGTTATGTTTGAATTGTTGAAATTTAATTGAGGTGCTATATGCGTGATGTGGAATTGAATTGATTGAATTTGGTGTGAATTGGAGGTAATTAAATTTGATGTGTTTGAGTTACGTAATGACTTATTTTCAAATAAATGAGTTTGAATTGAAGTTGAAATTTGACGAAAAATTTAGAATTGTTAAAGTTGTGAAAAAGTTCAAATTTTAACTAAGTTAAAGAGTTTGAGCAAAAAGACAGATTGAAATTAAAAATAGTTAGAGTTTAAAATGTTACTCTTTTAATTACTCTTTGATTGAATTTAAAAAGAAAAAAGTTTATAGTATTTTATTAACTCAAATATTTCGGTGTTTTAATAGTCGAGTATGTGAATGTTAAATTTGGACAATATTTGTTTTAAGTAAATAATATAGATTATTTAATTTTAAGAGTTTGGTGTGTGAGAAAGATTTAATTTTAGGAATTTTGTTGCGTGTGAATTAGTTTTATTGTGAACAAATTGTTATAAATATTTATGTTTATATAGTTAGCTCCTTGAGTCTCGAAAAGGAATCGAGACCGTTGGCACCGAGTTAGCGGTGGGGAGAACTCTGATATATTAATATTGTTGTGGTGATTTATGGTTGAAAATTTTGGAGATTGAATATGGGGGATTAATGTTTGAAAATTATAGTGACTCATGTTTGGTGAAATTGATGTGTTCATAATTAATATTATGAATTTTTAAGAAAAAATTTATGTGTTGATTGGTGGAAAGAGAATTTAATTCAATTTATGGGTGAATTGGTGGAAAATGAATTTAATTTAATTTGTGTGGATTGAATTTGGAAATGTGATCTATGTGTATTTGTGGAAATTGAAATTGGTGTGAATAAATATGTTTGAGTATGCTCTGCGTTGTATATGAAAAATCATTAGTGTTAAATGAGTATTAAAAATAGGGAATCTTTTAATAGCTGCATTTATTTAATGATTGTGGTGAAAAGAGTCAGAGTATGCTCATATATTTCATAGTACATGATGACCACGATGGGGCCATGGTGATAGTGGTGACCGTGATGGGCCACGAGATGATGCCATGTGAATTGTTGGTTCATCTTATCATTGTAGGGATTGTCGCGTTGTGCTGATATGTGAGAGATTGCACTCTAGAATGTGTTGATATGTGAGCGATTGCACTCTAGAAAATTGTGCTGGTCTGTGAGCGACTGCACTCTTGTATGTCGTGCTGGTCTGTGAGAGACTGCACGCTAGTAAATCGTGCTGATCCGTGAGAGATTTCACCTCGGTAATTAGTACTGGTCTGTGAGAGGCTGTACAATTATGATTTACCCCCCTCGAGGAGGGTTTTGGTTTGGAATTCCGGAATCATGCATTTTGGCATATACGCATTGCATTAGGATGCTTGGCACGCGAGTCATGTTTGTTATACTTTGATGATTGTATATACATATTCGGTTGTTGTTGTGATTTGTCGTAATTGCTTTGAGGTGTGAAGTTGGGTTGATTAAGTTTTGATGTACTTATGTGTTCATAATTGATTTAATGAATATTCGATGTGTGATTGAGGTGTGAATTTGTGGAGATTAATTTGGTGTTAATTATGTGTTCATAATTGATAATATTAATGTTTGAAGTGTTGATTGATTCAGAGCCATTTTAGAATTAAAAATCGGCATTTTCTCAATTGTGTTCGGCTACGACAATGCAGTTTATCAAAACTTAATTTTTCAACATTGTTTATGCATTTTTGGACATATGAAAACCCTTTCGAGGAGTATGCTAAGACGAAAGGTTCTTTTGAGCATTTGAAAATATAAAAAATTTGTTATGTGATGTTTGTTAATTTCGGTTGGTGACCTTTACAATTATTGTGGAATTCTGGGCTTTGCCCTCAGATAAGAACCAGGATCATCCTACCGGTTAGTACCCTGGAGATGGGAAAGTAGTTAGTCATACTTGACCAAAGCTGTGTTAGGAGGATCTTGCGGGGCGCGTGGAGATCACCAGGGTGGTGTAGTTTTGTAGCATGATCAGATTAGGTGGTTGTATAAGGACTAGATGTCTTTCTCTTGGGATTGTATTTATTTCATTTCAGAAGATTGCATCTATGCTTAAACTGTCTGATGACTTTTTCTTTTAATGGGTCCATGTTCCACATTTTGATATGATGTGGGGAAAGTAGAGATTCTTGGGGCAGTGCTTTTATGCAGGTGTCTGCCGAGAATACTCCAAGGGTATGAGCTATGTATGATAGGTCTCGTAGCCACGTTGTATTTTTTTTTATTTAACTACTTTGGATTTTGTTTCAAAAACTATTTCCGCTGTTTGTAAATATTGTTGACTTTTGTCGTTGTGTTACGACTTAAATATTTATCCAAAAGTATTTTCTTTGTTTAAAAAAAAATACACTCGCGCTGTTAAAAATCGGAGTGTTACAGAGACCAATGGGTTTGATTCATATATAAATCCTAATTGTTAATAAAATAAAACAAACAAAAAAGGAAAGGGAGTTGGAAGGGCAGCCGTAAAACCAAAGAGAAAACACAACAATAACCCTATCGTTTGACATCGGTGAGTTCCAGAAAACTTTCTTCACTTTCGTCCAAATTTGAGTATGTTATTTCATTCATTTAACTCGGCAATTAAACATAATTTTCCAAATTTTTAACATCTCCAATTTCTCTCTAAAATACCTGACTTTTTCGTTTGTAGAATTCGTTATTTTGCACCGTTCTTCTTCACCGTAAGTCCGATTTTAGTGAAACCAACGCCAAAACAACCGAATGAAAAGTGACTATATTATCCACTTATTGAGTTTCTGATTTATTGTAATTAGTACCATTCAAGCATACCATCTTTATATTCATATTTGCCTCCAATCTCCAAGCAAGTCAAATAACCCTTTAATCAAGAGCTTCGATGCCACTCTAATGAGAATAAATACATAAATACGATAGCAAGTAATACGCAGCGGATGTAAAATTCCCCCAACTTGCAAGAACCCGTGAGGAGCAACAACAAATATATATGGAAGCAAATTAACCAAAATAAAATAGCGTAAAGAACACCGATATTTTAATGTGGAAAACCCCTCAATGCAAAGGTAAAAGCTGCAGGTCATCCAGACCAAAGAAATAGTTCCACCATAATCAAATAAGGGTATAAGAGAGTCTTAAAATGATTAACAAAGTGTGTCTACAACCAGGCAAAATAACAAACCACTAAAACTTACATATAAAAAGCAAGAAGAAGAAAAACACTCAAAAACCGGCTGCTACTCGAGCACGATTTCTCCCTTTCTATAAATCATTTTGCCGAACTGACTTTGAAAAGGCATACCTAAATGTTGCGGACTTGCTGTCCAAAATTTAGTTCGATCCAACGGTTAACCAATGCGCAATCGACATGTTTTTGAGACTGATTTGACAAAATCGAGAATAAGGTTTACTCTCCTCTTTTCTCTTTTGGTGACTGCCTTTTCTTTTTAAATAGTATATCTCTTACCATCCTAATTAGACCACTCTCCACTTAAATAAGTGAGACACATGGACTACAATATTTGAGTCTTTCTCTACATAGGAATGAAGTCCAATATCCAATAGTATCAACCCAAACCCCAACATCGTGGTCCATCACGTACTTTGCCAAAAAATGGGAAATTCCATTCCCTTTCCTAGTAACATGTTAGTAACTAATAGACTAGAAATCAGCCCTAAGCTCGCTATCTTCTAAAGGTACAAATAAACATAACCGTAAAACTCCATTTTATTCTTCAATCCCTCAATCATCATAAGGTTATCGTTATCTAAAATTACCTTTTGGTAACCTTGTTCTTTCGTAAATCCTATGTCGAGTGTCGTGTCAATCATCTTTGATTTTGTGTATTTTCAAAATAACATTTGTTGTGAGTGTGCCAAATATTGTATAGTCTAGTTGTGATCATCTCCATCCAAGTGCAGAGGTATAAGTTAATGTCTTCCATCTTGATACCTAAAGGTGATCCAAATCAAATGAACCTGACCCAAGATCAGTCTTTGGAAGTGTCATCTAAATATTCCACCTTTTCATTACATCTAAGACAAGGGGGTGAGTAGAAAACCATTCTCTTCAATAAATTTTCTTTTGTAGGGAGATAATTCTTAAGAATTCTTGAAGCTAAATGTATGTATATTGGACGGGCATTAGTACTCCTTAGTTTTTTCGAACCTATTGTATGTATATTGGAAGACAATTGATAGTATTTCGTAAAGTGACTTATAGTAAAGATTCATAGTAACTCAAGTGATTAGTTTGTTGTTTTATAATTTGTTACTTAAGTGTTGAATTTTGCCATCTACTAGTTGTTATAATATTGGAAGGACTCAATGTTACTGTTTTATAGTGTGCTACTCAAGTACTGAATTTTGTAATGTGCTACTTGTTATAATATTAGAAGGACTCAATGATAGTATTTTATAATTTGCTACTCAAGTGCTGAATTTTGTAATCTGCTAGTTGTTATAATATTGGAAGGACTCATGTTGTTGTTTTGCTAATCTAGGATATTGCTTTCTTAATATACTTGTTATGGATTCATTTATATTTCAGGAAGAATTGAGCAAATATAGTATTGAGGTTGGAACATCTTAATCACTCCAAAACACACAAGGTTCTGTGTCTTGGAAGAATGATTTATTTTCTCAAGTACAAGGACATTCTAAGAAGGGACATGTGCAATGTATGGGCAAGTTTCCTAAATCCAAAAAATCAAAAGTTTTTGTCTAAAAAAGAAGAATTACGTGATAGAGTTAAACATATGGAAAATTTGTTGACAAATATTATGACCTTGATTCAAAATCATTTTTCTGGAGAAGATGTGAATGACATAATCCAAACTACACGACAGGTAGGTATATAATTTTTTTATTGATCTTCATATGTAACATACAAGTTGACTTGTAGGTCTAATATTTATCTGATTTATATTTAATATCTTCTATTTTCGTGATAGATTTCTGATGCTTCTAGTGCGCCTAATCATTTGAATTCTCCTAGTTCAAACAACAACGACGATAATGAAAATGATATTTAGTTTTGCTTTTAATTAATTTTCAGTAAAATTATTATTTTCTTTATTTTTTACATTCGAATAGTGTTTTTATTTTACTTTTTATTACTTATAGGTGAAGACTAAAATCGATTTTCTTAAATTTTTTGAGATTGTTATATAAGACTTTGTTATGTTAGTAAGACAATCTTTTTTATGATTAGTAAATACTCTAAAGTACCCTCATTTGGAAATGATTTAACTATTTTCAATTTCATATATGTTTGTAAGACTTATATTAATTTTGAATATATGATATTGAACTTTTATTTTATTTTGATTTATATATATATATATATATATATTATTGTGTATTTAGATTGTAATTTGATTAATTTTGCATAGTAAAATTACTATATAACAATTTGTAAAATAAGAGATTATTGTCAAAATCTATACCATGAAATTCAAATCTCACTAAACTATATAGTGACGGAGACAAAACCATAAGTATATAATTTATAAAGTTATGCAAGCATTTTATAAAACTCTTAATTTTGTCCCACCGACAAACGTTGGTTACTAAACGATATTACGACAGTAAAATACCGTTGGTATTGGTTGACTGTAGACGATATATAAAAATGTCGTTGGTGTAATTTTTCTTTATACTTATGGAGTTCAAACCTTTACCCACGACGTCGTGCTGTCACTATATATCAAGTTTCTCGTAGTGATAGTACTATAAGAACATTATCATTATCTATAGCTTTCCAATCCATCGTTTTTGTCATTATCGAGACTTCGCAATGTATTGAATCAAAAAAATAAAAAATAATATATTTAATAAATATTTGGTATTTATTATGATTAAATCTAAAAAATTCATTTTATGAATTTCATTTAATTTCCATTATATTACATTTAAGATCGATAATAAAATATAAAATGGGACTTATTTGGTAGTAACCCCTATTTCCTTTTCGTTGGGCTAGCGGCTAGGCCTCCATTTCCTCTTTCTTGAGGTTCCCTACTTCCCTACTTTGCAAGAGCAAGCACCCCTCTCCTATTTTTTTTTTTTACCACTTTAAACTCAATAAAAAAGGATAAGCCACACAACAATTAGAAAATCAAAATTTAATGAACACAAAAATTAATCATTTGAATTTATAAATTAGAATAAAAAAGTCAAAAAGAAAAAGGAAAAGATTTCTAAAAAAATTACCATGAAAGAAACGAGATGCAAGAATAATCAGTGATATATTCTAAGTCTAAGATATTTTTTTATATATACAATATTATGTTTGTGATTTTGTTTTTGTAAATATCATTCAGATTTTTCTTAAAAAATAATACAAAATCAAATATCAAACTTTTTTTAATAAGACGATGAGAAATAAATATAACAATGAAAGTTAAAATCAAAATAAAAAGATGAAATATCAAACTTTATTTTGTTTGATTCCTCTCTTCCTCTTTATATATGCATCTTTTCTTCTCTTCCCCTCTCTCTCTCTCTTCCTTCTCCCTCTCTGTTCCTGACTCCCTCTTTTGGTCAATTTTTTATTTTCTCTTTATTGTTTTTACTTCTTTTCTTATATATATATATATATTAATTATATATTGAAATTAGATTTTGGACTTTAAATCCACTTATTTTTTAACTTAAGACCTTTAACATCTATTTTTTTAACTAGTTCAACTTTTTACTTATTTATTATCATATTTATTTAATTTATAATTAATATTAAATCTTTCAAAATAATAATTTTTTTTATCAAATGTTAATTAGATGAGACATCTTTTTAATGTTTGAGTCATTAACACACTTGCTTTTATAAATAAATAAATTTAAAATCGACTTTTAACTTTAATTAATTAGACGTGATATTTTTTTTTGTCTTTGAGTTTTTAAGATACAAGTTGTACAATTTGTTGGTTTTAAAACTCTTTCTTATAAGAAAATTAATAAAACTATTCTTAAACGAGTTAATTAGATGTGACATTTTTTTAGTACTTAAATTTTTAAGATACGAGTTATACAGCTTGATAGTTTTAAAACATTCATTTTAAATTAATTATTTAAATCAACAAACTCATTCTCTTTCGTCAAAATATTTTTTTTTCGACAACAAAATAAATTTTCTTTACAAACAATAAATACATCCGTATTTTCTATTCAAGAACTACGTATTTTTATTTCTCCATTGCACTTCGAGATATGTAGAAGCAAAATTACATCTTGTCAAATATAATAATAAATTTTTTTTTCTTCTCTATTTTAAACACCATTTTATTTTAATTCATAAAGTAAATAATTTAAATTTGTATTTATTAATAAAAAGAAAATAAATATTTTTAAAATTAACATAAATTTTATACAATTAATTATCAATAAGCATTTTTTTAATAGATATCGTAAAGTAATAATACTTTCCTTGCACATATTTTTAGGCCGCGACACATAGGGAATACAAGATCAACAATAGCCTCCCTATTCAAAGTACGGGTTTGGTTGCTTATGATATCAGCCAAAACATTTAAATCTAAGTTTGGAGGCTATTTCTTCGGAACCTTGTATCCATTTTGGCTGAGTACCCAATTTTCATCCTATATGTTTATTTGGTCTCCTTTCCCCATCACCCATATACCTCTTTTTTTAAAGAACTCTAGAGGAATTGATAATGCTTTGCCATTGTAACTTGGTCTGTATTCTAACCCAACTTTAAGATAATGGCAATTTGGGTAATATTTAACATTTAAAAAACAGTGTGGACTAACAAATTTGGATTGGCCATTAATCTCCATCCTTGCTTAGTCAAGAGAGTCTAATTAAAATATTTAGAGTGTCTAAAACCCAAACCTCCCATAACTTACTTGTACATATCAGCTTCCATCTTTTATAATGTATTCTTATGTTTCCTTCTTTGCTGCCCTACCAGAAATTACTCACGATACTTGTTGAAACCAAGTTGGTTTTCCACTTAGAGTTTTGATATTAATAAAAGTATTTTATGAAAACAATAAATTTAGATTAATGACTTCATTGAATATAAAAAAAAATAGAAGAAGAAAATAAGAGGAAACGACCAAAGGATCCCACCAAAGAATACTACCAGAAAATATCACTATAAGAAGTGATTGGAGGAAGTCACCAGATGAAGTAAAAAAGATTAGAGGTAACGAAATCAAAACAATCAACGAAATCCTCAGAATCAAACAAATGCAGGGGCTGGAAAAGAACGTGTATTTGCCTCTAAAGTTGAGCTTGAAGACTGCCTTTGAAGAATTCATCTGCCTCTAAAGATTCAACGTACTTCTGGAAGCTCAGTGTGTTCCTACAGTTTTCATGTTTGTAATGAACAATATCTCTACAACCTCTGATGAACATTTATTTATGGATGCTCTGATGAATATTTATTTCTACATGCTCTGATGAACAGTATTTCTGCATGCTATGATGAATAGTAACTTAACCATGCCTCTAATGAACAGGATTTTTGAGCATGCCTCTGAATTTTGAATCCATTGTTCGAGCCTGCATCTGAAGCATAAAGTCTGATGACTCTGAAGACTGCAACATGTTCAAAAGTATTGCCTTTTATACGTAATGTAACTCACTATGAAGTTACGATAACACTAATAAAGAAACAAAGGTGAAGTTTCCCATGCCACTAATTCTAAGTCATGCAGCTTTACACATGGCTCTGACTCTAGATATTCAAACAACACAACACTTGACTCCAATAATAAAATTCAACGATTCTACAGAAAAAAAAAAAAGCCAACGACTCTAATGGAAGGTCAAATGCTTTGATAGAATGAAAAACATTAAATTGAACTTAGTTGTATTCTTAGTCTGAAGGTCCAAGAACAACCCCAAATTTGTTCCCGCCTAAATCCATTCAAGCGTATGAAGGAAAACTCAACTGAACAATTCCAAATGTAATCTTGAGAAAATATGCACAATATCTTTCTAGCAGATTGCTCATAACAGATTCATAAATAAACATTACTTAAAGGTCATATTTTCAAAACACATATTTCAGAATTATTTTTAATGAAAATCATTGTTGACCAAGCTAGAATGGAGATACGATTCAAAATTCACAAAGGACTAAATTCAAACCCAAATTTCATCTATTAATAGTGGATCAAGGCTGAAGAGGAAAACAAGCACAACAATATACATAAAGCCTTACGAATTCAAATTTTAAGTACTCAAAATTCAAGGTTTCAGTTTCAACAAAGGCACTTGTTCAACTTTATATTATTCAATGCTTAGTGCTTCATTGTTAGTGTGAGAAAATCATTGTAGTAAATATGCTTAGTAGAAGCAAAATTTAAACAATTACAAACTCATTGTAACCTATCCTAATAGCGGCTTTAGTGTGCCTTAAGCAATCTATAGATCTCTGGTTGTATTGAGAAGACTTGACTTGTAGGGTCAAGTGGGTAGTTTGCCTTCAACAATTTGGGGTTGTCAAAATGTTGACTTAAAGCGTTGACTAGACAGTCAACTAATTTACTAGAATTATCAAACTTAGAATAATCAAAGTAAACTTGTAATCAAATTCAACAGAGGCGCGTTGAGAGCGCGTTTAACAAAGTTAGACACAACGTTATCAAAGTTTACCTTGATTTAATTATTTTTACATCAAATTCCGCAACCTAGAGACATTAAAGTTCATGACAAGGATCTGCACATTTAAATAAAAGGCTTAGTTGCAGTTTTAATCTCTTTATTTTCATAAATTTACAAAATTGGTCCCCATATTTTAAAAGTCAATAGTTTTAGTATCTCTCTCATATTTTTGAACTATAAAATTGAGGAATTGACGTATTTTAAATGACGTGGTATACAATTTCATGATATAGAATTATCTACACGCATTAATTATTTAGATATCATTAATTAAATTATAAAAATGAAAAAAAAATTGAAATTAAAAGTATGTTTTTCAAGTGTTTTATTGTGATTTCATGGATGTTAATCATTATATATCATCGTATCCTATGTCGCGTTATTTAAACCATGTCACATCGCCATTTTTTTTGTTCAAAAATAATAATAAGTAACAATGTCACATTTTAAAATAGGGAGATTATTTCGTGAATTGGTAAAAATAAAGAACTAAAACTGCAATTAATCTTAAATAAAATTATTAGTGTAATAAATTATTCTCACAAAAATATTTTTTATTTTCATCAAAACAATTAAAGGTTATTGTTGTTCAAACAAACTTAGTTCTAACAAATTTCTTTCATT
>JBBPBR010000004.1:5853853-5891720 GCA_037974775.1 Cicer pinnatifidum
TAACATATCTAAATTTCAACAACTTTAAAATGGTTAACTAAGTTCAACACATGGTTAATGGAGTCTTGGATCTAGTTAATAAACATATCAGATGTTATCTTTTAATAATCATGTATTAAACTTTATTAATCGTGAATTTAAATATAATTAACTATAAATTTTAAATATTTTGGCATATATTTAATTGGAACACTTAAAATCATTATTAATAACATTAAATGTATGGTTAATAATGTCAATTCATAGTTAATGGATTATCTAATCTTAATATATTCATTAACCACTTACGGTACATAGATTGCATCATTTGTCATGGTTTCATATGAACACATTCCAAAAATAGGGATTTTTTTTTTCAAATACCAAACGATTCTACAAATCGTGAGGATAGACTAAATTTGGAGTAAACAAGTATAGATGGCAATAAATTGGGCTAAGTTATACTTTATCAGTTCCATGTCTGATTTATCTTAAAAACGTTAAACATAATAAGTCTAGTCTATTACCAGTCATAACTTATCATCGTATTAAAAGATTCTTTTTTTCAATTTTTATTTAAGAGGTTGATTGTTGGTTTAAAATAATATTTTTTATTCCCATATTCTATAACATTGCAATGATAATTTATTTATAAAACCACATATGGTCTCGAATTCACAGCCCAGATACAAATGGCATCTCCTTTGTCCTTTCAAACAAATTTTTTATCTTTGCTTTTTACTATAGGAATTTATCTAGAATTATACTAACAGAAACATTGCACATGTACAACAAAAGAGTATTCTATGTTCTATCTACCTTTATATATGCCAACACCAAATTTTAGCACATTTGAACAGTATTTGATCCATAGAAGTGTCACGGTGGGTATTCTATCTGGCCTCTAATAATGAGATTGAAGCTTCATTTATTGAACACCCTTTTGAAGAAGATCCTGTACTAATTGTATTATCTCTTCCTGCGTAGAACCCAGGTTCACTTGGGTTTGGATGTAACTTTCCACCCTTTAACATAAAAACCACAGATGACATATTAGGCCTGTTTTCTGGTTGTTCTTGTACACACAATAGACCCACATGAATAAATCGTATTATTTCTGAAGATATGGATGCATCATATAATATGTCACATACTAACTCCATTGGCTTTTCTTCAATCCATAGTCTCCATGCCTAAAATGACATCAAAGTTACATCAAGAGTAAGCTCAATCCTTTCTCAATTTTAAATTGATGTAAATGATAATTGATAAAGCTTCAAGGTGGTTGCAATACAAAATTAAAAAAATACTCGCTCCTTCCCATAATAAAGTGACCTATTTAGCTGGCCATTTCACACAGATTAAAGAAAATATATACATAAATAAATAAAAAATAGTAAGTTTACTAAATTAACCTTAATACATTATCAAGTACGTGTTGGTAAACCCTGAGTAGCATTATACTCAACGATCCATGCCAATTACATGATGAATAACCAAAGGCGGAAGCGTACCTGTGGGAATTGTCATTGATGAAATTCTGAGATGATGATGATAGAGCCAATGGGTTGAGTGATCTTCTTCAGCAAAACACCCTGAAGACCTTGCTCTCTTGATGGGGATAGAGAGAGAACCAGAGAGTTTTCTCTGTTAGGGTTTTGTGAAACTGAATAGTCTTGTTGTGTTTGCCTTGGGGACCATTACCCCTATATGTAACTATTATTAGTTATATCCCAAATTGCAGTATTTCCAATTCAGCCCCTCATTAAATTAGAAATTGTCTGGTATCTACACTATTAATTTTGATAACTATTATGCTCTTTAGCCATAAACCATTATATATTATTTGCAGTGGCGGATCTTGCACAAAATATTTGGGGGAGCCGGAGAGCAATAAGTATTAACTGAAATATTATAATTGAAATTTTTGAAAGTTATATAGTTTTTTTTAGAGTATCACACAATTCATACATAGTAAACAAGTTAAAAAAAATTAGAATTTCAATTTTTACAAGTCACACAATTTTCACAATTCAATCAAATAAAATATATCAATTTTCATCTTTGTCAAAAAATTTCTTCTTAAAAAATGCATCAATTTTTTTATATTTAAATATCGTGTCACTCATAAAAAAAATACACATATTAATTAAAACAATTCACAATTAAAAAATAGTATCACACTATATCATATATCAATAATTAACATGAAAAAAGTTTGTTAAGAATTAATAGTTGAGTTGCTAATTAGGGAGTCAGAGTTTGTTGATTCGAAATTAGTTAATTTATTATATTTTAGTAGTATAAATTCAAAGAGAGAGTAGAAAACAAATATAAAAGACGTAAGAAGAGAGACGAAAATTACTCAAAAAACAACCATAGAGTTTAAGGATATTTTAATAATTTATCACTATTATTTTGATAATATACGTTAGTTATTATATATAAAATAAATTTAAAAATATAGGGGGTGCCGTGGCACCTGCCCGCTCCTAAGAAGATCCGCCACTGATTATTTGACCCCTAGTTTATTGGCTAATTATATAATGACCATAACACACTTTATTAATTAATTACATATGTGACCTATAAATCTTACAATCTCCCACTGGTGACACATGTATCCTTAAGAGTGTGTTAGACTTTATGACGTCAAAAAATGTCATTATAATTACCTTAAGTATAATCCAAATTGTCCCGTCCATTAATCATATCAGCACCAGGAACCAAAGAGGCTTTCGTCATAATAAGCATAACTAAACCCATCAATGATCACTCGTACTGACACAACTAAATGACATAGACCCATTATGAAAAGTGTAGCATGAAAATTACATGAAGCTGGTCAATGCATGTCAATTTTCAACTGGTCCTACTTTGCCGAATGAGATCTTACCATAACTTCAATGTACAAAGTAACAAAAACTGAATACTTTAAACTTTATTTCTGATCAGAAAGTCCAAATACAATATATTTGTACTTTACAATTAAACATAGAACATGAATTACATAATGGACGAAACTCCCACTAAAATCAAGATTCCTCAAACTGTAGCACACCCATGTGAGCAGTATGCTCATGAAAGACCTTGGGTGGTAGACCTTTAGTGAGTGGATCCGCAATCATGGAGTTTGTCCTTAAGTGTTCTATGGATATCTGTCCACTTTATACCTTCTCTTTAACAACTAGGAACTTAATGTCAATGTGCTTTGACTTGGTTGAGCTCCTATTATTGTTAGAATACAGGACTGTTGATCTATTGTCACAATACAACTTGAGTGGTCTTTCAATCCCTTCAACTATTTGCAGCCCCGTGACAAAATTTCTCAGCCAAATGTCCTGGTCAGATGCCTCATGAATTGCTACGAATTCTGCTGCCATGGTTGATGAAGCAGTAAGACCTTGCTTGGCACTACGCCAAGAAACTGCTCCACCAGCTAACAGAAAGACATAGCTTGAAGTTGATCTTAAGATGTCTTGGCATCCCGCAAAATCCGAGTCAGAGTACCCAGTGATCTCCAACTGGTCTGACCTCCTATATGTGAGCATGTAATTTCTTGTTCTCTTCAAATATCTCATGACCCTCTTGGCTGCTTTCCAATGGTCAATACCTAGATTGCTTAAATATCTGCCTAAAATTCTTACTATGAACGCTATGTATGGACGCGTACATACTTGGGCATACATGAGACTCCCTACAGCTGAAGCATAAGGGATCTTTTGCATTTCTTGAACTTCCAAACTTCCCTTAGGGCACTGTTTGAGACTGAACTTGTCACCCTTAGCAACTGGGGTGTCCCCTGGTTTGCAATCCTGTAACCCAAACCTTTTGAGAACCTTATCGATATAGCTCTTTTGTGACAATCCAAGAATACCTCGAGATCTGTCTCGATGTATCTGAATTCCTAATACAAAAAAGGCATCACCAAGATCTTTCATCTCAAAATGCTTTGATAGAAATTTCTTAGTTTCGTGCAACATACCTATATCGTTAGTGGCAAGCAGTATGTCGTCAACATACAAGACCAGGAAAATATGTCTGCTCCCACTGAACTTATGATACACACAATCATCAACTGTATTTATCTCAAAACCAAATGAGAGAATTACTTGATGAAATTTATGGTACCATTGACGAGAAACTTGTTTTAGCCCATAAATGGATTTTCTTAGTTTGCACACCATATTCTTTGGGTCTCCCAACACAAAGTTTTCTGGCTGCACCATATAGATCGTCTCATCAATGTCGCTATTGAGAAACGCTGTCTTTACATCCATTTGATGAAGCTCCAAATCAAAGTGAGCAACGAGAGTCATGATTATTCTTAAAGATTCCTTCGATGAAACCAGAGAGAAAGTCTCTTTATAATCAATCCCTTCCTTTTGAGTATAACCCTTAGCTACAAGACGTGCCTTATATCTCTCCACATTACCATTGGAATCCTGCTTGGTTTTAAAAATCCATTTACAACCAATGGGTTTCACTCCTTCAGGTAATGGGATAAGTTCCCAAACTGAATTGTCTTGCATAGACTTATACTCCTCATTCATTGCTTCGATCCACTTATCTGAATGGGAATCTTGCATGGCTTGATGAAAGTTGATCGGGTCGTCTTCCGTCATGCCAACATTTTCCTCTACCTCATTGATAAATACTACATAATCATTCGAAATAGCATTTTTCCTTTCTCTAGTGGATCTCCGCAATAGAGCTGGCTCTTGAGGCACTTGTTCTTGAGGATCTTGAAACTCAATATCCTCAAAGAACGTCACCGTTTCCGTCTCAAAAATTGTTCTCAAATTAGGATCATAAAATTTATAGCCCCTTGATTTTTCTGAGTACCCTATAAAATAGCTGCTAATTGTTCGGGGTTCAAATTTCTTTTCATTCGACCTATAAGGCCTTGCCTCAGCTGGACATTCCCAAACATGAAGGTGCTTTAGACTAGGCTTACGCCCAATCCAAAGCTCATAAGGTGTTTTAGCCGCTGCCTTAGTTGGTACTCTATTAAGAATGTATGCTGTTGTTTTTAATGTCTCTCCCTAGAGTGACTCTGGCAAGGTGGAATGACAAATCATACTCCTTACCATATCCTTAAGAGTCCTGTTTCGTCTTTCAGCTACACCATTCATGTTGGGTGACCCCGACATAGTATATTGTGGGACGATTCCACATTCCTCTAGGTATTTGGCAAATGGTCCCGTACGTTGTTCACCTGAACCGTCATATCTGCCGTAGTATTCACCACCACGATCAGATTTGACCTTTTTAATTTTCTTATTAAGTTGATTCTCAACTTCTGCCTTAAAGGATTTGAACACGTCTATTGATTGGGACTTTTCGTGAATTAGGTAAAGGTAGACATATCTAGAATAATCTTCTATAAATGATATAAAATATTGTTGACTATTCCAAGAAGGAGTTGGAAATGGCCCACAAATGTCCGTATGTATCAATTTTAAGACGTCTGTAGCTCTATATGCACCTAATTTCTTATCTTTAGTTTGTTTTCCTTTAATACATGCTACACAAACGTTAAAGTATGTGAAGTCAATGGAATCTAAATTCTTTTCCTTTTGCCCTTGTCTTTAGAGATGCTAGTAAAGTGAGCGCTTTCAGTCCTATCTTGCTTCAGCCTGTCCTCTTCTTGCACACATAATGAAATGAGCTCATTAAGAGTCCATTTCTCCTTTTTGACAGTTATAAGTCACCTTAAACTGACTGAATTGCAAAGGAAGAGACAACAATACTAAATGAATGAGTAAGTCATCTGACAACTCAAGCTTTAGTCCTCTAAGCTTGGAAGCAATGTTGGACATCATCATAATGTGCTCTCTTATATTTCCCTTGCCTTGATACTTCATGGAAATTAGATTCTGAAGCAAAGAACTTGTTTGAGCCTTATCACTTTTTTCAAAGCGTTTTTCCATCTCAACAAGGAAATTTTTAGCTGTATCTATCTCATCCGAGACAACACCTCTAAAGACCTCAAGAATGTCACGCTTTATGATCATAAGACTTATGCGATTTGAGCGATCCCATTTCTCATACTCTAATTTTTCCGCAGAAGAACTAGAGTCCTTAGAAGTAGGGGGTCGATCAATTCTTAATGCAAGGTCTAGATCCATGCAGCCAAGAACAATCAAAATGTTCTCTTCCCATTCCTTAAAATTTGTTCCATTAAGGACAGGAATAGAACTCAAGTTTGCAGATATGGAAGCAATAGATGCTATGAATTAAATAAAGAACAAAACTTAAAAACTCACATTATAGGAAAATAAATCAATAAATAAATAAATAAATACATATGTTCAAATCATAGAATTTAAACCCATCTCAAGATACCCGGTGCACCATTGATGTCAAGTCTTTGGACAGTAACACCAACTGCTAGTGGTACTCTTGCTGCAACGATCAAATATTGACAATAAGACATGTCAAACAATAAACCTTCCTTTGGGCCGATTTACTGCTCACATGTATACCAAATAATTGTCACACATTTATCATCGCAGGTGTATATGTAATTCTGCCAAATATTAACCTTCCTTTGGGCCAGTCAATACCCGCATGAATAAACATATACGCAGCCATTTGACACTCTTCACGAGCAATTTAGACAAGAGAGGTCACTCTGGCGACGTCAAGTTTCAATTAACTCATTCAAAATGTCAAACTTGACTTGAACATAAATTTATTATATCCAAATAAAACAATATATGAAAAGAATATTGTTCACTAATATAAACTGTGGGTCATTAGTATTTGATAATTATTATTTTATCAAAAAAAAATAATAGATTGATAATTACCAATTTGTGAAACAGAAGGAAAAATACCAAAACCATGGAGAACAAAAAAACTTCAACGGAAACAAAAATAACTACTTACTATTAATCTTAAAGTACAGAACAATCAAATTTCAATTGAATTACTGAACAAACTATAACAACAAAATTGAAACATGCTTTTATATAAAGCGCATCACAAGTCCAAGTGAGAAGAATGAATGCACATATCCACTGTAAGCCGCAACAAATTCAATAATAACTCAGATTAATTACCCTAATCACCAACTTCATGTTTTTTGTGTTCCGAATATTCATTAGGTCAAATAAAATTATTCGTATACAAAAAATTCGAATTAAGAATAAATCATTGTAATTGGAAGGCGTGTTGTAACAACATATAAGTAAATACAGAATTTGAATAATGTAACGTTGTATTACTTTCCAATTCATCCAAAAACAATCAACAATTATAGAAAATCTTTATAGTAAACCATCAATGGCACATCAACACAAAAAAAATTATAACCAGAAACAAAAAAAAATATGGATTCCATAATATATATATCCAAATTCCCAAATTACAAACCCTAATTTTTTTCAATCATGTCAAAATTCCAAATTAGAATCCTAAAACAAAGACAATAACCGAATTTCATCATGAATTAACACATGGTAGGCTCTGATACCAATTGTTGGTAAACCCTGAGTAACATTATGCTCAACGATCCATGCCAATTACATGATGAATAACCAAAGGCGGAAGCGTACCTGTGGGAATTGCCATTGATGAAATTCTGAGATGATGATGATAGAGCCAATGGGTTGGGTGATCTTCCTCAGCAAAACACCCTGAAGACCTTGCTCTCTTGATGGGGATAGAGAGAGAACCAGAGAGTTTTCTCTTTTAGGGTTTTGTGAAACTGAATAGTCTTGTTGTGTTTGTCATGGGGACCATTACCCCTATATATAATTATTATTAGTTATATCCCAAATTGCAGTATTTCCAATTCAGCCCCTCATTAAATTAGAAATTGCTTGGTATCTACACTATTAATTTTCATAACTATTATGCTCTTTAGCCATAAACCATTATATATTATTTGACCCCTAGTTTATTAACTAATTATATAATGACCCTAACACACTTTATTAAATAATTACATATGTGACCTATAAATTTTACATTACGGATTCTACTTCTCTAAAGTAAACAACTCACTTTAAAGAGTAAAGTGAGCAATATCAACCATTGAATAACAAATTAAAGGTAGATATTGTAGGTATATCATAACTAATCATGAATTGGTTACAATAACAACCCTTGATTTTCTCACTTTGGAGGATCTAAATCCATCAAGTACTACTCTGAACTCAAATATAAACACAAACAGTAGTTTCATTTTATGTACCAAAATACAGACAAAATTTAACTAATTTGGCTTATTTAATGCTATTATTTTCTAAATATTCTACTACATAACAAGTTCTCAGACAGAATTAAATTAAAGGCAAGGGTAGTTTAAGAAAAGTAATTAGTTTTTTTATTTCATCAAAAAAATTAAATGAAGTTAACCATTATTCTTAATATATATGTAATCAATTACTTGTGCTTATAATTGAATCCGAAGAGAGTTTGAGTGTATTTATGATCAATACCATAAATGTAAAGTAGAAAACATTGAATTGGTAGAGTTGCATGTAGTGTTAATAAGAGGGTACAATTGAAAAAAGTAATTAATATTGAATTGAAAATTGAAAGTCACGTTCATTTTGGGATATTATTTTTTGCAAATGGGTCACTCATTGTTGGGAGAGAGAGAATAATAACTAAAGTTCTTCAATCCTTTTGTTGTAGCCAACACTTTGGTGGATTTTGATTTATTTAGTTATTTTGTGTAGTTACGTGGAGTTTACCTTCCAGAAGATTTATTGAGGCAAAAAAAGGGATAAGGAAAGCAACTATAAATAGTATGTCAAAAGATAGAGAAACGTATACACTTCAAAACTTACATGACCAAGAAGGTTTAGATGATTTCGAGGGTCACAAAATCCGCGATTCTTCTTACCGCTAATTATCTCAAGCACAATAACTCCAAAGCTAAAAACATCAGATTTTATTGAGAAAGATCCATGCACTGTATATTCTGGAGACATATATCCACTGCAATAAAAACATTGAAGTTAGGAAAAATATATATTAAAAGGTTTGACATAGCAAAACTAAAGGTTTAAATAACTTTTCAGTACCTATAATAACATAACTTTCTAGTGTATTTAGTCCCTAAACAAATTCTTATCAATATTAATGCCGAAACATACAAAAGAATCTTTGTAATATTTGTCCATATTGAACATAGTCCACGTATAATCTCTATTCTAAGGAATAAAATGAATATGATCTACATATTCCAATTTGAACAAATATTACCAAAGACTATAACCAAAATAATGAGAGGACAAAAACAATCATTCCTATATTTTAGGAATTCAAACAAGACATATATGTTTCATAGAACCTAAAACTGAAGTCAATGTATGTTACAAAGACTAAAGAGTTATTTAAGCCTTAAATTGAAATAAATAAGTAGAACTTACTATGTTCCCATCACTCTATTTGTATTGGCCTCAGCTTGGTCTCCCATAAATGATCTGGCTAAACCAAAATCCGATATCTTTGGGATCATATCAATATCAAGCAGAATATTGCTTGTCTTGAGATCTCTATGTATGGAGATACAGCAGCCCCCGAGCAATCCCATCAATAATTTCCAAGCGTTTAGTCCAATCTAGTAATTTACTTCGTGTATTATCTAACAAAATCACATTCTAAAGTTAGCATGAGAACCGCATTCTGGAAAATGTAAAATTGAAATCAATAAATTAATTTGGTTGTTGGGAAAGTTCAAACCAAAAATAAAGAAATCCAAGCTTCTGTTGGGCATGAACTCATAGATCAACAGCTTTTCGTCTTGTTGAATTGAACAACCAAGAAGTTTTACAAGATTACGGTGTTGAAGTGTTGCCATCAATTTAACTTCATTTTTGAACTCCTCAGTTCCTTGTCCTGATGTTTTAGAAAGTCTCTTAACAGCAATCTCTTGTCCATCTCCCAATATGCTCTAGTAATTATTCAAAAAATTTAGTACCTTTAATACTTTGTGAATTAATGTGAGAAATTAACTAGGTATGGTAACCAAAACTTTACCTTATATACTGGTCCAAAGCCACCTTCTCCTAGCTTGTTTCTGTTAGAGAAGTTATTTGTGGCATTATTGATGGTTGAAAAATCAAATATTGTTGCCAAGTCATCTTCTTTCTCCTCCTTTTTGTGGTTCCAGTGAATTAACTTCTTTATATACCCTGATATATTGCAAGATAAATAGTTATAAAAATTGTCTATAATTAACAATTTCAGTTGTTTAATGTAACAAAGGAAAAGGACATTGGTGAAACAGCGATCAAACTTCAGAATTGAAGAATACTTGTTTCAATTCACTGTAACTGTTAGAATATTACATTGGTACGTAAATAAAATAGATAGTCTGTTGTCCAGCAGCCACAAACTGCTGTCACTGCTGCCGTTCTCTCCGACGACCTTTTTTTCAGCGAACGACCACTCCAGCAGCGTCGTACACCCCAGATCGGGCCATCCCTCAACGCGCGCCGTCAACAAACATCTCACGCACCCACACGCGCCGCCACTCTCCCTGCACGTCAAATCCACGCGCCGCCCACAGCAACCACGCGTGACAGCAAATCTGGAAGCCATTCACGACGCAGCTTCTTCCGTTGCACTCGCCTCAGCCTTCTGATTCCATATCTGCCCTGAGTTTTCAGTTTCAAGTCACGGATATACGCGTTTCATTTCAAACAGCCCTTGTTTCTCTGGTTCGGACACACATTTCTGCCACTCTTTACTAACCATGACTTCTTTGTCTGAAACAAAGAGCATCTTTACCAACTACATCACCTCTCCTCTAATCGTCGAAAAATTGAATGGGTCAAATTAAGACAGTTGGGCAGCCGATATCAAACTCTGGATGCTTGCTCAAGGTTACGAGGAACATCTCACTAAAAATGCAGAAAAGGTAGTTGCGACTGAAACATCAAAATGGAAATAGATTGATGCTCAGTTGTGCAGTGTCATTAAGTCTACACTTCATCCAGACATTAAATCAATTTTCCGTCCACATCTCACGTGTGAATCGGTTTGGAGTCAGGAAAATGCACTCTACACTAATGACACTCAACGTCTCTATGGAGTTTGTCACCGCTTGTTGAATATCATTACTCTGAAGACGATAAATGGCTCTATTTCTTCATATCTTGGTACCGTTCATAGTGCACTTAATGATTTTAATGAGCTTCTCCCTCTTGCTACAAGTAATCCAGTTGAAAAAAAGGAGCTGAATCAACGTAGTACCTTCTTCATGCTTCTTGCACTCTATGGCCTGCCCCAGGAGTACTCTGCATCTCGAGATCAAATTTTGGGGTCACTTACTATTCTGGATATGTCTACTACCTCAAAGATCCTCCTTCGACTACCAACGAAACATCCAGCTGAGCCCTCTAGTACTTCAGCTCCAGGTGAGACTGCTGCCCTTGCATCTCTAGGGCATAATTAGAGTCGCTCTCGTGGAGGATCATTCAACTCTAAGCCTCGTCCCAAATGTGAGCATTGTAATCGGCTTGGACACACTATTGATTGGTGTTGGAAGTTGCATGGTAAGCCTTCGCATGCGATAAATGCAACTCAACTTAACCCTTGTGCCACTATTCAGACTATACGATCTCCACATGGCTCCCCGGCAAATTATGAAGATTTCCTCCGATGGGTTCAGAGTCATCGGAACTCTAGTCCTACTACGTCGCTTGCACACACTGGTAACTCATTTGTTTACCTCTCTCACTCATCTTCTCTCGGCCCTTGGGTTCTAGATTCTGGTGCATCTGATCATGTAACTGGTAATAAAGGTCTCTTTTCTTCTCTCTCTACATCTAGTTTTTTACCCACTATCACTTCTGCCAATGGCTCTTAAACTCAGTCTCAACAGGTTGGCAATGTCCAAATTCTCCCTTCCATTTCAGTTGCATTTGTTCTCTATGTACCTGAATGTCCTTTTATTTACTTTTCGTTAATCGATTGACATGGTCCCTTGATTGATTATTACTTTCACTAATAATAATGTTACCCTGCAGGACCAGAGTTTGGGACAGACGATTGACGTCGGATGTGAGTCTCAAAGCCTCTATTACCTTTCTCTATCATCCACGACTTGCTCTACCACAGATTCCCCACATACTATCCATGTTCAGCTAGGACACCCAAGCCTTACCAAACTTCAAAAACTAATGCTTAGTTTGTCTAAATTGTCCACTTTAAATTGTGAGCCGTGTCAGTTAGGGAAACACACTCGTAACCATTTTCTTGATCGAGTCAATAAAAGAGCTTCATCCGCCTTTACTTTAGTTCATTCTAATGTTTGGGGTCTTTCTCGTATTGTGTCTACTTTAGAGTCTAAGTATTTTGTTACTTTTATTGATGATTACTCTCGTTGTACATGGTTATTTTTAATGAAAAATAGATCTGGACTGTTTTCTATTTTTGAGCAATTTTATCTAGAAATTAAAAATCAATTTGGTGTTTATTTTTGTACTTTAAGAAGTGATAATGCTCGAAAATATTTGTCCCATCAATTTCAAAATTTTATGACTTTCAATGGTATTCTTCACCAAACGTCCTGCCCTCATACACCAACAAAATGGGGTAGCCGAACGCAAAAATCGGCATCTCATTGAAACCACCCGAACCTTACTTCTCCATGGTGATGTTCCCTTCTATTTTTGGGGGATGTAGTCTTAACGGCATGCTACCTTATCAATTGTATGCCGTCTTCTGTCATTGATGGCAATATCCTTCATACGATCTTTTTTCCCCATTCCCCTTTTCACCCACTACCTCCTCGTGTCTTTGGATCCACGTGTTTTGTTCACAATTTATCGTCTAGTCTGGACAAACTGTCAGCTCGATCACTAAAGTGTGTCTTTCTCGGATATCATCGATCCCAAAAGGGCTATCGTTGTTATTCTCCTACACTCCATCGATACGTTACATCAGTAGATGTTACCTTTTTCGAGTCTATACTCAGATTTTTGGGTTGGATTACAGCGATACATTCTCACATGTTGTCAAAATGGCATCTGTCAAACTATTTTTCCCAATTGTAGCAATTCGACATTGGTCACTCCATCAACTTGACATTAAAAATGTCTTTTTGCATGGTGATCTTGAAGAGGGATTTTTTTTGGAGCAACCACCAGAGTTTGTTGCTCAGGAGGAGTCTTCTACCATGGTTTGTCGGCTACACAGGTCACTTTATTGTCTTAAACAGTCTCCTAGAGCTTGGTTTAGCAGATTCAACTCGGTAGTACAAGAGTTTGATATGATTCATAGTGAAGCCAATCACTTTGTATGTTATCGTCACTCAGCCCAAGATCTTATTGTTTATGTGGATAACATTGTTATAACTGGTAGTGACCAGCAAGGAATACTCCAGTTGAAACAACATCTTTCAAATCAGTTTCAGACTAAAGACCTTGGTAAGCTCCGTTATTTTTTGGGTATTGAGGTAGCCCAATCCAAAGATGGCCTTGTAATTTCACAAAGAAAATAGGTATGGATATACTTGAAGAAACATGTCTATTAAACGTCAAGTCAGTTAATACTCCTATGGATCCAAATTTCAAACTCCTACCTAATCAGGGGGAGCCTCTATTAGATTCGAGAAGATATAGGAGATTGGTTGGAAAATTAAACTATCTCACAGTCATCCATCCTGACATTTCCTTCGTTGTCAATGTGGTAAGCTAGTTCTTAAATTCTTCTTGCTAAGAACATATGGATGTTGTAATTCGGATTCTTAAATACATCAAAAGTGCACCTGGAAAAGGTCTCATTTATCAAGATAGAGGACATATTCAGATAGTTGGTTACTCAGATGTCGATTAGGCAGACTCACCCATTGATAGACGATCCACTTCTGGGTATTGTGTACTTGTCAGAGGAAATTTAATATCTTGGAAGAGCAAGAAACAAAATGTTGTTGCAAGATCCAGTGTTGAGGCTAGGGTTGTGCATCGTTGGTTTTTTTAAAAAACCAAACCATATCCATTTTAAAAGCAATATATGAATTTAGATTATAACCAAATCCATTATTTGGTTTAAAACCGATTATAAAATCAATTGTAAAATTGGTTATGGTTAAATACTCGGTTTTTAATTAAGCAATCAGTTTCAAAAAATTCAATTTTAAAATCGGTTTTTATTTTTTTTCGAGAAATAATTTTTTTCTTAAAATTTTTCGATAAAAAAATAAATTACAATTTTTTTAATTCGAGAAAAAAAATTCGATTTAAAATTTTTCTGAGAAAAAAATAAGTTTTTTAATTTTTTCTGATATTTTTTAGAAAAAAATAAATTTGAAAAGTTTTTCAAAAAAAAATCTCAAAATTAACAAAATATTGGGGGTCTATAAGAAAATTTATGAAATAATGAGTCGGGGCTTTAAGAAAATTGGCTTAATATTAGGGGCTTAGTAAAAAAAAATTTAAAGGAGACTTTGGAGTTTAGGGCTTTTTTGACAACTTTAGTAATAAATAATTGATTAAATGAAGTTAGTAATAAATTGTCGGAAAAAGCTGCCGAAAGGTGGAAGGTTGGTGGAGTGATGACAAAATAAGAATCGTTTGATATTTAAGATTTTTGGGAGTTGAGTGGATAAAAACCGGTAAAAAACCAAATCCAAATATAAAACATAAGTGGGTATCCAACCGGTTCATAAATAAATCAGATTATAACCATGTGATTTTAACCAGATATTTAAAATGAATTTGGATCCGATTTTGAATTTGGGCTACATAATCGGATTTTTTGCACAGCCCTAGCTGAGGCAGAATACAGGGTCATGTCACTAGTAACATGTGAACTCATCTAGTTGAAACAGTTACTGAAAAAACTTCAATTTGAAGAGGTCAACCCAATGACACTAATATGTGATAATCAAGTTGCATTGCACATTGCCTCAAATCCTGTTTTTCATGAGAGCAGTAAACATATTGAGATAGACTACCATTTTGTTATAGAAAAGATCGAATCGGGCGACATCATCACTAGCTTTGTCAATTCCAATTATCAGTTGGCAGATGTTTTTACAAAGTCATTGCGAGGTCCTAGAATTAGTTATATATGTAACAAGCTGAGTGCATTTGATTTATATGCTCTAACTTGAGAGGAAGTGTTAGAATATTATATTGATATGTAAATAAAATAGATAGTCTGTAAGTATTCTTGTCTTTAAGTATTCCTAACTGTAAGTATTCCTACCATTATGTATGTTTTAACACCTATAGTCTATATTGTCAAAATATTAGAAAATATCTTATAAGATCTTTTATATTATATTAGAGTATCTTGAGTTATTTCTTAGGATCAATTTATAATCATAGAGATATCTTAGAATATCTCTCATTATTATTATGATTTATTCCTGATTTAGGATTGAGTCTATGTTTCTCTATAAATAGAGATTAGTATTGAATCTTTTGTAATCAAGTCAGCATAAAGCTATTATCAATAATATTCAAACCCTAATTATTTTCTCTCCTACTTTTCTCTAAAATCCCACAATTTCAACATGGTATCTAGAGCCTATTTCGATCCTCCTTGAACGATATCACCTCTATTCCGCTGCTGAGTTCCCAACAGTTTGGGAATATAATCATAGTTTCTCTTTTCTAGCATGATCATTCCTTTTTCTGACTATTGTCACTTCTGCCCACAATCGTCGCTGCTGCCCTGTCTGTTACTGCCGCAGCCGCCGTTTGCTGCGGCTGCCTGCTGTCATTGTTGGAAACGTTTTCCGGCAAACGACCACTCCATCAGCTTCGCCTCTTCCAGATCAGCCCACTCCTCAAAGCGCACCGCAGAAAGCCATCGCACGCACCGCCTCTCTTCGCTGCGCTTTACGGCTTGTCCGACAGCCGTTTTAGACGCGACCTTTTTCGTTGAACTCGTCTCGGCCTCACGATGCACTGGCCCTATCTTTGTCCCAGATGTACTGGCCTTGCCTTTCTCTCCTTGAAGCATGCCTCTCTCTTCTCGAAGCAAATTCAAGTTTAAATATTTTGAGTCTCTGATATTATTGGTTTGAAGCTTCCAAATGCAGTGTTTTTTTAGAAGGACGGACCTTGCTTTGTTCAAATGCTTGCCATGAATTTCTCTCATGCTGATGATCATTCCAGCTATCTGGCTAGGCTGTATTTATAGCAATTCTCTCCGACTTCACCTGCATCCCTGAGTTGCCTTTCCATCTTTTTTATTATTTTCCGGAGCAAAGTATTGTTTTCTTGTAACAATCTAAAGCTTAGTAAGCTTTAGCTTGAGGGGGAGTGTCAAAATATTAGAAAATATCTTATAAGATCTTTTATATTATATTAGAGTATCTTGAGTTATTTCTTAGGATCAATTTATAATCATAGAGATATCTTAGAATATCTCTCATTATTATTATGATTTATTCCTGATTTAGGATTGAGTCTATGTTTCTCTATAAATAGAGATTAGTATTGAATCTTTTGTAATCAAGTCAGCATAAAGCTATTATCAATAATATTCAAACCCTAATTATTTTCTCTCCTACTTTTCTCTAAAATCCCACAATTTCAACATATATAAAGAATTTTCGTTGTGTAGTTGAAACACACGAGTTATTTAACATGTTTCTCAATATTTTCTCTCCATTTAACAATAACAAATTTGTTTTACAATTAGATTATAATAATTATAATATTGGACTATTGGAGCATAGCATAAAGTTTACTTATCATAAATTTTTCATTTGGCTTACCAAGCTTCTTCCTAAATGTTGAAGAGGCCAATAAAAGAGCTGTAAGTCCTATGATGAATGCAATAACTCCTCCTAGAGTTCCAGCAAGCTTCTTTATATTCAAGTTCCTCTTATTCTTTATATGATCTGATCAAGGTTGAAGAAAAAGTCAGTCAACAAGCAATTATGAGCATAATAAAAAATACAAAGAAATACGGCATCTATAGAGAACAACTTTAAATTGGAGGTTGGTTCATAAACAATTGTTCTTACAAATAGATTAGGTGTATACTTAGAAATTAGAAGTAAAAACAAAGTTAATTGTTGTTACTAAGGATGTAAATGAGCTCAATTATTTGTGAACCTACTCGTTAAATGCTAGATCAAACTCGTTTATTTAATTAAATAAACAAACTCAAGCTGAATATTAGACACACTTATTTAAGTGGGTCAAACCCAAGTCTTACAAATTCAAAATTAAGGGCTCGAAAATAACTCGTTTATATCATCAAATATATATATATAAGGGTCATATCAAGTGAGAATGACATTTTTATGTGAGTGAGAGGGACATTTCTTAACCATTGGATTAAAACCAATGGTTAAGATTAAATGTCTATTTAAAAAATTAAGATTAAATGTCTATTTAAAAAACTCACTTAACCCTTCTTCTACCAATGTCACCAAAACCTAACCCCTCTTCTACCAATGTCACCAAAACTTTTCAGATCTCGTTTCTTTCTTCAGCGTCTTTATCTTCCTCTCAAGGTGACAATGCCCACCACTCACGATATCAGGATAATACACAACTTTCCCTCTTCTCACATCAAGAACAATGTCAGGCAAGCAACAAAGATAAAAGCTAAACTTAAGGATGTTGCAAGTCTGCAACTTTTGGTTATCCTGCATCGCATATGAAAGATCCAAGTTCTATAGCTCCTATACCAACATGAGGGGAACATTTTCACTTTTTGAACATGAAAGCACAAATTAGCAAGAAATCAAAGCAAGCACTTTGCCACAATGCAGCAAGCCAAGGGAGAGGTATGTGTCATTCCATGTTTGAATGGGACTAAGAAAAATGGCAATTGAAAGCTAAAAGAAGCCAAAAGAAAACCCAAAGCGTTGATTTTAATCTAGTTACATCAATGGTGGTGATCACTAAATTGCTAACAACTTCATCAACTAACGTCGGCTTGACTCTAGTGAAACAAAAATGAGAGAAGAGTTGTTCGACAAAAAAAAAAAGGGGAGAAGAGGGTCACACAAGGTTTTTCATTACACCTTCTAATCTTAACCGCTAGTTTTAATCCAATGGTTCATAAATGTCCTTCTCACTCTGATATAAAAATATCATTCTCACTTGATATGTTATATCTACACACACACACTACTTTTTGTATTAGTCAAGAAGTTGTGAATTTTTTATTTACTAGATTACGAAAACGATATGCACAAATTTCTATTTGTAGATAATCATATAATATTTGTTGAATAAGAGAAAATGAGAGAGACATATGGTGAAACTGTGTGTCTGAACTACACAACGGAGTCTGTTTTATATAGGCTCAAGACAATAAATACAGAAATAAATATGGGAGATATTATCTCTATTTACATGATATGTAATAAATATAAATATATTTTCAACACTCCCTTTCAAGCTGGAGAATATAAATCATATGCACCAAGCTTGTTACATATATAACTGATTCGAGAACCTCTCAGGGACTTAGTGAATACATATGCCAATTGATCATTGGAATTAACAAAGCTAGCGGTGATATCGCCTAATTCGATCTTCTCCCTTACAAAGTGACAATCTATCTCAATATGCTTGGTCCTCTCATGAAAAACCGGATTAGAGGCAATGTGCAATGCTGCTTGATTATCACATATTAATGTCATTTGTGTTGCCTCTTCAAATTGAAGCTCTTTGAGTAACTGTTTCAACCAAATGAGCTCACAGGTCACTAATGCCATAGCCCTGTATTCAGCTTCAGCGCTAGATCTTGCAACTACACTTTGTTTCTTACTCTTCCAAGATATTAAGTTTCCTCCAACAAGTACACAATATCCAGAAGTGGATCGCCTATCAATGGGTGAGTCTGCCCAATCGGCATCTGAATAACCAACTATCTGAGTATGTCATCTGTTTTCATAAATTAGACCTTTTTTGGAGCACCTTTAATGTATTTCAAGATTCGTATAACAGCATCCCAGTGTTCTTGACAAGGAGAGTTTGGCTTACCACACTCACTGCAAAAGAAATGTCTGGACGGGTGACTGTGAGGTAGTTTAATTTACTAACCAATCTTCTATATCTCCCTGGATCTAAAAATGGCTCCCCATGATTAGGTAGAAGTTTGACATTTGGATCCATAGAAGTGTCAACCGGCTTGGCATTCAACAAACCTGTCTCTTCAAGAATATCCATGGCATACTTTCTTTGTGAAATTACTAAGCCGTCCTTAGATTGGACTACCTTAATACCCAAGAAGTAGCGGAGCTTGCCAAGATCTTTAGTTTGATATTGATGAGATAAATTTTGTTTCAACTGGAGTATGCCCTGTTGATCACTAACAGTTATGAAAATATCATCTACATAGACAATCAAGTAAATGCGCCCTTGGGTTGAGTGGCGATAGAAAAGAGAATGATCAACTTCACTTCGAATCATGTCAAATTGTTGCACTACTGTGCTAAATCTACCAAACTAGGCTCGAGGAGACTGTTTAAGACCATAGAGAGACCTCCGAAGTCGACAAACCATGGTAGAGGACTCCCCTGAGCAATAAACCCAAGTGGTTGCTCCATATACACTTCTTCTTCAAGGTCACCATGCAAAAAAACATTTTTCATGTCAAGTTGATGTAGAGATCAATGTCGGATGGCTGCAATAGAGAGGAGTAGTCTAACAGAGGCCATCTTAGCCACAGGGGAGAAAGTATCACTGTAATCGAGGCCAAAAATTTGAGTGTACCATTTTGCCACCAAACGAGCTTTAAAACGATCAATCTTACCATCAAGACCAACTTTCACCGTATAAAGCCAACAATATCCTACTTAAGACTTTCCAGACGGTAAAGGAACCAATTCCCATCTACCACTACTCTGAAGTGCACACATCTCGTCAATCATTGCTTGTCTCCACTTTGGGTGAGATAAAGCTTCACCTGGAGATTTAGGAATAGAAACAGAAGACAGGGAAGACAAACAAGTATAATGCAAAGAAGAAAGACGATGGTAACTCAAGCCAATGTAATGAGGGGATGGATTACGAGTAGAACGTATACCTTTACGAATAGCAATAGGAATATCAAGGGTCGGATCCGATAAAGAAGGAGGTGGCGGTGAAGGAGCGTTTGGAATGACCTCGGTATCAAGAACAGGTGTAAGGACATGTACAACCAATGGTGGTTGACGACGACGGTATGTCTTAAGAGGTTGTACAGTTGGAGGATCAACAAAAGGAGTCTCAAGTTAAACAATGGGAGGGGCCATCGGAGGTGTCTCAGGTGGGCATACATAATAGGCTCTAGTGGTAAAAGAGAAGGTGAAATAGTCTTTGGTATGTCTAGAGGAATAGTTGCAGACAAAGGATCAGGAAGCGACTCATAGTATGTAACAGACTCAAAAAATGTGACATCAGTCGATATGAGATATCGTCGAAGATTAGGAGAATAACAACGATAACCTTTTTGGGACCGATGGTAACCAAGAAAGACACATTTTAGTGATCGAGCTGAAAATTTATCAAGACCAGGAATGAGATTGTGGACAAAACATGTAGATCCGAAGACCCGAGGAGGAAGTGAGTGAAGAGGGGTACAAGGGAAGAGGATCGAATGAGGGACTTTGTTATCAAAAGCAGATGAAGGCATGCGATTTATAAGATAGCACGCCGTTAGAACAGCATCGCCCCAAAAGCGAGATGGTACATTACCATGAAGAAGGAGAGTACGAGTGGTTTCAATAAGGTGTCGATTTTTGCATTCAGCTACCCCATTTTGTTGAGGTGTATGAGCACAAGATGTTTGATGAAGAATGCCGTTAGAGGTCATAAAATTTTGAAATTGATGGGACAAATATTCGCCGGCATTATCACTGCGCAAAGTGCGAATGGATACACCAAATTGAGTTTTAATTTCCTTATAAAATTGTTCAAAAATAGAAAATAATTCAGACTTATTTTTCATTAAAAATAACCACGTACAACGGGAAAAATCATCGATAAAGGTAACAAAATATCTAGACTCAAGTGTGGAAATAGTACGAGAGGGACCCCAAACATCTGAGTGAACTAAAGCAAACGGGGAGGAAGCTCGTTTATTAGCTCGATCAGTGAAATGACTACGAGTGTGTTTCCCTAACTAACACGACTCACAATTTAAGCTAAATAATTTGGTTAGATTAGGTACTAATTGTTGAAGTTTGGGAAGACTCGGATGACCTAACTGAGCATGAATAGTAAGAGGAGAATATGTGGTAGGGCATGTTGTTGATGGGTTTAAGAGATAATAAAGGCCATTAGACTCACATCCGACACCAATTTGTCGTCTTGATATTCGGTCTTGCAAAGTAACATTGCAATTAGTAAACGTGACAACACAGTCATGAGAACGAGTCAATCGACTGATAGAAATTAAATTAAATGGACAGCCAGGCACATAAAGGACAGATTTAACTAATAGAGTAGGGAGGATTTGGACAGTGCCAATCCCTTGAGACTGTGTTTGGGAACCATTGGCTGAGACTATCCTAGGTAAATAACCAGATGTTGTGAGAGAGGAGAAAAGAGTCTTATTACCAGTAATGTGATCAGATGCACCAGAATCGAGAATCCATGGGCTATGAGAAGGTGAGATGCAAACCGGTGAATTACCACTTTGTGCGGCCGAAACAGCAGAACTCGAGTTCTGACAATACTCTACCCACCGAAGAAAATCTTCATAAGTAGCCATAAGCAATTACCTAAAACCAGTGGCAGAAGAGTTTTTTTTTTTTTTTTTTTGTCGATGAACAGTACTGCGTGCGATGAACAGTGGACTGATTTTCTGAAAAAATGAACGAAAAGCAACAAAAAAAAAGGGTAAACCGGAATTGAGACACGGTTTTACCGAAAAGAAAAAAAAAATCTCACCGAAGGACAGTGGGTCCCGGAGTAATCACAGTATAGGGTTGTATCTCTTAATAGGCTCTAAATACCATGTTGAATAAGAGAAAATGAGATAGACATATGGTGAAACTGTGTGTCTGAACTACACAACGGAGTCTGTTTTATATAGGCTCAAGACAATAAATACAGAGATAAATATGGGAAATATTATCCCTATTTATATGATATGTAATAAATATAAATATATTTTCAACAATATTAAAAAAATTTACTAAATAAACTTAGAAAATAATTTAAATAAAACTTCAAAAATATAAAAATAGTTAAGTTATAAATCAGCTAAACAAGTCAAGCTCAGATTTCATTATTTTTTAACAGATGCAAAGCTCAAATCATTTAAATAAATGAGTCAAGCTTGAGTATTCCTTTTTAATTTCATAATTCCAAATTCAAGTATTTGGCTCAGCTCAAGTCACTGACACCCCTAATTGTCTGATGATTTCTACAGTAAAATGCTTAAATTTATATATTTGAGCTATATCTTATACACAAAGGGCAAGTAGGATTGAATGGAAAATGAAATTACCTAGTTCTGCCGATGCGAGTCGTATGTAAATGTCTTGTCCTTGGTCTACATGTTTTCTCATGTCCACAATGCTATCAAACCAAAGCAGACAGCCACTCCCACCATATCTGACATCTAAATTTGCATATGCAATGCAAGAACAGTTTTTCAAACACACTGTTTTACATTCCTCAAGGTTCAACCTCTTATCAAACCAAGATGCTGACGTGTCAGGCAACTTCACGTTTGTGTACATAAAAAATCGATCTCCATTAACACAATTCAATTTTGTTCTCCTGAGACACCCACCAGACCAATCTGATGAGTCCCATTTCTCTTGAAATTTTGGTATGAAACCATCCAAGCATTCACATATTGGGAAGTCATTAACATTGCAGTTAGAGTTGATACCACACAAGGCATAATCATCACACTGGTCTGCGAGTAGCAATAGCATCCCAATTTTGTGTTCTATCGGACCACTGAAAACGCTGTGCAATTCCGTATGGATCTAGCACCATTCTAGTAATAACTGAAGTAGTCAAAGTTTCATATTGATAAGAGAAATCTTCGCCAATGAACACTACTGAGAAATTCAAGACTCTACGCATTCCTTGCCAAGAAACACCAGTGAAAAGAAATCCATTCCATGACCCTCCTCTATACAGAATTCTTGCTCCCTTTGCAGTAACCAGTTGAGGAAAACCATGTGTATCTATCCTGTATGAACACTCACCTTCAGCCGGATCTTCAGGGTTTCTCCAAGACGTGAGATATCTATATGGACCTGTAACTAAATTACTTTTCAGCTTCATTCCAGCAAGGAAAGTGTTACCAGGATAATCAAAACTTTCCCACAAGACCTTCTCATTCTCAGTGCTGCTGTTTTCATATTTCACCACAAGGTTTCCCGAATCCAACAACTTCACAACCACCACTTCCGCCGCGATTCTTGATGAATTGGAGGACCAGATTATGCCTTTAGAGCCATCAAGAATAACAAGAGTTCCCTGACGATTGAGTTTCAGTATTGATGTTGAGCTTTGTACTGGTTTATCTCTGTTGGCAACCCACACAATAGTCCTTGGTAATATTCTCTTGTACCATATACCAAAGTATTGACGTTGTGGATCTCCAAAGTTGAAAAAGCCTGCTTCAAATGTTCCAGATGCAGAAATAAGGGTGAAATTATATTGGATAAACTGACCTGGAACAATAGTAGTAAGAGTGTTCGGTTTAGAGAAAGTGGGCATGGAGCAAAAGAAGCAAGCATACAGCATTAGCATTAGCACTTTATTATGGTTCTCCATTGTGTTTGTGTGGGTTTGCCCTCAATCATCATTTTCATTTTATCAAATTCCAAATTCAATTGAGAAGGTTTACTTAGTCAAAGTCTTCGTGTGTCCTACTAATGGATGAAAATTTCAAACAAATTCAACAGGTTTGGGATGTATAATCTAGTCAACTCAGATTAAAGCTTGGTTTGTTGACCAAATGTTAACTGACTCGTTTCCAAGTGAAGACTGATGTTTTTAAGTGAAGACTTTTGTTTGGGAGACTGGGGAAGGGGGAAGCTCAGAGCAACAATGGGCTAATGCTCAGAACCACCAAGAGACTTGAATACCACATCTCCACCCAAAACTTGGGGGATAAATTGGCAATTAATTTTATATACTTATGTTGCGCCCCACTTTCTTTCTTCAAAGTATAATAAGAAGATGAAAGGTGAAACACAAAATCATTACTACTATTAGATATAGTTGGAAATTTGTTAAATATAGTTGGAGTTTGTTAAAGATAGTTACAAGTTGGCTAGTATTAGTTAAGATTTGTTAGTTTCTTATTCGAGAGCAATGTTGTCAACGGCGAATGGCGAAAGGTCAAAAATCCACCATTGAGGCCTATGGTGCTGCCATGGCGCAAATTTCCTATGGCCTGTGTCCAAAACTCTGCCACACCATGGCAGAATGGCAGCACCATGGCCACTATTTAACAACACTATTTGAGAGAAATATGAATTATTTGGAATTGATGTGTTCGGGTATGCGGTTACATGAACTGATTTTGAATTAATTGATTTTTGTAAAATTGATTTTAGTTAAAAGTGAATTGAATATAAAGTGGTTTCTATTAGGATACATTGATGTGAAAGTGAGTTAAACAATAATTTTAAGTATAAAAATCACATCTGGAGTCAAAAGCTAGCTACAAGTCTCCGCTCTAAGTAAGAATCAATTTGTTAGAGAGGAAAAAAGTAAATGGTAGTTGTGGGCAGAAATGTTTTTATTATTTGTCAATTACGTTGTTTATTTTTAGGAATAAAAAATAGAAAAAGGAAAGGGGAAAGTTATTGAGCAGTTATGGGAGGGAGAGATCAAACACTCTAATTCTTGGAGGGAGAGACCAAAACTCTTACTCTTGAATTTCTTGCGTAGGTTTTCTTGCAACAAGCTTCACTAATTCTTAATAGGAAACTCATTGTAACCACTCTGAATGTGTGAATTTTGCATTCTCTATAGTGTGTATAATTTTGTTTTTGTAGTAGTCTTATTCTACCGTCAATAAAAGTCAGTTTCTACAATTAAGTTCTCATTTGGTAATTGGTACCAGTTTCTAACACAATTCTAGAGGCAAAATCAATTCTAATTGATAACATCCAAACATGTTAAAGTGTATGTTTGGTTATGCAGTGGGATTGACAAAATCACAATGAGTCACTGATTTTTGCAAAATCTGCATAATCATGTTGGCTCCGAGATTTTGTCAATCACACCGTAAAACCAAACATGCACAAAATCAATTTTCTACCTCAAAATCAATTTTGGCTTCTTTAAAAATGAAACGAAACATACACCTCATATATCAATCTTAACTAAACTCAATTCTAGAAGCATGTGATGTACAAATTCAAGACTTGAAATTCAATTTTACGGGACCAGACCGACAAATTTTCAGTGAAGACTTTGTTTATAGAGGTTGCCTGTGAAATGGGTTATTCCAAGTGAAACATGACCGCAAACATAAGGATTGAATTAGTGTGTGGTGTAGAACTTTCAAAATGGATTATCAAACAATACAAATATATCTATATCTATATATATATATATATATATATATATATATATTATTGTAATTTTGAAATCAATTTTTATTAAAGTAACAAGACTTACCCCCACAATCTTTTATCTTCATTATCTCCCAAACCCAAACCCTAGCATAAACTTGTAAAGAAACGATCAAAATTTTGCGAGCGGATGAATGAACCAACTCGAAGCCATTCAAAATCCAAGGAAGAAGAAGAAAATACGGAGCCATCATTCCTATCAGCGATTCGATATCTTGCTTCAAGAGCGATTGGAACCCGTTGTTAATTCACGAGAATTGAGAATGAAGAGTAATTCAATCACTTTTGAAAAGCTTAATTTTATTTCTAGCAAAATAACGAGCGAAACCATGGTGCGTGGCATCGCCATTATTTTTTATGTGACTTAAGAATACTCAATGTTCAATTACATCGGTAATAATTTAGTTTGTGACACTGATTTTAATACCGTAATAATTTATCTGTGTTAAATAATTATTTTTAAAAATTTAATTTATTTCGTGTATAATAATTCAATCTCAAGTGACAACATATCGATAGTTATTTTAAAATTGTTGTTATTCTTTGTGTCAACTCTATATTGTAAATTATAACTAATACATAATAATTTAAAATTATAAGAGAGTTACCATAAAAATAAAAGATAAAAACATCATGAAAGAGTGTGAAGAAGAATGGGATCACTCACCTCATTGTAGAAAGTGACTTCAAAATTTTGATTGATATACTTACTAAGAACTACAATTTAAAAGGGTTTTTCCTCATTTGGTATGTCGAGTTCAAAATCTTTTATCTCTCTCAATTAGAATTTTCAGATCATCCACACTTGACAAGAAGAAAATAAATGTGTTGATTGACTTTTTAATTTCAATATATCTTTAAACTCTTTTGATTGTACTACCATGGAGAATCCGTTTAACAATATTCATAGACTTATTTTTTATGATATTTTGAGGTTTGAATGTCAACGAATATTCGTTTAGTGGTTTAATTTTTCATTTTCTTTGTGTCTTTGATCCTTTGTACGAATAAAATAAATAAATAAAAGTA
The DNA here is from genome assembly GCA_037974775.1 of Cicer pinnatifidum. NCBI lineage: Eukaryota > Viridiplantae > Streptophyta > Magnoliopsida > Fabales > Fabaceae > Cicer > Cicer pinnatifidum. Next base: position 5,880,348 of record JBBPBR010000004.1, read on the forward strand.
TGAGAGAAAATATGGAAAAAAAATTGTTTTTAAAAATAAAAAGTAATAAAAAAAAAATTGATAAGCTCAATCAATACAATTTCTAAACCTAAATTGTAACATGGACAATTTTAGAGGCTTGAATTACAATAATGTTTAGATGACAACAAGTCTATGATTAGCAATCAACAATATTTTACTTATGTGTGAAAGAGGTGAAAACTTATCTTGATTCCACAAGTGATTTTGTGACGTATAGAAATAGATATGGTTAAACTTTTGATTTTATAGAGACTATTTTGAAGGATTAAGAACATCAATCTTTTGTCAAAAAAATTTAAAATATGGACTAAAAATTAATTAAAAAAAATTAGGAACTAAACTTGAAATTCGTGAATTTGCGGGGATTGAAAATATATTTAACTCAAACATCGATCACAACAAAACTAACAAGTATTTGTGGTCAACTTAAAAAAGATTTGTGATTGGAAAAAAAACCTCACAAATTACAGACAAAAAAACCTTTCACAAATACTAAAATTCAATTTAGTTGTCAAGATTAGTCCAAACTCAATAGTTAGGCATGAATCCATCTTCATATAAATGCAATTTAATTTCTTCTTTATAAGTAGAGGCTCGAGTAGTGCCTAGTACTAGTATACATGTGGAGAATAATGTATGTCCCTCAAGTCGTACTAACATGTTAGATATGAAATATTATAATTATCAGCACTTTAAGATGATGAACAATATGATTTTAGATATTGTTGAGGTAAATTTGTCATTCAATAAAAATAAATATGAAGAGGAAGCTTAGAGATGTTATGGTATTTTGAAAAAGTGAAATAAATTGTTGTTGAAAGGATTTCCAAACTCAAAATTATCGATATATATTAGATATGATGCTAGATGCAACACTTGTTAGAGATGGTTTCCTGCAAGGTTATTACGATGCTAAATGTAACACCCCAACCATTATCGTTACCGGTAGTGCTACCTCGCGACCTTCTCGCCCCTTATCCACCTAATGGAAATAGCAAAAAAAGTTCATTCTGTAGAATTCGAGCCCAATACCTAGCAAATAAGTACCGCCTTCATACAGTCCTACTACCAATTGAAGCTCAATTGGTAGTGGGACTGTGTGGAGGCAGTACTTATCTCCCAGGTATCGAGCTCGAATCTCACGGAAGGAAAAAACTCGTTATTTCCACTTGGTGGATAGGGGATGAAAAGATCGTGAGATAGCATTGTCGGTAACGGTAATGGTTGGGGTGTTACAGTAAATAGTTAGTGTCGAAGTTATGATTAGGTGTTAAGACGATTGATTGTTGTGTTCAATGTTTCATGTTGTATTATGACAACAAATTTGGTATAGATGATGTCAATATAATTTAGTGTAAATTTTGTCAACAACCAAGGTATCACCAAAGGAATAACTCTAGGACAAATAAGGAAAACCAATTCTATGAAAGATAATATTTTATCTACCTATATTGTATCAAGATTGTAGAGAATGTTGACATCGATGAAAACTATAGGAAACATGACGTTGGATTATAAGACATTTGTCTGATGGTCAAGCATGGAAGACTTGGATTAACTTCAGATGGATTTACACCATATATACAAGCATCATCAACTCCTTATTCTTGTTGGTTTGTTATTGTTACTCCATATGATCTTCCTCTTGATACATGTATGTCTAAAACTTACATGTTCTTGGTTGTTGTAATACTAGGTCCTTGTAATCCTATGATGGGTTTTGATATGTATTTACAACCTTTGATTGAGAATTTGAAGAGGTTGTGGAGTGGTGTCTCAACATATGATATTGGTTGAAAACAATTTTATGATAAAAACTGCTTTGATGTGTAACATTAATGATTTCCCTGCTTATGGGATGTTGTTAGGATAAGGGATACACTTTAAATTGATTTGTTCTATTTGCATGGAAGACACCAAATTATTTATATTAAAATATGGTGAGAAAACATTATGCTTTGACTCGCATCACAGGTTCTTACCTCTTGATGACACATTTAGAAATAACAAAACTGCATTTATCAAGGGTTATATAAAAACTCTAAGACCACTATTTAAATTGACATCATAACAAGTTTGGAGTAAAGTAAAAGATGTGACAAAGGTACAATTTGTAGATGACGTGGCTTATAAACTACAAGGTTATGAACAATGACACAATTGAACAAAAAGATGTATGTTTTGGGATTTGCCATATTGAAAAGATAGCCTTTTGAGGCACATTCTCGATATTATGCATATCGAGAACAAATTATTTGACAACATATCTAACATTGTGATGAATGTGAAAGACATAACAAAAGTTAATGACAAAGCTAGGAAATGAATAGGTCTATATTGCAGATGAATAGATTTGTTGTTGGTAGAGCACAATGGAAAGACTTTAAAACTCTACACTAGTTACACTTTTTCTACTGAAAAAAGCCAAATCCGTTTGTCGTTGGATCAAAGAGTAGAAGAAGTCTGACGATTATTATTATAATCTATCAACATCCATTTGAGGCATTTATCTACGGACCCGAGTAGAAGTTTTAAAGAATGACACACCTACTATGTCAATGGATACAAAATTCATATTGAATCTTGGACTCAAGAAGAAGAAAACAACAATAAATAACGAAATATCTGTGAAGAGTGTGTTCAACGGAGCAGAAAAGTGTGTTCAAATTGTCATTATTTCAGGAGGATCTGAGTAGTTATATATGTGTGTCTATTAAATCAATCACAAGACATGGATAAGCTTAAACTCTACTACTTCATATTTTGATACTATGCAACCACGCAAGTGCACAAACAATTTAAATTGGCCATGTCCTCAAAGATCCCCTCAACTCAACCCGAGACATATATATATATATATATGCGACGATCGACGTAAACGTGTGTCATATGGTAGCTCCTGAAAAATTTTCCTACTTTCATCTCAAAAAATATCGAATCATCTAATAGAAATTATTACAACAATTTATTCATCCCTACTCTCATCTCAAAAAAATTCTCTCATGATTGTTGAATGAGATATTGTCATGCAAAAATATGTTGATCACATCAAATGTTTAAATTCAAGTATGAGTGGTTAAGTCCCACATCAACTATGAATGGAGGAAATATTGAATATATAAGATATGTGACTCATATATCCATTGACTTAATGTTTTGGATTGAGATGTGGTGTCAAAGTCTATTATGGTCATAAAGCATTTGGCCCCATGGTTGTCAAACTCGAGATCCCACTAAAGATCGTTGAGATATAGGAAAAATGTAGATCGTGAGATCGTAACACGAATCGTAATATCCCACCAAATAGAAAGTAGCTTTAACTCACACTTGAATTTCAAATTCCGAATCCTCATTTACTAGTATAAATCTAAAATTTCATTATCAAGTGAAATTTTAAAACAATTTTTACCATCTCAAAAGCGCTCCAATTTCGTTCACAATAGGATGAAGTTTTAGATGCTTATCCCCATATGATTCCCACCATTGTGATGGAGTTTTGGTTTTAAGTGCATCTTTTACTATCAGACTACCAAAAAACTTTGCTTGTGCCTTGAAATCTTCTAGCTGAGCATAAATCTTACAAATTTCTTCAACATCTCCCACCATCCTTTGCAAACAATCATATAACCCACATTTGATTTCATAGTCAGCTTTAAATTCAGGATTGTATTGTAGTTGATGATTAAGATAGTAGCTTGCCGCATGTAAAGGTCAATTGAGTTATTTATCCCACCTCTCATCAATGATATCACATAGAGGTTTGAAACTAAATAACGGAAAACAAAACTAAATTACTTTTAGGCTCGAGACAAAATGCATAATTTACAAAAACATTGTGCATTGCAAAACAAAAACATTATGCGTAATTTGAAGGCAAAATGAAGAAACATGATGCATAATTTGAAGAAATTTTTTTGTAGAAATAATAACTTCTTTGAACACCATTGAAGACAACTTGGTATCTTTCCTTATCTTGGTCCATTGCATTGTAAATAAACCTCATTTGTTGGTTTATCATATGAATCCACTAAACAAAGTATTTTGATTAGTGGACAAGAACCATTTAAGTAAATTGCAATATTTTTCAAAACTCTCTATCCATAATCATTTCTTCAACATGCTGCTCTTCACATGCTTTTGCAAGCTTGCTTGATGGCCATTCATTAGATTTGACCATTCTTATCAATGCTCATTTGTTCTCCATGAAACAACCATAAGTTAGATAAAATGTTGTAAATCGAGTAACGATTGGTCTCATCAATTCCTTTTCTTTGGTGAAATGTTATTAGAAAGAAATTATAGAAGTATTTGTATATATATTAAGTAATTTTCTTACCCTTTGAAATTGTTTCATGATGAACTATTATCTTTTTCTCAAAATCCTCTAACATGAGATTAATATAGTGAGCCTCTTCATTTTCTACATTAACATTGCACTAGCAACTTTGTAATTTGCTACATTGTCAGTCACAATTTGCACAACATTTTCTTCCTCAACTTCTTCCATTATTAATCATCTCAACTATTTTATCGCTACTTTTTAAAATATTAGAAGCATCAATGGACTTTAAAAAAAAAGTACCTTTAGGGCTATTAACTAAGAAATTCAAAATTTTCCTATCTTTTGTATGTCCACCTATCACTCATAATAGTACATCCTGCCTTCTTCCAAATATATTTGTGTTCTTCAATGAGCTTAGTTTTCTATCCTCCATCTTTTGCTTCAAGTACTTTGTCTAATCATGATCTTCTTGCTCCCCCTTTCCATCCATTGGAAATAGTGAGTTTTTGCTTTCTGTGGGAATCAAACTTGGTACCTAGGGGATAAGTAGCATCATCCATTCATTCCCACTACCAATTGAACGCCTTTTTTTGTAACAACCCGACCCTTACCGCTATCAACACTATTAATCACGACCTTATTGCTCCCATTCTCTTCTCTATAGAAAATAAAGAGTGTTTGCTTTCCGTGGGGATCGAACCCGGTACCTGGAGGATAAGTATTGTCGTCCATTAATTATCACTACCAATTGAGCTATGGCTCAATTATTAGTACTTATCCCCCAAGTACCAAGTTCGATTCCCGTAGAGGGCAAAAACTCGTTATTTCCTCAAGAGAGGAAAGAGGAAACTAGTAGATCGTGATTAACTGTGGCGATAACGATAAGAGTCGGGGTGTTAGAGCTTAAAACCAATGTCATGTCTTGAAACCATTTCCATCATCCTTTTAAATTCACCACTCTTTGCACATTAAAGGCTATGACAGTATTGTAGAAGAATGAAGCTATTTCTAGACAAGCTTCTTTTCTCAAATTCTTATTAAAAATGTTGTTGACGGTGGCTTGAGTGCTCACTACATTTCTCTTCAAATTTTTTACAAGTGTACCATTCTCATCTTTCTTTAATGACATTTTTCCTTTTACTTTTTTATTATCTATAACATTCTCTTTTGATTTCTTTGATGATTTATCTTTCAAGGATTTTACATGTTCAAACATTTGTTCCTTCACATCATGCGATAAAATATTACACGCAATAGCATTAAACTGCATACAAGCCAAATGGTGTTTTAGTTTGTACATTCTTCCAATAAATGTTTTTGCACAATAATTGTAATTTATTTTTTTGGTTTCTCCATCAACAGATACACCATGTTTCCATGTTATATCAATGTTGCTTCCTAATGCATTTTTCTGCACCCTAGGAGGTATAGAACCAAAACTGCAAGCAACAGGAACAAATGTGGACACAATTGAAATTGTGAGGCAACAAGAGCAATTGCAACGATTAGGAGAGTTTCAAAGATGAGAACAGTTGTAGAGATGAGAATACTTTGTAGAAGAAATAGAAGGAGAGAATCTGAAATTGAATGATTGAATTATTTAAGAAATAAAAATTCTCAAGTTGGAAAGTAATTAATCATTGAAAAAAAACCAAGTCCCAAGTTGTTGAATCAATATATTTCTCTATGGAAAAAAAACATGATTTGAAGCGGAAGAGGTGCAAAAGTGGGCCAAAATGTGTGTTTTAAAATCCGGTCAAAATCGAGTCAAAATAGTGAGAATCGGGTCGAAACTCCACGAAATGTGTCGAAGTGGTGCATAGATCTCACAATCTTCCTCTGTGTGTTGATCGCTTTGGCATCTCCACTGATTTTGCATTCCCTCTAACATCGTAGATGAAACTAAACGTGTGAAATCTTAAGATTTTACGATTTAGGTCTCGCTCCTAACAATCATGTTTGACCCGTTATTGCTCTCGTGCCCCTAACAAGTGGCATTAGAGCTTTTTGTTTGGTCTAGGTAATAGAGTTCGTAATATGCACCAGAAACACTTTCAGTGTGAATCGGATTCTTTTCTTTTCTCTTATACTCTAGTGTTATAGTGTTGTGAGATGTAGTTCAAATATTTACTTTCAAAAATGTGATTGTATTGAACGTCATGGGGTGTGAGAGAAATCTATGTATTGTAACAATTTTAATAGTGTTATTCTCTGGTTGTCATTGAACAATTATTGTGGTTTTTTATCTGATTTTAAAATTTCCACATTATTTTTTTTTGATAGTTATTTAAATTTCTCTGTTTGTTTCTTTCCCCAACATCAAATAGAATAAAATTTATTACATTATCTTAATCATAAAGTTCACAATGAATCAGTTAATATATGTAAAAAAACATAACGTAATAATTAATAATGCATCAAATATAATGAATTTTATCATCATGACATGACTTAAAAAAATAACAAACATATAAAAAAAATCAAGCACCAAATTTTCAGGTACAACTCTTTTATATATATATGATTCTAGATAAATTCCTATAGTAAAAACCAAAGTTCAAAAGCTTGAAAGGAGATGCCATTTATATCTATGCTATGATCTTGTGACCATATATCACTACAACATTTTCAGCCTAAGGCAACGCCAACTATTTCAGAAACAAGAAAACCGTTGCTTATCGAAGAGAACATTTTTTAGTTTCATTGTATACGTTAATAAAATTTTAGTTTTTCAAGGCCAACACTCAAGAACCGTTTTATAGTTTGTCAGCCTAAGAACGTTTTATAATTTCATTGAATAAGTTACGGTGAAGGAAGGAGATGCCATAGGATACTTTGTTAGGGTTTAGAGAACCAATTGCGATGTACGTGGTGGATCAAAGCATCATGATCTAGCCTCACGCTCTCTTTCTTCCAATTGTTATAATTGTTTTAGGCCAAACATAAAATTATGTTTCGATGGAATTGAACTTTAAGAGAGGGATCTAGCCTCACGGTTTCTTTTGTGGTACTATTAATCAATGATTGTTGCAATGTAATTGAAATTTAAGAGTGTTTGGATGAATGCATATTTTGAAGTAATATAATGATGATAAATTTGGGGAATTTTTAAAATATGTTGTTAGAACTATAAATTAATTGAAGTACTGATTAATAACTTTCAAATGTGATTTTCTTTTCTTTAAAGGATTACGTTGAAGAAATAACTTTATTTTTCAGCTATGAGTTCTTTTACTACTCTAAAGAGTGTTTAGTACGGTGTATAAATGTTTTTGAGCTACTAGACTAAGAAATGAATAAAAATAAACTAAACAAGCAAATAAAGGGATAAAAATGCATATAAAAATGGTTTGATTGATTGTGTTTGTTTTGAAAATTTACAATTGTTGTGTTTATAGGCAAATGCTAGTCCTACTGGCCATAACATTGTGGCCTACAGAAATGTAGTCTTGTTCGACAATTTATGCGGATAATACATGCTCCCAATATTCACACGTGCTTTTTTTCTCAAATAGTGCCTTTGTGTTAGTCGTTGAGTCTGGGTAGTGGCGCTAAAAATGTGCAACATGGATACAAATAGAAAATGATCAATTCCTACTAAGCTTTGATCAACTTTTATGTGTTCACGACATTTGTGAGACTTGAGAAAGATTTGACTGATTCGTATTCGACTATACTTGAGAAAGATTTGACTGATTCGTATTCGACTATTCGTGTGAGATCGTGATATGTCATATGGAGCCCTCCCTTCCTCCTAGAAGTGCCTCTTGACAAAAAGTGGTCATGTTTGTCCATTCCTTTCTCAAATAATTTTGAGTAATTGATATTGTGGCCGAATTGTTCTTTTAATTTGAGTTTGTCCTTCTTGATGTTTAAACAATTGAATAAATCCTTCTACAATTGAGACAGACTCATCCATTACTAGTTTGGACTATCTTTACTTCAGCTCACCATACACTCAACAACCTTAAACTCTACTCACTCTAATTTTCTATATTTATATTATTGAATTAAATTATGGTATTGCTGCCTACTCTAATTTTTTTATCAATTGTTAAATTATGGTATTTTTTATGTTTAAACCTACAAATTTCACTTCCAATCTAAGGGATCCGATTCTTGCAAATGAAATATTGCTTAAAAATAATTTTGTTATTCACTATAAGAATTTATTTAGAATGATTCTAACATATACAATTTTTCTTGTGCACAAGTCATGGTGATCTAGTTTTAAAGATTTACTATTATATTGAGTATAAAATAGTTTTCTCTCTAATGTTCGTAAAAATTACGGTGGCATACTATCTAGCCTCTAACAATGAGATTGAAACTTCATTTACTGAACACCCTTTTGAAGAAGATCTTGTGTTCATTGTATCATCTGTTCCTACGTAGAATCCGGGTTCACTTGGTTTTGGAATTAACTTTCCGCCCTTTAACATAAAAACCACAGACGACATATTAGGCCTATTTTCTGGTTGATGTTGTACACACAATAGACCCACATGAATGAATCTTAATATGTCCGAAGATATTGCCTCATCATATAATATGTCCGCTATCAACTCCATTGGTCTTTCTTCAATCCATAGTCTCCATGCCTAAAATAAGATCAAAGTTACAACAAGAATGAGCTCAACTCAAAAACAAAAAAGTGATACATTACAAGAAAAACGCTAATTTTCCAACGGGAAAACTCCTCTAAAATTTAAAAAATCCGACGACAATGTGATTATTTCAAGTGATATCCAAGAGACACGTAGTCGTCCAAATCAGAGGGTCACTAATTAGTGTATTGCAAGATTAAGAAATTAAAAAGTATATATATTTCAAACTTACATGACCAAGAAGGTTAAGATGATGGCGAGGGTCACAAAATCCACGGTTCTTCCTCCCGCTAATTATCTCAAGTACAATAACACCGAAGCTAAATACATCAGATTTTATTGAAAAAGATCCATGCACCGCATATTCCGGAGGCATATAACCACTAAAAAAATAAAAGCAATGAAGTTAGAAGAGCTAAAAAAATTTATTAAAAGAGGTCCATGAGCATTGTAATAGAAATAAGTAAGTGAAATTTACTATGTTCCCATCACTCTATTTGTATTAGCCTCAACTTCATCTTCTACAAATGATCTAGCTAGACCAAAATCTGATATCTTTGGGATCATATCAATATCAAGAAGAATATTGCTTGTCTTGAGATCTCTATGTATGATTCTCAGTGTAGAATCTTGATGGAGATATAACAGCCCCCGAGCAATTCCATCAATAATTTCCAAGCGCTTTGTCCAATCTAGTAATTTACTTCGCGTATTATCTAACAAATTTCACATTTCTAAGTTAGCATGAGAACAATACTCTAAAAAAGTAGAATCAAAATAAATAAATTTATTTGGTTGGAGTGGAAGGTCAAACCAAAAATAAAGTAATCCAAGCTTCTGTTAGGCATGAACTCATAGATCAACAACTTTTCATGATGATGAATAGAACAACCAAGAAGTTTTACAAGATTACGATGTTGAAGTGTTGCCATCAATTTAACTTCATTTTTGAACTCCTCAGTTCCTTGTCCTGATGTTTTAGAAAGTCTCTTAACAGCAATCTCTTGTCCATCTGTCAATATACCCTAGTAATCATTTAAAAACAAATTTAGTACCTTTGTCCCTTAATACTTTGTGAATTAATGTGAGAAATTAACTTGGTATGGTAACCAAATCTTTACCTTGTATACTGGTCCAAAGCCACCTTCTCCTAACTTGTTTCTGTTAGAGAAGTTATTTGTGGCATTATCGATGGTTGAAAAATCAAATACTGTTGCCAACTCATCGTCTTTATTTTCCTTGTTTTCTTTCTTGTGGTTCCATTTAATTAACTTTTTTATATACCCTGATATATTGTAAGAAACAGAGATATAAAAATTGCCTATAATTAACGATTTGATTTCAGTTGTTTAATGTAACAAAAGGAAAGAGGCATTGTTGAAACAACAATCAAATTTAGAATTGAAGAATATTTGTTTCAATTCACTCTAACTAAGTCTGTTTTAATTATAATAACTATAATATTGAACTATTGGAGCATATCAAGAAATTTTCATTTGGCTTACCAAGCTTCTTCCTAAATGTTGATGAGACCAACAAAAGAACTGTAAGTGCTATGATGAATGCAATAATTGCTCCAAGAGTCCCAGCAAGCTTCTTCATATTCAAGTTCTTCTTATTCTTTATATGATCTGATCATAGTTGAAGAAATAGTCAATCAATAAGCAATTAGGAGGATAGTAAAAAAAATACAAAGAAATAAGGCATTTATAGAGAACAACTATTTGGTGTTTGGTTCAAAATCATTTGTTATTACAAATAGCTCAAGAATGATTTATTTTATTTCAAGTGATTATACCTAGGAAGAAATTATGTTTATGGTATATGAGTTCTTTAACTAATTCAAAGAAAATTAAGTTAGATAATAAGTGTTTTGAGAACTGAAGTTGCAGATCAATTACGAATAAAAATAATATTTTGATTGATTGAGATGTAAATAATGTTTATAATGGACATTTATAGATTGAAAGCTAAAGTCAAATTTTTTGTTAGCCATTATTGTAGCTTACTAAAAATTGTGTTTTAAGTGTTGTGACTTGTGACTAGGACTAAACTTGTGTTGTTTGTGTTTGTGTCTCAAAACTCATTATCAATAAAATAAAAAAGCTAAACAAGTCAATATCAATTTAAATTTTTAATGTAACTTTAATAAATAAATAAAAGTCTAAATTTGTAAGTCTAAATTTGTGTTGTTTATAATGAGTGTCACTTTAATAAATCTTAATTTTTAAAGTAATTTTAATAATATTTTTCAATTGTATCATTCAATTATTAATATGCACACTATTTTCAAACCATTAATTCTTTTCATAATAAGAGACTATTGAATCAACAAAAAGTAATGTATTTACTACATATTATATAGCAAATACATCAACTTTTGATTATTCGATTCTCTCAAATTAAAAAAAAAAAATTTAAAAATAGAATATAACTCGCACGTTGCACGGGTGTAATTTGTAA
>JBBPBR010000004.1:5896379-5910268 GCA_037974775.1 Cicer pinnatifidum
ATATTTTTGTAATAAAAAAGTAGTCTACACTAAAATGGTGTATTACCTTTATTATTAGTATATATATAGTTGTTAATTATTGGTTGGTTTTCTATTATCACAAATATAATGTGAATTTGATACTTTAAAAATAGGACACATAATAATAATAATAATAATAATAATAATAATAATAATAATAATAATAATAATAATAATAATAATAATAATAATAATTATTATTATTATTAATATTATTATATTCTGATGGTTCGATTAAAAAATAATTAAAATAATATTAAAAATTAAAATTATACTTATTTTAAAATATTTTTTTTATTAAAATTAAATTTATTGTTAGACAGAAAAGAATATAATACAAAGAGTTCGCAGTATAGTATCATCCACCCATTTTAGAAAAAGATCTACTAGTGCCTTTATGATTTTAATTATTAAATTTAAGCATAATTAAAAAAAAAGAAAACAATAATGACTCGAAACTTTAAACCGAAGCCAAAAAGAACAAGGATGAGGAATGGGAGATCAAGTCAAGAGGTTAAGGGTAGAAACTAACTGGTTTCTCCGTCAAGGATGCTTTCAATTTTGGAATTAGATCACGGAAATTGCTTGCTCTGACAGTAAAAGATGAGTTGTAATATATTGATTTAAGTCTGCACCACGTTAATTCTTGGAAGGCTTATCACTAACTATTAGTGAATATATGTCAATTTATTATATCTATTCAAAGAATACAAATTGAATTTATATAATAATAAACCATAACTGAATAGCTATAAATAAAGAGTATTGACCAATAACTCTATTAAAAATATTAACTACTCATAATATCCTAATTAATTATTTTCTAATACCCCCGACAAGCTAGTGAGTGTATGCTAATCATTCCTAACTTGCTTATTAAAGTGTTAAAAAGATTAGGATCTAAAGCTTTTTTGAAAACATCTGCAAAATGTTGAGAAGAAGTAATAGGCAGAAATTTGAAAAGTTGTTGTTGTAGTTTCTCTCTCACAATGTGACAATCGATTTCAATATGTTTTGATCTTTCATGGAAAGAAGAATTGTTGGCGATGTGGCGAGCGGATTGGCTGTCGCAATAGAGAAGAGCTGGAGTAATAATTGGAACTTTGACATCCTACAATAGATAGGAAAACCACTGTAGTTCACAAACTATGGTGGCCATACTTCTATATTCGGCTTCGGTTGATGACTTAGATACAATAGCTTGCTTCTTAGACTTCCATGATATCAAAGAGTCCCTAATGAAGATACAATAACCTATTATGGACTTACGAGTTTCTGGACATGTAGCCCAGTCAGAATCTGAAAAAGCTTTTATTTGAAGTGTTAATGTTGTAGGGAACGTGATGCCTTTGGCTGGATCTAATTTAAGATATTTTAAGACTCGAAGAGCTACCGCATGATGATTAGTGGTTGGTTTAGTCATAAATTGACTTATTTGTTGGACGGTGAAGCTAATATATGGTCTTGTTGTTGTGAGATAAATGAGTTGACCAATTAATCTTCGAAATGACGTTGGATTGGAGAGAGGTGTGCCATCAGTGTTGATCAGCCTGGTGTGTTTCTGCATTGATGTGGTGGAGGGCTTTGCTGCCATAAGTCCAATGTTGGATAATATGTCCAAAGCATATTTTCTCTAACATAGGTGTATTCTGGTTTTTGAACGTGCTATTTCCAATCCTAGGAAATATTTCAATGTGCCCAGATCCTTTATTTTGAAATGTTGGTTTAAAAAATCCTCGATATGATTGATCCCATCCATGTTATTTCCTGCGAGAATCAAATCATCGACATAAATTAATAAGACAGTAAAAGAATTGTTCTTCTGCATTGTGAATAGAGAATGATCGTGGGTAGATTGACTAAACCCATTTGAGATTAATGCAAAAGACAATTTTGCAAACCATTGTCTACTAGATTGTTTTAAACTGTATAAAGATTTTAAAAGTTTACAAACTTTATTAGGAGAATGTGTTGAAATACAAGGGAGAAGTTGCATATATACTTCTTCATTTAAATTTCCATGTAAGAAAGCATTGTGCACATCTAGCTGTTGTAAAATTCAGTTTTGAGTTGAGGCAATAGATAAAAGAACTCTAACCGTAGTTAATTTTGCAACTGGAGAATAAGTATAAAAAAAAAATCTATACCTTCGATTTGAGTACATCCTTTTGCTACAAGACGAGCTTTATACCTTTCTATAGTTCCATTAGAATTAAACTTTATTTTATAAACCTTTTTACACCCAATGGGCTTCTTACCTGGAGGTAAATCAGTAATCACCCAAGTTTGATTTTCATCCAAAGCTGCCAACTCATTATTCATGGCATGGATCCAAGTTGAATCTTTAAAAGCTTGTTTATAATTAGAGGGTTCACAATGAGTAGATATGGATGCAATCAAATGCTTATGAGATGATGAAATGTCATTGTAAGATAATGTATCAAAGATTGGGTATTGTATAACATGTGGAATACATTCAATTCTCAAAATATTATTTAAGTAATAATCATTCAAATAGGATGTAGGATTTTTAAGCCTGTCAAATTTCCTAATGGCTTGGTTATCAAGTTGAGAATTATCATGAGTAGAATCATATGTAATGACATCAGATTCATTAGGCATGGCAGCTAAATTAGATGTATTGGTATGAGTTTCAAAATTGTCATGAGAATGCATATTGTTACCAGTATGAGAAACAATTGTATTAGATTGTGGTAAATCAAGGAAACTGAAAAGATCATCTGTAAGACATATCTTAGAATTAAAAACATTAGGATCATTGGAAGTGTGAACATAATTTGTTTGATGAAAAGGAAAGATAGATTCATGAAAAATAACATGTCTAGAAATGAAAATATTCCTATTATGTAAATCAAATAATAGATAACCTTTTGTGCCAAACCTGTATCCAAGAAAAACACATTTTCTTGCCCTTGGATCTAACTTGGTCTTGTTTTTAAGAATAATTGAGGCAAAAGATAAGCAACCAAAAACCTTTATGTCAAGAGTGGTTGGTGGCTTATGGTATAATTTTTCAAAAGGTGTGAAATTATTCAGAGTAGGAGTAGGCAATCAATTTATAAGAAAAACAACATGAGACAAAACATAAGACCAAAAATATTTAGGCAATTTAGCATGAAACAATAAAGCCCTAATCACATTCAAAATATGTCTATGTTTCCGTTCAACAACAGAGTTTTGTTGTGGAGTTTCCACACATGAAGTTTGATGTATAATTCCTAGATTGGAATAAAAGGAAGGCATTAAAAATCCAGCCCCATTATCAGACCTAATTATTTTGATTTTTACAAAAAATTGGGTGGAAACCATGTTTATAAAATCCTTAATGCATATTCTAGTTTCAGATTTTTGTTTTAAGAGGTGAATCCAAGTGTGTCGAGAGTAATCATCTATAATGGTAAGAAAGTAACGATGCCCATGCAAAGAAGGAACACCTATGGGTCCCCAAATATTCATGTGTAACAATTCAAAAATATAAGAAGTAGTAGTAAGACTATGATTAACAGGTAATCAACATTTTTTAGCATAGTGACAACTATCACAAATCTGAATTTTATTCATAGAAATGTAAAGAAAACTCTTACAAAGTTGTTGTAAAACTACACGTGATGGATGGCCTAACCTAAAATGCCAAACATCAAAATTGTCATTGTTAATACAAGTATTGATCATAAAAGGCAAAACAACAGATGCAATACAAGAATTATCAACATTAAAAATGATACTACTATCAAGAATGATTTTAGGGGATAGATTGAGAATGTAAAGGTTGTTTAATAACTCAACATGCCCAATCATCTTCATTGTATGTAAATCTTGAATGTCACAAGACAAATGTGAGAAAATTAATTGACAATTAAGAGTTTTGATTAGTTTAAAAATTGAAATTAAACTAAATTTGAATTGAGGGATATAAAAAAACATCAGTGAGATGCAAGTATGAATTGAAATACACAGTTCTAGAGAAATGAGCAGTAATAGTATTGCCATCTGGAAATTTTATTGAAATAGGAGATATTTGCTTAATAGTTGAAAAAGATTGTATAAAGGGGAAAACATGGTCAGAAGCCCCTGAATCTAAAATCCAAAAAGAAAGAGGATCAGAATAGTTGTCTGATTTGGAGATGCTAGAAAAACATGTTGAGTTGTATCATTAGAGTTTTGTTTGATTGATTGATTCTTGGATGTTTGAAAAAGAGTAATCAAATATTTGTAAACATCTTTAGAAATATGTATGGAATCGTCAACTTGATTATTTGAGGGAGAATTAGTATTGCTCTTTGGGTCATTACTAGCAGATATCGTGTTAGTGTTTGTGGATTGGTTGTTAGAGGTATACCAAGGGGGAAAACCGTGTTTAAAATAACAATTTTCGATGGTGTGATTTGTTTTCTTGCAATGAGTACAAAGCATAGAATTTCGAGTTCCTTTACCATGACTCCTACTTGAATTATGGTTTCCTTTCCCTTTCCCAAAATAGGTAGAATTTACAGCACATATGGTGGAACCATTATGAGTGGGAATAGGTGTTATATCTTGTTGAATAACAAGAGAATAAACCTTGGTGATTGAAGGCAAAAGATCCATGAGAAGAATTTGACTTCTAACATATTGGTAAGAATTATTTAGGCCTTTCAAAAAACAGATTACATATTCGTTATGTTTGTAGGTGTGGACAACATAACTAAGTTTGCAAGAACAGAGAGTTGAACATGCACAAGAAGGTGTAGGTCTTAGATCATCTTATTCATCCCAAATGATCTTCATATCCGTAAAATAGGTAGAGAGGGATCTTTCACCCTATTTAATGGAATGTAAATCACAAAGCAAGTCGGAAAATCGAAAATGGTTACCTTTCGTAAATCTTTCGCGGGTCGTTCCATAGATTGAAGGCACTATCAATGCAAATAGTGCTTTGGGAGATGGGTGGAGAGAGAGTCAGAGTTATCCAAGAAACCACCATGTTATTACAACGTTCCCAAAGATCGAAGTTGTTGTCGGTGGTAGACGGTTGTGGGAGCTTACCATTGATCAAAGAAAGTTTGTTTTTGGAGGAAAGAGCTCGTTTCATAAAGCGACTCCAGTTGTAATAGTTGTGATTGTTTAGGGGCGGAGCAACAAAAATCGCGCTGGGATTCTCACCGAGGTATAGATAATAAGGATTTCGGGGGTTTACGGCTAGATCTTGAACGACCAGTGATGGTGGTGGTTGTAAAGGAACATCAGAAATATCGTTGTGAGTGTTCATCTTGTGATGAAATTGGGAGGAAGGGAGGAATATTAACTACTCATAGGACTTGTCTCTAACCGATCTTGAATAATCAATTTCATCATCTATATCTTCAACCTCTGAGTTGTATTCTTCTGTTACTGATGCTATGTATGATACGCTAGCATTAAGCTTTTGAGTCAAGTACATTTCAGCCATGTCATTATCATCATCCAATAAATGTTCTATTTGATCTGTTATCTTTTGCACAGGACCAGAAAGTGTAACCAAATGACTCTTGATGTGCCTTACACGATCAAGATTCAAACTGCTAATTTTAGAGGTTAATTCATCCAAAGCAGGGCAAGCCTCTTCTTCCAATCTATGAGTCTCAAATTCACGAATAGAACAAGCAAATTCAATACAAGCATCAAGTGCTCTGAACTCAAAAGGTAACTTCTTAGGAGCAGTTGTAACAGCTATGTTGCTAATCGGTGTATCGTGGTCGAAGATTTTTGGTGGTGAGCCATCTTCTAGTAGAGGTTTCTCTTCACAATCACCTTCCATTTCATTGTTGGTCCGTGACAGAGTTCGATTGTTGTTAGGAGGAACACGTTGCTGAAGATCTTGAAGGAAGCAAATAAAAAAAGGATCGGTGGAATTAATCATGAAGACTTGGTTGGCAATGATGATAGGTTTAACACATTCTACATTAACAACGATGGCTTTGTTGCGACCTAGAATAGAAGAAGGTGGAAAAGGGCGAGATCTAGGACTCTAAGGTCACGCGCGGGCAAGCCTGTTTTTCGCATGATAGAATGTTTATCAACATCCTCGACGTGTGATTCACCTGTTTCAGATACATTCAACCAACTTTTCTTCACTGCCGTTCCACCACCCTTTCTTCGACCTCCTCTTGTTGTCGTTGTTTTTCCCATCTCTTCCTCAACCATCTTTCTCATTCTAAGCTTTGATACCATATTAGTGAATAAATGTCATTATGATTTATTATATCTATTCGAAGAATACAAATTGGGATTATATAATAATAAACCATAACTGAATTGCTATAAATAAGGAGTATTGACCAATAACTACATCAAAAATATTAACTACTCATAATAGCCTAATTAATTATTTTCTAATACTAACAACACTCTTATTGCTTTTGATATCTTTAATTATATGTCTAAGCTTTGTATTTGCAAAATAGGTTTCATTAGTATGAAAGCCGACATGGCAAAAGCCTATAATAAAGTGGATTGAGACTTCATTAACAAAACTCTTTGTGCTATGGGGTTTCCAACCAATCTAATAGCACATTAACATTATCATGAGATGTGTCTCTATGATGAATTTTTCCATTTTCATTAATGAGAAATTGTCCCAGACTTTCACCTCTCAAAGAGATCTCATAAAAAAGAAACTCTTTATCCCCTTACCTTTTCATTTTATGTGTTGAGGTTTTATATGGTCTTATCAAGAAAGCTCACAAGAATAGACTTATTCATGGTATTAAAATTGCTACAAATGCACTTGAAATGACTCATCTTTAGTTTGTAGATGAAAACCTTATGTTTTATAGGGCTACAAAAGAGGATGTTAAAAATCATTGTCTCATTTTGGATAATTATCTAAAAGCTTCTGGTCAACTTGTTAACATATATGAGCATATTTTCAGCAAAAGAGTCCTTGAGGAGTTCAAAATCATTTATCACAATTGACTCCCTATGAAAATTGTTCAAATGTTTTCAAAATATTTAGGTCTCCCTTCAAACATTGGTCGATCTAACAAAGTTGGATTGGAAAGAAAAGTACTTTATTTTGCAAGAAGATGCACTATTATCAAAGCAGTGGCACAATCAATCCCCACTTACATTATGAGTTGTTTTATTATTCCTACAAGGCTTTGTAAGCAACTTGACAACATGATTTGTAATTTTTGGTGAGGCAACAAGAACAATGAGAGAAAAGTCCAATTGCTTTAGTGGAAAAAGATGTGCTACCAAAAGTAGGAATGAGGTTTAGGTTTCAGAAACTTAAGAGATTTTAATTAAGTCATTTTAGATAAACAGGGATGGAGACTTATATCTTATCCTAACTCTTTAGTTTTGAGTTTCCTTAAGAAAGGATTTTGTTTTGGATTCTCAAGAAAGGTTGTTGTTGGGTTGTAGGTAATGGGGAAAATGTTAATATTTGAAATAATAACTGGCCCCCTCATTAAAATGGGTTCAAAGTTTGGAGTAAGAATCCTGCCAATGTTAACATTAATTATGTCAAAGATCTCATGATGGACATTCATCGTGGCTAGAATGAAGATATAATTGATCATATGTTCATCCCTTTTAAAGTTGGTCAGATAAAACAAAATCTCATCCCTTCAACTTGATTCTCGATATCCTCTATTGAAATGGCACTAAGGATATGCCCAACTCTATTAAATCGGGTTACCATACAATCATGAGTTGGAAGGATCAATATTCATTGTCCCCTGTGATCCATTTTCTCTGGAGGATCCTTAACAATTGTTTACTTATCAGACCTAACTTATCAAAGAGAGATATCCAATGCCCTATCCTTTTTCCTATATGTGAGAATCATATTGAGTACTTAAGCCACATATTCAAAGACTATATTATAACCCTAAAAATGTGGTTTGGATCCTCCCAAGTCTCAATTTTCCCAATCAGAAAAATAATCAGAATAATGTTTCTATTATAGATTGGCTTCAAACGTTCATTACTTCTTAAATTAGAAAAGTGTTGAAGCTATGTGCTCCATCCTATATGGTCTTTGGATAACTCAAAACCAAAATATCTTTAACCTAGTTGCTACCTCGGCTAAAATTACAATTATGAAATCTCTCGACGCCTTGAAGAAATAACAAGAACTTGCTCCTAACTTGATAAATGGAAAAAATTACAACCATTTAATTAATCAATTAGGGCATGAAAGGTGGTCTCATTCTTCTAATGGGTACCTAAAAATCAATGTGGATACTCACCTTTCAAGTGTTGGCCATTGGGGACTAGGTACAATTGTTAGGAATGAGGTGAGATCATTTATTGTTGGTAACACAATTTGAGCGCATGATTTGACAATGTTCATGTTGATGAAGCCTTTGTGAAGGTGCAAACACAAGAAGGAGGGTTGAATTGTGTTTGAATAAGTTGATAACTTTTTCATTATTTGATTAAAGTTATATTCATCCTTACTTTTTAAGAATTTTACCTATGACCACCTAGTGTAATCATCTATTATAACAAAATCATATTTCTTTCCACTTAGAGACGTTGTTTTCACTAATCCAAAGAGATCTATATGTAAAGCTCAAGGGATTTTGAGGTAGAGATTGAGTTCTTAGGGGTAAAGGAGTTCTTTGTTTGTTTTTCTTTTTGACAAACTTCACATATAATTTCAGTTTTGTAACTAAGTTTAAGTAGACCTCTGACTAGTTGAAGTTTATTCAATTTTATAATCAAAGGTTTGTATGACCTAATCTTTTGTGTCAAATTAGTTTCTCTTAATTTACTGACATAAGACACTTAACATCTTGTTTCTCTAGACTAAACAGATTTATCTTATAAATATTATTTTGCCTTTGACCTATAAAGAGTACAAAACTATCCTTTTGACTAATTGTCTTGCATGTTTTTTGATTAAATATAATATCATAATTATTGTCACTTAACTAACTAAATAAATTATGCTTAAGACCTTTAACAAATAAGACATCTTTAATAGAAGGGGAAGTACCTTTACCAACTGTATCTTGATTAAGGATTTGACCTTTTAGCTTTCCTCCAAAAGTAATTGTACATTCTTTGCCCAATGTTAGTTCTTGGAACATAGACTTTAATTTCTCCTACCATGTGTCGCGATCATACATTTGTGAGGTACCATGATTGTTGTTTTAACTTGCTTGTTGTTGACATCTGCAACATAGACAATTTTGTTATTAGGTACCAAATTTGGTTGGGTCCTAGTTTATTAGTCTTGAAAGGTTTCTTGTCTTTTCTTGTATTTAGCATGGGACAAGATAATTTTTAGTGGCCTTTTCTTAGAGAAAAAAGTACACGAGATATTAGAGGGAATACGTTTAGGTTCAGCTACAGTTTCTTCAAATCCTAGATCTTTTTTACTATTTCTACTAACTTTATAAATCATAGAAGCGTACTTGCTTCTTTCCAAAACATTAGGAAGAAAATCTTGAAATACTTATTCATGCTTATTAGAGTTACATGTGGTATTTTCATTTGATGTTGAAATATGATTACTTTTAATAGTTAGATTTTCAACCTTAAGTTCAACAATATTGGTTTTCAGAGTTGCATTTTCTATTTGTAACTTCAATCCTTTGACTCTTTAAAACATTAATTTCTTCAGTTAGGTTTGCGTTTTCTCTCTTAAGTGTTTTCATTTTTAAAGACAAATTGTTATTCTTGTTCAAGAAGTCATTTATAAAAGTAATTAAATCAGATCGAGTTAAGTCAGAATATACCCCAATCTATTCATCTTCTTATTCACTTCTAGAGTCAGAATCTATGTTGGATCTAGTGGGAGAGTTAGTATGAGTCATTAGAGTCAAATATATTTGTTCTTCATCATCAGAGGGTTAGTCAGAATCATCCCATGCCGTCATCAAACTCTTCTTCTTGGATTTGGAATATTTCCTCTGATGTTTGCCTTTCTCCAGATGTGGACATTCTGACTTGATATGTCAAAGTTCATTGCAAGAAGACGATGTTTTTATTTTTAGATTTATCATCATTTTCTCTGTTGGACTACGTTGAATATCTTTGGGGAAATTTCTTCTTTCCATTGTGCCACATCTTTTGAATTTTTTTAGATATGAAAGTCAATTCCTTTTCCTCAAAGTCTTCATTTTGATTCTTTGATCCTGTTGTTGCCTTAAAAACTTTCTTCTACTTGGACTTCAAAGCCAAGGTTGGTTCCTTCTTCTTGGGCTCATCCTCTGCAAGTTCAATTTCACGTGATCTGAAAAAAATTGATTAATTCTTCCAACTTAAGAGTATTTAGTTCGTTTCCTTCCTGAATGAAAGACTTCTTAGTATTTTCTTCACATGATCAACAATAATATAACTCTTCTCAAATATCTTTAATCCTGAGACCAGAGTCTGGAATTTGGAAAATATTGTTTCAATATCTTCATCTTCTTCCATCTTGAACAACTCATACTTTTTGACTAGGAGGATGACCTTACTTCTTGAACTTCCTTCCTTCCTTCATAGGTCAGAATCAAACTATCATAAATATTCTTTGTTATCTCCTTGTAGGTGCACTTGTCAAACTCCTTGAAAGTGATGACATTTACCATGTATGATGCATCTTGTACATCTTTTTATAATCAACATCTATCTCTTTTCATGGAATCTCAATACCATCAGTATTCTATAGAGCAGTATAATCATCTTCCACCAAGTCCCAATGTTCAGGCTCTTATGAAATAAAGAAACTTCTTGACATGCCCTTTCAGTACTCAAAACATTCTCCATCAAGCACATGTGGCATGTTGATGTTTCCTACAACAACTTCTTCACTAAATCCAGACACGTTCAACCCTTAGATCATTCCTCTAACAGTGTAAAGTACTCAGCCTTGAGACCGAGCTCTAATGCCAATTGAAGGTGAAAACACGAGAATGAGGAGTTGAATTATGTTTGACTAAGTTGATAACTTTTTCATTATTTGATTAAACTGGTTCAAATTTATGATTTACTTGGAGTAGAAGCAATAGCAAAACTAAGGAGTGAAGGAATAAAGTTACACAAGTAATTTTTCTTGGTTCACCACTAACTTGGCTACATTCAGTACCTTCACTCATAAGGATTTAATCCACTAATTCAATAACTTGAATTACAAAGCACCTAACCCTCCAAGTCAATCTTCTCAAACAGCCTAATAATCAAACTTTTGAGGAACACACACAACTTGACTCTACCAGCCATGTTTTCTCCATATAATCTTGCAATTCCAAATTGTGAAAGGCACACTAATACCACTATCGGGTTTGGATACAAAAGTTTGGAACTTGAGTAGTTGCTTCTTATAAACTGTTTATAATAAAGGCTATCACTCTCTAAGAAAAACACTTAGAAAATATTTCTCATTCAAACAAGTGTTTCTCTTTTTGGACTCTAAGATGAATTTAGAATTTTTGAGTTTGAGTTCTTATGCTCTTACGTGATTTTTCAATGATCTTCTTCTTCAGCCTTGAGTATCTATTTGTAGATAAAATTAGGGCTTCAATTTAGTACTTGTTTAATTCTAAATCATATATTTGCAAATAATAAATGTATCTTCTTGTGAGTGTTTCTTCTTTTAAGAAATTCTTGATCATATGTTTTTGTAAATAATTCATATCTTTTTGTAGATAAATCTTTATCAAATCTTCTTGTTGATAAATCTTGATCAAATCCTCTTGTAAATAATTCATATCTTTTTATGATAAATCTTGATCAAATCTTGTAGATAAATCTTGATCAAGTCTTCTTGTCAACTTGGTCAAAGATTTTCTTCAATTTTAAATCTGAATCAAATCTTATTTTAGATTGTCTTAAAAAAACAATTTTCTTCTTTCATACTATGTGAAGTAAAATACACTGTTCTCATAAAATACTTTTGTTAACATCAAAACTCTAAGTATAAAACTAACTTGGTTCCAACATTATGCCCTCAATATGGGTCTCTATTTCGCAATAAAGAACAATTATCAGTCCAATTTGATTAAATCAGACTCTTTGTGGTGTTCTTTTAGTTTAGATCGATAGATTAACTTGAAATAACGCAGATTCAACAAATAACTTTGACATCATCAACGTTATACACTACAACAATTAATGGCTTTAGCTACGGCCGAAAGCCCTTAGAAAGGAAAAAAAAAACTCATTGGGAAAGAACGATTTGCGAGGCCCACAAGGCCTTAGTTACACTGATGGTCGAAAACTATTTCTAGGGCTAAAGCCTTCAAAAAAACCCTCGCTAAATGTACCAAATTTTTAAAAGTCAGGAAGCCACACCTAGTGCCAATGTCCTCAAAAATGACCTAGGGCCAAAACCCTCGGTAAACTGACGTGACAGTAGGGTGAGAATAGGCCAGGCCAGACTTTGAAAGGCCTGAGCCTGGCCTACAAATTATTTTTTAGGCCTAAGTCTGGCCTATGGCCTATCATAGGCTTTTTTTTCGGTCTGACCTGTCCTTTTTAAAATTTTGGCCTGGCCTGGAAGCCTATTTAAAAGTCTTATTCACATTAAAATATTTAAATGCTCTACTAATATCACATGATGCTCTCCATATACTAATATCAATGTATATATCTATATATATTAAACAAAAAATATTTTTTCTAACAAAATAATTTAAAAAAATAGGAAACAAACATCCTTTAACCCCTAAAAAATACTTTTTGGTTTTAAATAATAGATTTTTTTTTCTAAAACAAACGCACATATTATTATCTTTTAAGCAAACATGGAACGATTACTAAGTGATTGACTAATTGAACGACTACCGAATATGGAACGGCCACCAAATATAGATCGTTACCGAATATGGAATGGCTACTTAATATTAATATGGAATGATTACTTAGTGATTGTCTAATTGATAAAATTTAAAATAGGAAATAATATTATTAATATAATAATAAAAATAATATTAATAAATAATAAAGTATATATATGTCGGCCTATCAAGCCTAATAGGTTTTTTTATAAGCTTGAGTTTGACCTATTTAAATAAATAGGCTTTAAAAACAGCCTAAGCCTAGCCTTTTTACTAAATACGGACGGCCTAACATATTCCCATCCCTACGTGATATGAAATCACACAAGGCCATGACCCTCGCGGATTGCAACTTAAAACAATTTTCTTGGGCTTTAAGCCCATGGTGATTGTAGTCAACAAATAGTTTCATAAGAGTGTTGCCCTCACAAATTAAAGTTGTTAGTATCTTTCCAAGCCTCTTGCCCTCATCGATCAAAGGTATCAGACCATACCTATGGAAATGGCCCTTGCAAATGGTCACAATTCTATCGTAATATTATTTCCTTCTTCACTCAATTCAAGAGCATATTTGAGTGGTATACACAAACACATATTGTCTCTTATTTTTCTTTCTCAAACTATTTTTTTCCTTTCCTTTCTCAAATTTGTTACTTCCAGAGCGTCCACTATTCTTTTATTCGATCACAAATGGTCATAAATAATGTCGAGGGAAAATCACACATTTTGCAATCTTAAAAGGATGTGATATTAAATTATTAGTTCTTCATGAACTATATACTAAAAATCCTAATTTGAGCATTCCTATAAGAATGCTTGAATATAAATTTTCAGTTCATTCTTCAGGAACTATATCATAAATAATATTTATAAACAATGATTATGAACAATTTATTCTTTGATCAATCCATTAAAGATGCTTTAATATCAAATTTTTAGTTCTTTCAAAACTATATTGTAAGTTATTTCGGCAATCCTTCACAGATGCTTGATTATTAAATTTTTAGTTATTCAAGAACTATATAAAAGTATCAACAAATTGTGATAAAAAAAAAATCACACTCTAGCATATAAGAATAAACATACTCTCTCCCGTCTCTATTATAAGCAAAC
>JBBPBR010000004.1:5910968-5967656 GCA_037974775.1 Cicer pinnatifidum
TATGAAAAAAATTCATATTTTTTATTTATTTTTACAATAGAACCTCCAAGTTAATAATGCTATCACTAATATAATTAATAATTGTGTTGATAATGTATTATGAAATTAACAAAAATAAAAATAAAATAAACTATAGAAGAATATAGATAACGATAAAAAATATTTAAAAAGAATAATATAATATTGTATTATTCTCTTTAAGATATATATTTTTTATAATAAAATATAATGATATTTATATGATACAAAACTGATAGATTATAAGTATGTAAATCATCACATTAACACTATAAATAAATGTCACTAACAATTAATAAAACTACTAACTAATATTAAAAGACAAATAGATAACCATAAATATTAAAGATTACTAGCATTTAATAAATTCATTTACTCATTAATAAAATAAGAGCTATAATTATAACAAAAACAACAACAAAAAAGAGAGATGTGAAAATCAATAGAAGTTGACTCACGAGAATATATGCAAAATGAAATATTGAAAAAGGGAACTTACATGCCCCCATCTTGTGCGCGGTCCACACCATTAATTGACCAAGCCGTATGCAGTCCTCAGATGTCTAATTCCATCACGTGAAGTGCCACATTTTACTTCCAAAAAGTGGGCTCCACCCAACTTGGATTGTTGGTTCACATGATAATTTAAAGGAACAGTTACCAATGCATTTACTTTCACAAATGCCAAATCATCCACTATATTTAATTCCTTATCCTTAGCATATTTAATTATTTGGCTATTTCCAAACAAATTTCCACGATCATTGACACCAGCTTTTACATGATTAATTTTGATTCTCCTGCTTGTCTATTTAATGTTTATTAATTAGAGGTTTGGGCTAAAGTCATTTATTGTAACATTATATATGTGATTTATCATTTTATTTGGAAGATAAATTTAGCATATAAAATATATTATGTAGTCTTTTAATTTACATGAAAATAATATATTAATTTATTTTATTTTTTGAAAAAAATTAGTTATTTATATTTTTGTGTCAATTTCGTCCTTTATGTTTGTAAATGTTATCCTAATTTCAAATTAAAAAATTTATTTAAAGTTCTCCCAATTTTTTAATACTCGTCAAATTCTTAAAGGATTTTGATTGCAATAGTCATAAAAACATAAATCCTCACATAAATTTTATAAAAATAATTAATTAAAAGAGAATTCGAATGAGATAGATTTTAGATTTCTTGAAATTAAACGCAAAATTATCTTAATTTATGTCATAAAATCACATATAATTTTATGATATTGTTCTTTATATGATTGATAACAAAACTCATAATACTATTGTAAAAAATAATTAAAATGAGGTGATGACTAATAATAGTTCAACATTGTAAGTTTAACAAACATATAGGACTAACTTGATTCAAAAAAAAAGTTAAAGGATTAATTTGATATTTTCGTGTAACTTAAAGGACTATACAATGTATTTTGTTTAATGTGAACTAATATATTTAGATCAAAGCTTCATAGAGTTTGATGAACATAACTTACTTCTAAGTTAAACTAACTCTTTTACTCTTAAACATATTCATTTGTTCATTAGTTAACAACATTTTTTACGTGCTTCACACAAAAGCATTTATCACTAAAAGTTCAATTAATATACAACAGAGTAAGTACAATACAAGACAAGACAATACATGACAGAACAATACAAGATAAACTTTTTGTACTATATGATATTTTGATAGACAATGAACAACATAAACAAAATAATGTGAAATTTATGCAATATCCTTTATAATATATATAAATTAATTTTTATGCCTATGATGCTAAATATTAATAAAAGGAAGAATAAGAGGGGGGGAAAGAGATAAGATCTAGATAGAAGAGAGAGTGAGGGAGAGATAGAGAGATAGAAAGAGAGATGGAGTTGAATATAAATGAGAGAGTGATAGAGTGATAGAGATAAATAAATAGATATGGAGAATGGTAGAGAGGTTGAGTGTGAATCAATTAGAGAGAATTCTACAACTAGTTTTTGCATCATACATGGTACATGAGTTGTTATTTTTCATCCCTCATTTTTCAACATATCAAATGCATCCTAAGTCACAACTATTTATGTTACTTGTGTCAGATAGTCAATAACATAGATTACTTCTAGGTCTTCAAATAATTTGCACACTTAAAATAATTTGTTAGTGAATCATTGTTATTTTGCTTAATTATCATCAAAACGTGAATGATAGGTATTTCATTTTGTAGTACCCCAATTTTGTCCATTTTTGTTAAAAATAAATCAAAAAAAACAAAATATGTATTTTAAAAGGAAATAAAAATAATTACAATAAATATTTTTATTATGTCTCATAAATTTACAATTTTAAATCTAATCAGAGTTTTAAAACCAAATCAAATTACAAACCAAGAATAAAGCCAAATTGAATTACAATAAAAATTAAATCAGATCAAGACAGCTGTTTCCAGTTTTGCCTGTGTTTTGTTCTCTATTGTTGCTTTTGTTCACTGCCAAACCCTGCTATGTTGATGATGACTGCCATTGTACACACTATGCAGAGCAAAGAGACAAATTTTTTAGTTTAAAAAAAAAACTAAAAGACAAATGAATAAGCTCAGCAAATCACCATATCAAAACAAATAATCTAAAATTATTGAGGCATCAGAGGTGCAGAAAAATGCAGGTTATGAGCAAATAAATTAAAACATCAAACAAGGTTTTAGAAAGCTCAAACTCAAACAATGGCACATACCCGAAAACAACTAAACATATAAAAAAAAACTCTATAAATACAGGCTATCAAATTTCAAAAAAAGGAAGGATCTGAGATTAACTCAACTAAAAAATTCACTTACAATGAAGGAAAAAGGGAAGAAATCAGAAGGAGTTTTTAGTAACAAACAACAAACACGAAATATTAAGGTATTTTTTCTTCCTGTACAATATATATCTTGCTATTTATCGTCATCATTAAAATAACTCTTTTATTTAAAAAATATAAACTTTTTTATTTAATGAACAAAAACAATTAAAAATCCGAACCTGATGTTGTCTTCTTCGTTGTTGCCATCGCCGATGCCACTGTTTCCATTGTCGTCGTCGGCACTGTCACCATCGTCGAGGTTGTCGTTGCTGTTGGCGCTAAGGTCGTCGTTGGCGTTGTGGCCACCATCACTATTTCCTTGTTCCTCTTCATTTTCCTTTTGTTCGATTGATGCATCCATCCATATGTCCCCTTCAATTTTCAAAAACGAGAATGGAACAAGGAAGAAGAAAAAGTTTCTTTGTTTTGTTTGAACCCCAAGCAGCCGCCTCCCCCCTCTCACTAGGGTTTCTTGTTTATTTGTTTTGGACATTTTTTTAAGTTAGTTTGGGCTTGAGTTTTAAACAAAAAGCAATAATTTGTTCAAACTCAGTCCATTTAAAATTATTTATTTTATTTTATTTTTTTATAAAAATGGTTAATTTTCCTTCATAACTAAATACCAATTTCATCATAAAAATTACAAATAAATATTATATTAAAGATTAATTAGATGTACCCTTTTTAATCTTTGAGTTGTTAGGACATAAGTGGTACAACTTGATAGTACTAAAACTCTCTCTATTTCATTTATTTATTTTAATTAACTAATCTAAAATCGACTTATTTATTAGATGTAACTCTTTTTTATCTTTGAGTTGTTAAAACACAAGTTGTATTACTTGGTGGTTTTGAAACTCAACTTAAAAATCGAGAGTAATAAAATACTTTTTTTAGAGGATTAAACTAGATGTGACAACTTCTTTATTCCTTGAGTTTTGAGACAAAAGTTGTACAACTTGATCGTCCTAAAACTCATATTTTAAAATATTTACTCAAATCAAACTCTTTTATTTTTTGTTTTCTATTTTTGTCAAAACATATTTTTATCACAAAATAAATTTTCTTTAAAACACACTCAACACATCTGTATTTTTTTAACCAAGAACTCCGTAGCTTTGATTTCTCTATCGCACCAGGTGATACGTAGGAGCAAGATCACATCCTTGTCAAGCACATAAATAAAAATTTATTTTTTTGTCATTTATTTGTTAAGCACATATTTATTTCAAAATCATATTTTAAATATAATAATAATTGTTATTCATATTTAATAATAAAGAAAAATAAATATACTTAAGTTAAAATTAATCTTGCATAATTAATTATAGGTAACCGTTTTTAACGGATGTCGTAGGGTTCTAATACCTTCCCTACGCATAATAGACTCCCGAACTCAAAATTTGATTTCAAATACCATTTTCTATCATTTTTATTTTTTTAAGGGGTTCCCAATATTTTCCCTAATTAAAAATAAATTTTGGTGGCAACTCCATTGAATTCGAGAAACACTCGAAATTTTAGGTTGCGACAGCTGGCGACTCGACTGGGGACATTTTAGAGAGTCATGCCTAATAAATTAATTGTGCATAATTCTTAACTTTTTATTTTTATTTGTTTATCATTTTCTTTTATTTTAAGCGTTTATGATTTCTTAAGAAGTATTAGTTGACATTATAATATTTTTTTTAAGCTCGTAGATCATTTTTATTTATTTATTGATTTATTTATTTATTGATTTATTTATTTATTGATTTATTTATTTATTGATTTATTTATTTATTATGTATATATGTTTTATTATCGTTATAGAGTTATTGAATTATACTTATTCCACACCCTACACTTTTACTAAGACACACACTTATGAGTCGAACTTTACACCCAGGTTTGAACAAAACTTAAGTTTAGTTTCGAGGTTGTGTAGTGGTAGCCTTATGGATGTACATCATATTTGGTTAGCATGAAAATCTCACCTAGAGTTTGATCTTTTAAAGGGCATAGTCACTCCAAATAGTTTACCAATTGTTGTTGACAATATTCCAAAATGAGATTATTGGCTCTATGAACCGTGTTTAGAACTATAGAGCCACCCTTGTGAGAATTTCACTACATAAGCCAATAGACCATTTCTTCATAAGAATATTTATATAAGTAAAAATACCTCATACATTTATTCAAAATGTTGTATATTCACAACTGTCATTCTACATAATTACATTCATATCTCATGACATTGTTTCTTTTGACAATGAATTGGCATTTTGCATCAATTTTCAAGATTGTTGGGGAATCATAAGAATCTTAGTCACGTGCTAAATTAAAGTAGACAATGGGATCAGAAAAAAGAAAAACTTTACTTTTAAAGTTCAAGCAACTTGATTTGAAAAGTTTAAGAGACATCAGCGATCAAATAAAAACTATACAACGTGATAGTTTCTTTCTCAAATGTGGGGCCCTCACGGATTTGGCTCGGTATTACGACCCTCTCTTAAGATGTTTCACCTTTCAAGACTTTCAGTTGTCCCCGACATTAGAGGAATTTGAACGAATATTGGGTTACCCCCTAGAAAAAGGAAATCCTTATCGATATACTACGCAACCGCCGAGTTTGGATGCAATATCTGAAGTATTGAAAATCAACATAAGAGAGTTGGCCAGTACAAAAGAGGAAAAAGGAGCCGTTCATGGCTTTTCAAGAAAATATCTAGAGAAAAAGTGCCATGATTTAGCCACTAAAAAAGAATGGAGTATTTTTATAGATGTTTTGGCTTTGATTATCTATGGTATTGTTTTATTCTTAAACCTTTGTAATTTTGTAGATTTTCCTGCCATCAATGTCTTCTTAGCTTTTAACAAATATAATCAAAATCCAGTTCCCGCGATTCTTGCAGATGTATACTACTCTCTACATATGCGACATGAGAAGAAAGGGGAACAGTTGTGTTGTGCTCCAGTGCTGTATACCTGGTTCATGTCTCATATGTTCAAGAGAGGGTATCATGTTGGAATTAAAAATAATCGTTAATGGGCTCAGAGTATAGCTAAGCTTACCGGGAACACAATTTCATGGTATCATAGAGAACAAGGGGTGGAGGAAGTAATATGTCAATGCGGAGATTTCCCAAATGTGCCTCTCATGGGAACCAAATGATGTATTAATTACAGTCCGGCGGTAGCTTTGAGACAGCTTGGCTACCCTATGTTGGAAAAACCAGATGATAAAGTTGTTGGAAGCTTTTATTTTCCACAATACAGGTTTACTAGACCCACCTATGTTGCGAAGGATAAGTCGAGCTTGGGAAAAGATAATTAGGAAAGGAAAAGTACTTGGATGCAGAAGTTGCAGCACAAAAGAACCCTATCAACAATGGCTCAAAAATAGAGTCCAAGAAATCAAGTTGCCTTTCCACAGTACACCCTCGAGTGATCAGGAAATATCTGAACCTACCCTTGCTACCAATGAAGAAATAGAAGACCTCAAAACATCATTGTTGAAATCAGAAGAGGAGAAAAAAGAGCTACAAGCGAAGTTAGAAAAAATCTCCTAAGAGAATGAGAACTTACGATCAGAAAACACATGTAAAAGTCAGTTTATTGAAAGAGTTAACAAGAGGTTGAAAGTTGAAAAAGAAAATAAACTTGACATACAAGATTTTTTGAGAGGTGCAAATGAAGAGTTAGATGTGCGAAAGCAAGAAAAGAATGTAGTTATCGAAGAGGCCTATATGTGGAAGCAGTTGTGGACAAAATCAACAAGCTTTGAGAAGAAGATAAAAAAAGAGTTTGAAGATTTAAAGAAACAACTGAAAGAAATGGTAGCTGAGTATGAGTGTCAAGTAAGGAATGAGAGGCAACACAATGAAGAAATTGAAGAATTACTCTCAAAAAATCAAGACACACTAAGAATAGAAATGGAGAATTCTAGTGAGCTGAAGAATTACATTAATTACTAAGAAAAGATCTATAGTGACCTAAATGACAAAACCATATATTGGGAGGATCGATTTATGATTTTGCTAGGTGAATTGTTAGAGCGGATGTTCCTTTTCGAAGGGCAGAATCGAAGTATAGTGTCGAACAAGTCGGTGTCAATTAAAGAATCAAGAGATCTATAAAGAGCTGGAAAATAAAGGAAGACATTGGAAAGACTGCTTTTCAAAATTAGCAATGCTAGCTAATCAAGAAGTCTTAAAAATTCCAAAGCATCTAAGAGAGATTGATGCGGTAATGCATCCGTTGAATACTCCAGTCAAAGTCTACAAGTTTATCGAATATTGAAAAAATTTGGTAGAAGAATTGGAGGAGAAGATTGGTTGTCCTATTAAAAGAGAAGATTGAAATCCCACAGTCAATGTAGTTTTTAATTTAAATATGATGTACTCTTTCTCTTATCAATGAAGGATTTTCTATTTTGATTTCTAGTCCTCATATTTTCTTCATTAATAATTTTTTCTTGCTATTACCTAAGGCGTATAATTCCCCAATATCCAACTATCATAATTCACTAATTGATTTCATTTCCATCACATTCATATTTTAATACTCATAGAAATTTTATTTATTGATTTTTTCTTTAAAAAAAAACAGAAAAAATCAATAAAGTTGTTTCCCCAACACCCTTTTCGAACGCGCGCAAATTCCAAGATCATGGATGAACTCGAGTAGAACCAAGAGGTGATAAGAGCGGATGTCAACCAACTGAAAGAAAAAGTGGATCGAATTCTGGAAGCTATATAGGCTTTGGCAAGGAAGGAGAATACAAATGGGGATCCTCCGATTGTAAATGAAGAACACCAGACTACTCCTTCTCACCCATCGGGTTTTACCCCGACTAACCAACAATTCCGCACAGCAGCTATGCAATTTCCTATATATGGTCTCCCGCCTGGTTATACTCCGCTTGTAGTCATCAACCCCATAGAAAATAACCAAAAGCACTCAGTTGTCAACCCCCAAAACTTAAACCAATCACAAAATCCCACCTCATCTAGGATATGTGCCACCCCAAAACACTATACCCACATAAAATATTCCATATAGTGTACCTCAAGTGCCCCATTTTGATGCTAACGGGAATTGGCATCAACCTCACATTGGGGATGATACACAATCAAAGGAAAAAATTCCATGTCTTAGAAGAGCGAATAAAAGCAATGTAGGGGCATAATGTTTATTGTCTCGAAGCTTTCGACATGTTTTTGGTTTCTGATGTGACTATCCCTCCAAAATTCAAGGTTCCTGACTTTGAAAAGTACAAAGGCAACACATGTCCAAAAAATCATCTAACTATGTATTGCAGAAAAATGGCTTCTCATGCTCATAACGAAAAACTTCTCATTCATTTTTTTCAAGATAGTTTGAGTGGGGCATCGTTAAGTTGGTATATGCATCTTGAGTGAAGTCGTATTCATTCGTGGAAAGACTTGGCTGATGCCTTCTTGAGGCAATATAGGTACAACATTGACAAGGCCCCTGATAGGATGCAATTGCAAAATTCATTGAAAAAGGACAACGAAGCTTTCAAAGAATACCTACAACGGTGGAGGGAAATGGCATCACAAGTAGAACCTCCTTTATCTGAAAAAGAAATTGTTGGTATGTTTATGGATACTCTCCAGTCGCCTTTTTATGATAAGATGATTGGGAGTATGTCATCAAACTTTTCTGACCTTGTCATGATAGGAGAAATGATAGAAAGTGGGATAAGGAATGGCAAGATCGTATGTGCAGCGACTAGCATAAAAAGACCCTAAACGACATTCACAAAAAAGAAAGAAGGGGACACTAACGCTGTAATGGTAAACCACAGAGTCTCTTATTTTCCACCCATCAATTCTTATCGACCCCCAAACTTCCAACCCCCAATATCACAAACTCCTTACATTCCTTATCCATATGTGGCCGCAACCACACAAGCTTCATACCCTTAATATCACCCTTCAAGAACACTTTTTTATCAACCACCACCTACCGCATTTTCCCAACAAGGTCAATGGAACCAAAATCCAATCTCAAATCACTACAGACCACCTACCAATCATAAAAGGATAACCCGTTTTGACCTAATTCCCGTCACGTACAGCCAATTGTTGCCTCACTTACTTCAAAATTCAATGGTAGTCCTGAGGCCAATGAAACCTCTAGAACCACCATTCCCGAAATTGTATAATCCAAACGCCAAATGTGAATACCATGCTGGAGCCGTGGGGTATTCTGTTAAAGATTGTCAAGCCTTAAAAACTAAAGTGCAAGAATTGATTAATGCAAAGTGGCTTACCTTCAAGGAAGATGGTCCCAACATAGGGAATAATCTTTTGTCGGGTCACGGAGATACCGCTGTCAATCTCATTGAAGAAGAGATAGACCAATATATAAAAGATAGTCACGTATTGACCATAGAGCCATGCATGGAAAATGATAGATCTTTTCCAAGACCATTGGAAATCCTCTATAGAGAAGAGAATCATAAGCCAAGTCATAGTCAACCACCAATCAGGCGAATGCTCTAAACATCAAGGTACTGATGTCACCAATATTTCAGGGATTGGTGGGATGACTCGGAGTGGTCGAGTATACGCTCCTGAACAACTTAGGAAAAAGGAGGGTCATGGCGAAAAAGGGAAAGAGGTTGTGTATCATGCCATAAAAGGACCGGAAATTTGCAAAAAGATGGTGGTAGATCAACTAATTTGCAAAAAGGGATTGGTTGTGTATCATAACAAATTTTTGAAGTTTATAAAGCAAAGTGAGTATAAGGTGGTAGATCAACTAAATCAAACCTCTTCCAAAATATATATTCTTTCTTTGTTATTAAACTCTGAAGCACACAGAAGGGCACTAATGAAAATTTTAAATGAGGCCCATGTTACTCATGATATCACTGTCTACCAATTTGATGGGGTTGTCAGTAATATCACCGCCAATAGCAGTTTGAGTTTTAGCGATGTTGAATTACCAGTTGAGGGGATGGAACATAATAAAGCACTACATATCTCTGTGAGGTGTCATGATCATATTCTTGCACGAGTGCTAGTTGATAACAGTTCATCGTTAAATGTCATGCCAAAATCAACACTATCAAAACTGTTTGGTGATGGGGCTTCCTTGAAGTCGAGTATTATGGTGGTGAAAGCGTTTAATGGATCCAGAAGACAAGTTGTTGGAGAGGTTGACCTTCTGATTCAAATCGGACCCCATAACTTTGGAATAACCTTCCAAGTGATGGATATTAAGCCGACATATAGTTGCCTTTTAGGGAGACCATGGATTCATGTTGCTGGAGCAGTAACATCCATTTTCCATCAAAAGCTAAAGTTTATAGTGAACAATAATTTGGTGATAATATATGGGGAAGAAGATATGATAGTGAGTCATCTATCTTCTACAAGATACATTGAAGAAGTAGAGGAAGCATCGAGACTTCCTTCCAAGCATTAGAAGTCGCCAATGCTGTCTTCATGGGTGAAGGATTTTGTTTAAAAGAACCAAAACTATGTACCACATCATTGAAGTCTACAAAATCCATGTTGGAAGGAGGAACTTTTGTTAAATTCAGGAAATTAATAGAAATACCAGAAAAGAAGGATAAGTACGAGTTAGGATATGTACCTACCAAAGTTGATCAAGAGAATGCTGTAAAAGAAAAACGAGAAAGCAAGTTAGCTCGTTGGGAAAATCGGGTACCAAATTCACAAAATATTCATATTTGTGACATTAATCAAACATTTCAAAGCGCTGGAATAATATATGTTGATCAAGTGGCTGTTGTGGAAGAGGATCATGTTGATGATAATACCCTCAAATTGGTGTACCATTGCTCTCTAAACACCAACTTCAATAATTGGAAGATCGTCGAGTTTCCCGTGTTTGTTAATTCATGTTCAAAGTAATTATGTATTTTAACTCATTTTTCTCTGCCCAATGCCATAAGGATAACTAGTAGGGCACATGTATTTCAATTATGTATTTATTATTAATAAATGCATTTTTGAATTCTCCAGTTGCTTTTTTTTCCTTTTTTTTTTTTTTTTTTTTTTTTTTTTTTTTTCTTTTTTAGCAATCTTTATTCATTTTTTTTCCTTTTCCTCTTAATTTAAACCATGCAGAGATGAAAATGAACATGTTAACAATAACAACGCTAGAAACCCTTCATGTAATTTTGAACACCCAATTAGTCATGCTGATGAGGATTGCGAAGACGATTGTGAGCCTCCCCCAGAACTAGAAAGGTTATTGAACAAGAAGCTAAGATAATCCAACCCTATCAAGAACCTGTTGAGGTGATCAATTTAGGAACTGAACATGATAAGAAAGAAATTAAAATTGGTATGTCTATGAAAGAAAGTGAACGAGAAAAGCTGGTTAAACTTTTATTTGATTATGTGGATGTCTTTGCATGGTCATATCAGGATATGCCTGGGCTAGATACTAAAATAGTTGAACACAAGCTACCGATCAAGCCTGAATGTGCTCCAATTAAACAAAAATTGAGGAGGATGAGGCCTGATATGTCACTTAAAATTAGAGAAGAGGTCAAAAAGCAATTTGATGATGGTTTCTTAGTAGTGGCAAAATAACCTCAATGGGTGGCTAATATTGTCCCAGTTCCAAAAATAGATGGAAAGGTTCGAATGTGTGTTGATTATCGGGACTTAAATAAAGCAAGTCCAAAAGAAGATTTTACTTTGCCTCACATTGATGTCCTAGTAGATAGCACTACTCAATATTCTGTTTTCTCCTTCATGGATAGTTTCTCAAGGCATAATCAAATCAAGATGGCTCCCAAAGATATGGAGAAAACTACATTCATAACACAATGGGGGACTTTATGTTATAAAGTGATGCCATTTGGATTGAAGAATGCTGGGGCAACCTACCAAAGAGCAATGTTAACTTTGTTTCATGACATGATGCATAAAGAAATAAAGGTTTATGTGGACGATATGATTGCAAAATCTCGGACCGAAGAAGATCATGTTGTTAACCTTCAAAAGTTGTTTGTGTGACTAAGGAAGTTCAAACTCCGTTTAAATCTTATAAATGCACTTTAGGTGTAAGATCATGCACGAAAAAAGAAGTTCACGGCTTGTTAGACATATGTTCGTTTTTGATGTTATTGACAAACATACAACTTGAAATAAATCTAACATTGTAAACTGAGAAAATTTCAGGAACAACAATTCAATCCTACATACGTAAGACAATTGCTTGGAACTTAAGAAATCAACAAAAGCTTGAAGGTCCATGAGCAAATCGATTAGTAAAATCGATTCTGTAACAGGGTTGGATGTTTTTATGAAGTATGGGATTAACCAATCGATTTGCACAACTTTGGAAAAATCAAACAGGCTATCAATCGATTAGACAAATCGATTGGTACACTTATTAGAAAATAAATTGTGCTAGTCAGAGAGCCAGTTTGCCACAAATCGATTAGGCAAATCGATTGCTTAAATCACCAAGACTGAACTGATTGTTTACATCGATTAGACAAATCGATTGGTACACTTACTGAAATTAAAATGTGCAAGTCAGTGGCATGTTTTGCAGGCAATCGATTTGGCAAATCGATTAAACCAATCACTTCTTTATTTTGTTTTGTCTACATCGATTGACACAATCGATTGTAAATGTCCCAGAGCCAAACCAATGTTTACTAAATCGATTAGGCAAATCGATTCACTAAAATAAGTTTCAAATTAACTTTGGTCTGGAACATACACAGTCGATTAGCACACTCGACTTATATACTTCTTTTGATACAAATATTGGGATCAATCGACTTGGTAAATCGATTGAATGAACCAACTGGTGAAAGGTGCTTCAGACTTAAAGTCCACAATCGATTGACCAAATCGATTGGTACAAAAAGTTTTAGAAACAGAGATGACTGAATGGTTGAATCGATTAAGTACATTGATTGTTTTGATCTCGTTGTTTGAACAAAACACTTCAAGTCGATTATGACAATCGATTCAATTATATACATTCATCAAAGTCTGAAGAACTCTTTAAAATAATCGATTGGGTAAATCGATTAGTGTGTGCAGATTCAAGAAAAACAAGATTCGCGAAATCGATTGGAGCAATCGATTAGCATGCTATATGACTTTAGTAAATCGATTCATATGTTGTTTTTCCTGAAACTATATAAACTGCTTTCATTCACTTCTTCTCATTACAATAATAAGAACTTCAACAACTTGATAATATCAATTGCAATCATACACCACTAATTCTTTCTCAACTGATATTACTTTGAATATCCTTTTCAGCCATGAACAATATACACTTTGTGATCAACAAGGATGGAAAAAGACTGAATTGAGAAAGATTGCTTTGAGAAGAAGAAAGATCAAGAACTTTGTAAAATTGATATGTTTCAATTTCTATAAACCATTTTCTGTAACCAGATTACTTTGAGAAAATCCAGTTGTAACTGGTGGTGTTCTTCGAGGTTGAAGGTAGTCAACAAGAAGACGCTTGACTGAATTCTTGGTCAAGTTTATGGGACTTAAACTTGGGAATTCAAGGAGGGAAAGATAGAACAAGTAGAATAGTTTAAGATTGGTGCGAGGCACTGTGTATAATCTGTAAACTGATTCTAAGTTCTATAAGAAAGGCTAAGATCCTTTTGGATCTTGGGACTGGATGTAAGTCGTCACGGGACGGCTGAACCAGTATAAATATCCGCGTACACTTTTCTTTCCCTTATCTCGTTTAAATTTCTGCAATTATTACATTTTTGATATTGATTGAATGCATGATAAAGATTCTGTGTTAAGTGAATTTACATGATTAATTGTTTTAACATGATTCCATGAAAATCAATATCTTGAATAATTGTCTCTGATGCATTTCTCCATATATACCATGATCTATATATTTTTGCATTCATTAGAATTGTATATTAGGGACCTTGTTTAATGTTGTGTTTAATAAATTTACAATTTGTTAAACTACTGCGCATATCTCTTAGAATAGGCATTCTTCCGCATATTTTTCATCAAACAGAGGTTACTGTTACCATCAATTAGCATCAAGAGCCTATTTTTGTTAGAGTAACTCTCATCAAAAATCATGACCTCTGATTTCCTAGGAGAGGGTGCATCATTAGCTAGGCCTCCCGCCTTTAACGGGGCCGCATACATGTATTGGAAACAACGCATGTTAATTTTTCTTGAAGCTAGTGGTATTGACATTTTAGATGCAGTAGAAAATGGACCTTTTGTGCCAACTATAGCAGCTACAGGTGGATCAGCAATCCTAAAGCCAAAAAGTGACTGGTCTGAGGAAGACAAAAAGAAGGTTGGGTACAACGCCAAAGCCAAGAACATCATAACTGCAGCCTTGAGTCATGATGAATTCTTTAGAGTCTCAAATTGCAAAATAGCAAAACAAATGTGGGATACACTTCAGCAAACGCATGAAGGAACCACAAACGTAAAGAGAGCTCAGATAAATACTCTCATGCACGAGTACGAATTGTTTAGCATGAAGAAAGAAGAATCAGTAAACGGCATGCAGACCCGATTCACGCACATAGTCAACAACCTAAATGCATTAGGCAAAGAGATTGATAATGATCAGCAAATCAACAAGGTGATGAGGTGTTTGACTAGGGAATGGCAGCCAAAAATCACTGCCATTGCAGAATCTAAGGATCTAGGAAGCATGACAATAGCTACATTGTTTGGAAAATTGAGAGAGCATGAGATGGAACTACATCAACTCAATGAAGCTGAGCAAGTTGATAGGAAACGTAAAGGATTGTCGTTAAAAGCCCAAACACATCAGTCCAAATCTGAACATGAGACCAGCTCAGATGAATCAAGCAGTGAGGATGATGAGGAACCTGAACTGAGGTTACTTGTCAAGAGATTTAAGAAATTTCTGAAAAAGAAAGACAGTAAATTCAGAAAACAATCCAGCTCGAAAAACAATGACGGTAAAACAGTCACATGCTACGAATGTGGCAAACCTGGTCATATAAAAGCTGATTGTTACAAGCTGCAGAACAAAAACAGAAATTCCAAAACTAAAGGCAAGGAACCAGCTCAGAAAAACAGAAAAGCATATATTGCGTGGAATGACAACGAAGAATCGTCCACATCTTCCGAAACTGAAGAAGCAAATCTGTGCCTCATGGCTAAAACGGATTCTGAATCAGAAAGCAAGGTAAGCTCTCAATATTATCCTTCTTTTGATGAACTGCAAGATGCATTTAGCGAACTGCATGCT
This sequence comes from Cicer pinnatifidum, assembly GCA_037974775.1. Classification (NCBI taxonomy): domain Eukaryota; kingdom Viridiplantae; phylum Streptophyta; class Magnoliopsida; order Fabales; family Fabaceae; genus Cicer; species Cicer pinnatifidum. The sequence continues at coordinate 5,926,074 of JBBPBR010000004.1, forward strand.
GAATATGTTAAATCTGTTAAGCAGTTAGTTAGCACTAAGAAAATGCTTGAACAACAATGTAAATTGCATGATCAAATGAAAATTGATTATAAAAAGATTGAGGACTTATGTGAACAAATGAAAAAGGATTCACATGATAAATCTGCCAAATGCATTGATCTTGAGAATTCTGTTGCATTATTGAAGTCTGATTTATTGAAACTCTCTAGTAGCAAGGATAAACTGAATGATATTCTTAGCAACTAGAGAAGTGTCAATATAAAATTTGGACTTGGTTTTAATCGCAAAATGCATGCAAATCAGAATATGACTAAACATGGCATAGGTTATGGTAATGTTAAACATCACCAGAAATTTGCTAAGTCTAGTCACATGCATAATGTCTTTGTCAAACCGAAACAGTCTGCATCCTCTGCTGTCACTTGTCATTTCTGTTGTAGAAAAGGACATTTTGTTTACAATTGCAAATTTAAAAGACTTGCCAATAGAGGATGTAAACAGATTTGGAAGATTAAGACACAAGATGTTAAAATTGACCCCCCATGACCCAATTTGTATTGGGGACCTAAATTTAAATTCTAATCCCATTGCAGGTATGCTTGAGATCCACAAAACACCAATGGTATCTTGATAGTGGATGCTCAAAGCATATGACAGGGGACAAATCTATGTTCATGTCCCTAAGCCTAAAAGAAGATGGATTTGTCAAATACGGTGACAACAATAAGGGTAAGATCTGCGGAATTGGTGACATAGGCAGCGAATCAACTGTTATCATCAAAAATGTCTTATACGTAGAAGGATTGAAGCACAATCTTCTAAGCATAAGTCAACTGTGTGATAACGGCTTTCAAGTTAGTTTTTCTCCACTTTCCTGCGTTATTGAGTATGAACTTGATAAAAGCATAAAACTTGTAGGTAATAGAGTTAATAATATCTACATGTTGGATTTAACTGCTATGCCTGTTAATTCTGTTTGTTGCTTATTATCAAATACTGATGAAACATGGTTATGGCATAAACACATTGCACACATTCATATTGATCATTTGAATAGACTTATTAGCAAGAAGTTAGTCATAGGCCTTCCCAATAGAAAGTTTTTTAAGGATAGGCTGTGTGATTCCTGTGAGAAAAGCAAGCTTGTTAAGTCTTCTTTTCCCCCAATAGATATGGTCAAAACCAATAGGGTTTTACAACTTATCCACATGGATTTGTTTGGACCATCCCAAGTGATAAGTTTTGGTGGTAACTTGTATGCATTTGTGTTAATCAATGACTATTCTAGATTCACTTGGACCTACTTTCTGACTCATAAAAGTGACACTTTTTCTGTTTTCAAAAAGTTTGCAAAATTAGTTCAAAATGAAACAAGTCAGAAAATTATGTCCATCAAAAGTGATCATGGAGGTGAATTCCAAAATGATTCTTTTGATACTTATTGTGAAGAGAATGGCATACATCACATGTTTTCAGCCCCTAGGACACCTCAGCAGAATGGTGTAGTGGAAAGGAAGAATAGGTCTTTAGAAGAGTTAGCTAGGACCATGCTGAAAGACTCAAATACTCCCAAGTATTTCTGGGCTGATGCGATTAACACTGCCACACATGTTATCAACAGGGTGTTGATTAGGCCCATACTTAAGAAAACTCCTTATGAGTTGTTCAAGGGTAGAAAGCCTAATATTTCCTATTTTAGAGTGTTTGGTTGCAAGTGTTTTGTTTTGAATAATGGTAAAGAACACCTAGGCAAGTTTGATCCCAAGGCAGATGAGGGTATCTTTCTAGGCTATTCCCAAACTAGCAAAGCCTATAGAATCTATAACAAGAGAACAAAAACAATTGAAGAGTCAGTTCATGTGAAATTTGATGAGCTTTTGAAAGAAAACTTGAACAATACTCCTTCTATTGTTGATGCTACTTTGGATGAAGTTATAGAATCTGAACCTTTAGAACCAAAGGAACCTACACCTCCAATAAATAGTGACTGTGTTGAACCCATTAGAATAGATGAGTTACCTAAGGAGTGGAAGTTCAATAGAAACCATCCCATAGACAACATCATAGGTGACATCTCTAAAGGAGTGGCAACTAGAAGGAACCTTAGTCACTTTTGTAACCTTACAGCCTTTGTATCTCAGATTGAGCCTAAGAACATTAAGGAAGCCTTACTAGAAAACTAGTTTGAGAGAAACAAGGTGTGGCAGCTAGTACCTAAACCAGAAAACCAGCACATCATAGGAACTAGGTGGGTGTTTAGGAACAAGCTAGATGAGAATGGTGTTATAACTAGAAACAAAGCTAGGTTAGTGGCCAAAGGTTACAACCAAGAGGAGGGAATAGATTTTGATGAAATCTATGCCCCTGTAGCAAGACTAGAAGCCATTAGAATACTCCTTGCTTATGCTTGTATAATGGACTTTAAGCTTTATCAAATGGATGTGAAAAGTGCCTTTCTCAATGGTGAGATCCAAGAGGAAGTTTTTGTTAGCCAAACACCTGGCTTTGAAAATCTAGAATTTCCAAATCATGTGTACAAGCTAACAAAAGCCCTCTATGGATTGAAACAAGCTCCTAGAGCTTGGTATGAGAAACTTAGCAATTTCCTCATTTCACAAAACTTTTTGAGAGGAAATGTGGACAAGACTCTTGTCATACAAACTAATGATAAAGATATCTTGCTGGTCCAAGTGTATGTTGATGACATAATATTTGGATCCACAAATAATAAGTTGTGCAAAAATTTTGAAAATTTGATGAAAGGTCAATTTGAAATGTCAATGATGGGTGAACTATCATACTTTTTGGGATTTCAAATTAGCCAAAGCAAGCAAGGTATCTTCATTAGTCAAACAAAATATTGTAATGATTTGATAAATAAATTCTCCTTTGATAGCTTCAAGCCCATTGATACTCCAATGAGCCAAGGAAACCTTTTAGATAGAGATGAGATGGGTAAACCAGTGGATATTACAAGGTATAGAGGTATGATAGGATCATTGCTCTATCTCACAGCAAGCAGGCCTGACATCATGTTCAGTGTTTGTTTGTGTGCGAGGTATCAATCAAATCCTAAAGAGTCTCACCTTAGTGCAGTCAAGAGGATTTTCAGGTATTTAGTTGGGACTAGGAGCCTTGAATTATGGTATCCTAAGGGATCAACTTGTTCTTTGGTTGGGTATTCGGATTCAGACTTTGCAGGGTGCAAACTGGATAGGAAAAGTACCTCTGGTACTTGTCATTTGCTAGGTAATTCACTTGTATCTTGGTTCAGCAAGAAGCAAACCAGTATCGCTTTGTCAACAGCAGAAGCTGAGTACATTGCAGCTGGAAGTTGCTGTGCTCAGATCATGTGGATGAAACATCATCTGTTAGATTTTGGTGTGAACTTAGGAACTGTTCCTATCTTGTGCGACAACACAAGTGCAATCAGTATCACTAAGAATCCAGTTATGCATTCCAGGACCAAGCATATCGAGATTCAGCATCATTTCATTCGAGATCAGTTTCAGTGTGGGAACATCAAGTTAGAATACGTCAACACAACTGAACAGCTAGCAGACATCTTCACCAAAGCATTGCCAAAGGAAAGCTTCCATCACATTAGGATGAAATTGGGCATAATAGATCCTAGTCAGATCTGATTTATGTGTCTAATCGATTGGGTAAATCGATTGTCCTGTGAATACACAGGAAAATGTGTTATAAAATCGATTGCCCTAATCGACTTGACCCATAATATGTCTATTTTATCAAACTTTGCATGCGAAATCGATTTGGGAAATCGATTGACTTAAATAAATGTGGATTTTTATTTAAACAATCGATTTGGATAATCGATGCTGAGACAGGTATCTTCTGAACTGAGATGAAAGTTTTCTGAACATGCTCGAAATCGATTTGGGAAATCGATTGATCACTGTGGTTTGTGTTTCTTTGTTTAAAGAATCGATTAGGGAAATCGATTATGAGATGGATTCTGAGATGAACTGGTATGAAAGCTGATGAGTTAATACGAAATCGATTAGGGAAATCGATTGAGTAACTGAGGGAATTGATTTGGGTAATCGATTGACATTGTTACCGTTGCAGTTTTACTAGCCGTTGCAGGATCTAACGGCTCTGATGATTGGACTTCCCCAGTAACGGTCATCAAATCGATTGGACCAATCGATTTCTGCATTTTCTTCTATAAAAGGAACAGTAACAATCGATTTCAACCACTTCCAATCCCTTCCTCAAATCGATTTCATCTTCATACTTTCTGCAAAATCACTCAAATTCTCCCTAATTCTCTACTTTCAACCCACATACACTATTTTCCTTGATTTGTCTTTGTCTTTTCACAATCATTTTTTCACAAATGGCACGTGTTAAACAAACTCAACCCCGAACTCCTTCTCTTTCTCCTTCTTCTTCTTCTTCCAGTGGGAGGACTCCGTCTCCACCACCCACTCTTCCAAAAAGGGTTCCAATACCTACACATAAAATTGTTGCTCAAGATAAAGGTAAAGGTATTGCCCCAGATCAAGGTAAACCTAAGAAGAGAAAAGAGGCTCCAACTGAGAAGTTGTTAGCCGATGCGATGAAGGAGATATCGCATAAAAAGAAGAAAAAGAGTACTTCTTCAACACCACAGAAGAAGACTACTCCACAGAAGAAGACTGCTGCTCCTCAACCTAAGCAAGCTGAGGAATTCAAGCTTCCACCGGCTTTCGTCAAACGGAAGATTCATGAAACTCGCGTCTTGGATTTCAGCTTAAAGCAACAGTAACATATGGGCATTAAGTTGTCCTTCAGCGATGTTGCTGAAATAGGAAGACAGGCAGCTGAAGAACCTGCTCCAACACACGTAGAGGTTGCTGCAACTCATGGTGAGGAGACACCTGCTGAGGATAATACAGCGGTCTCAGCCTCATCCCCAGCTAATAATGAGGACCAGCAACTCTAGGCGTTTAGGACTTTAGGTTTCTTAGCTTTCTTGTTTTGTTTTGTTTTTTTTTTTTTTTGCGCTTCTTTTTGTCATGAATCTATTGAATGTAATATTGACTTTTGATTAATGAAATATTTTGAGCATTTTGATCATATTGACTGCTGCATTTCATTTTCATATTGTCTAGTGCGCGCCATAATCTGTTTCTGCTTATTGATCTAATCCAAAATTGTTTTTCACTAAGTTTATAATCATACTATTTTTACTGCTTTTGTTACTAATCTTTTCAAGTTTCATTGTATAGCAGTATCCAGGTTTGCTACCAACTCAGGGGGAGCAAACATTTCTCTTTCACCACTTTTTGCCTTAATTGACAAAAGGGGGAGAGAAATTATAACTTGTACTAACCTTATTTTAACAGTTTTATCTTCTAACAGTTCTGATACCTTATAAGTTCTGTTATTGTCTGATGCTCTAACCCTTATTTTACTACATGAATATTGAATTTAGGGGGAGCTTCACTAAAATTGTTACAAATGTTTCCTTTGAAATTTTTTTCTCAAGTTAAAATTGCATGTTTGTCACTTAAATTGCATGTTTGTTTTTTTGTTTCATGACATGATGCATAAAGAAATAAAGGTTTATGTGGACGATATAATTGCAAAATCTCGGACCGAAGAAGATCATGTTGTTAACCTTCAAAAGTTGTTTGTGCGACTAAGGAAGTTCAAACTCCGTTTAAATCTTATAAATGCACTTTAGGTGTAAGATCATGCACGAAAAAAGAAGTTCACGGCCTGTTAGACATATGTTCGTTTTTGATGTTATTGACAAACATACAACTTGAAATAAATCTAACATTGTAAACTGAGAAAATTTCAGGAACAACAATTCAATCCTACATACGTAAGACAATTGCTTGGAACTTAAGAAATCAACAAAAGCTTGAAGATCCATGAGCAAATCGATTAGTAAAATCGATTCTGTAACAGGGTTGGATGTTTTTATGAAGTATGGGATTAACCAATCGATTTGCACAACTTTGGAAAAATCAAACAGGCTATCAATCGATTAGACAAATCGATTGGTACACTTATTAGAAAATAAATTGTGCTAGTCAGAGAGCCAGTTTGCCACAAATCGATTAGGCAAATCGATTGCTTAAATCACCAAGACTGAACTGATTGTTTACATCGATTAGACAAATCGATTGGAACACTTACTGAAATTACAATGTGCAAGTCAGTGGCATGTTTTGCAGGCAATCGATTTGGCAAATCGATTAAACCAATCACTTCTTTATTTTGTTTTGTCTACATCGATTGACACAATCGATTGTAAATGTCCCAGAGCCAAACCAATGTTTACTAAATCGATTAGGCAAATCGATTCACTAAAATAAGTTTCAAATTAACTTTGGTCTGGAACATACACAGTCGATTAGCACACTCGACTTATATACTTCTTTTGATACAAATATTGGGATCAATCGACTTGGTAAATCGATTGAATGAACCAACTGGTGAAAGGTGCTTCAGACTTAAAGTCCACAATCGATTGACCAAATCGATTGGTACAAAAAGTTTTAGAAACAGAGATGACTGAATGGTTGAATCGATTAAGTACATCGATTGTTTTGATCTCGTTGTTTGAACAAAACACTTCAAGTCGATTATGACAATCGATTCAATTATATACATTCATCGAAGTCTGAAGAACTCTTTAAAATAATCGATTGGGTAAATCGATTAGTGTGTGCAGATTCAAGAAAAACAAGATTCGCGAAATCGATTGGAGCAATCGATTAGCATGCTATATGAATTTAATAAATTGATTCATATGTTGTTTTTCCTGAAACTATATAAACTGCTTTCATTCACTTCTTCTCATTACAATAATAAGAACTTCAACAACTTGATAATATCAATTGCAATCATACACCACTAATTCTTTCTCAACTGATATTACTTTGAATATCCTTTTCAGCCATGAACAATATACACTTTGTGATCAACAAGGATGGAAAAAGACTGAATTGAGAAAGATTGCTTTGAGAAGAAGAAAGATCAAGAACTTTGTAAAATTGATATATTTCAATTTCTGTAAACCATTTTCTGTAACCAGATTACTTTGAGAAAATCCAGTTGTAACTGGTGGTGTTCTTCGAGGTTGAAGGTAGTCAACAAGAAGACGCTTGACTGAATTCTTGGTCAAGTTTATGGGACTTAAACTTGGGAATTCAGGGAGGGAAAGATAGAACAAGTAGAATAGTTTAAGATTGGTGCGAGGCACTGTGTATAATCTGTAAACTGATTCTAAGAAGTTCTATAAGAAAGGCTAAGATCCTTTTGGATCTTGGGACTGGATGTAAGTCGTCACGGGACGGCTGAACCAATATAAATATCCGCGTACACTTTTCTTTCCCTTATCTCGTTTAAATTTCTGCAATTATTACGTTTTTGATATTGATTGAATGCTTCATAAAGATTCTGTGTTAAGTGAATTTACATGATTGATTGTCTTAACATGATTGCATGAAAATCAATATCTTGAATACTTGTCTCTGATGCATTTCTCCATATATACCATGATCCATATATTTTTGCATTCATTAGAATTGTATATTAGGGACCTTGTTTAATGTTGTGTTTAATAAATTTACAATTTGTTAAACTGCTGCGCATATATCTTAGAATAGGCATTCTTCCGCATATTTTTCATCAAACAGAGGTTACTGTTACCATCATGGCTTTTTGGGCAGATTGAATTACATTGTCAGATTCATATCGCATCTCACCGCTACATGCGAGCCAATTTTCAAGTTGTCGTGCAAAGACCAAAAGGTTGAATGGAATGAGTATTGTCAAAAAGCTTTCGAAAAGATTAAGTAATACTTGTCAAAACCTCCAATATTAGTGCCTCCAGTTCCTGGAAAACCACTTATTATGTACTTAACAGTACTTGAAAAGTCAATGGGTTGTGTACTTGGGCAACACGATGAATCTGGTAAGAAGGAACATGCTATTTATTATTTAAGCAAAGAGTTCACCAACTGTGAAACAAGATATTCACTGTTTGAACGAACATGTTGCGCAGTAGCATGAGACGCTCGTAGGTTGAGGCAATACATGTTATGTTATACAACTTGGTTGGTGTCTAAAATAGACCCAATTAAATACATCTTTGAGAAACCTGCTCTTACTGGAAGGATTGCCCGTTGGCATATGTTGTTATCAGAATACGATTTGGTATACGTTACACAAAAAGCTATCAAAGGAAGCGCCCTAGCGGAGTATTTGGCCCAACAACCTGTAGAAGATTATCAGTCAATGCAGTGTGAATTCCCCGATGAAGGTATCATGACTTTATTTGAAGAGATCGAATCATCTGATAATGAAAAATGGACTTTGGTATTTGATGGTGCTTCTAATGCATTGGGGCATGGGATTGGAGCCATTTTGATTTCCCTAGAGAATCAGTTCACTCTATTTACCGCTAGATTGTGTTTTGATAGCACAAACAATATTGCAGAATATGAAGCATGTGTCATGGGCATTAAAGCGGCCATTGAATCAAAGGTAAAAATTCTTGAGGTATATGGAGACTCATCTTTGGTCATCCATAAAACAAAAGGAGATTGGGAAACTCGAGACTCCAAATTGATTTTGTACCATACGCATATCAAAGAATTGGTAGAGCACTTCGAGCATATCACTTTTCACCATATTCCTCGAGAAGAAAACCAATTGGCAGATGCCCTGGCCACATTGTCATCAATGTTCAAAATAAGTGTCGGTCAGGATATACCGGTCATAAAAATTCAACAAAAGGATAAGGCAGCATATTGCTTATCGATAGAAGAAGAACTTGATAGCAAACCATGGTTTTATTATATCAAATCCTATGTTAAGAATAGGGAATATCCATCAGGTATTTCAGAAAACGACAAGAGGGTTTTAAGGAGGCTCTCAATGAACTTTTTCTTAAATGGTGATGTGCTTTACAAGAGAAATCATGATATGGTTCTCCTCAGATGTGTGGATCAAGCTGAAGCAGAGAAAATTATTCAAGAGGTTCACAAAGGTTCTTTTGGAACTCATGCAAATGGACACGCAATAGCAAGAAAAATCTTGTGGGCTGGCTATTATTGGTTGACTATGGAATCTGATTGCTTTAGTTACGTAAAGAAATGTCATAAATGTCAAATATATGCTGATAAAATACATGTACCGCCCACCTCTTTCAATGTTTTAACATCACCATGGCCGTTTTCAATGTGGGGGATGGATGTTATTGGACTCATCGAGCCTAAAGCTTCCAATGGTCACCGGTTTATCCTGGTAGCTATTGACTATTTCACAAAATGGGTTGAAGCCGCTTCTTATGTCAATGTGACAAGAAGTGTGGTTGTCAAATTCATCAAAAGAGAATTGATTTGTCGATATGGCTTGCCAAACAAGATAATCACGGATAACGCGACCAATCTGAATAATAAAATGATGAAAGAGTTGTGTGATAGTTTCACAATTCAGCACCATAATTCTTCCCCATATCGTCCAAAAATGAATGGGGCTGTAGAAGCAGCAAATAAGAATATCAAGAAGATCATACAAAAGATGGTGGAGACAAATAAGGATTGGCATGAAATGCTTCCCTTTGCATTACATGGCTATAGAACCTTTGTTCGTACCTCAACAGGGGCAACTCCTTTCTCATTGGTGTATGGAATGGAAGCGGTACTTCCCCATTGAAGTTGAAATTCCCTTGATCAGAGTCTTGATGGAAACAAAACTGGAAGAGGCTGAGTGGGTTCAATCACAATTTGACCGATTAAATCTCATAGAAGAAAAAAGAATGACCGCTCTATGTCACGGCCAACAATATAAAAAAAGACTTAAAAAAGCATACGAGAAAAAAGTCTATCCTCGAGAGTTTCTAGAAGAAGGCTTAGTGTTAAAGAAAATATTGCTCATAAAAAAGGATTCTCGTGGAAAAAGGACCCCCGAATTACGAAGGACCATATGTTGTGAAAAAAGCTTTTTCTGGGGGAGCTCTGATACTCGCAGAAATGGATGGAGGGGACCTTCCACTTCCAGTAAATTCAGATGCAGTCAAAAAATATTATGCTTAAAAAAATGATGATAAAAAGTGGGTTCGCTAGGTTGAAAACTTGAAAAGGCGACCTAGGCAAAAATTAGAGCATCCCGATGGATTGAAAACTTGGAAGAGTGGTCCATGCAAAAGTTAGGGATAAAAAAAATCAAGCACTTCAAATTGGGACAATTATTATTCTTGGAAGTTGATTATTAGGATTCCTAAATTAACAGAATAACTAGCGTTTGTTATGTCTCCACTTAAATTAAACATACTTCTCCTCACATTGTAACCCCTGCCTCAATTGTTTTGCTTTTAATGTAACGAATGTACATTTTCCAATATGGTCATTCGATGTTGTACGTTACACTCTTTATATACCAATCCAGTTTCATTATTGAGTGTTCTATTGTTTCAAATTTTGTTTTATAATAATAAATGTTGAAATTTGAAATATGTGAAAATATAAAAATATTTTAAACATTTTAACACCTGAAAATATACACGGGAACTCGCTTGATTCTCAAGATATATGAGTGTGTGAAGAATAATAAGGAGGGTAGTCATTTTAAACAATGGATTTTTGCTTCACTTCGTAAAAAGCGGTCATTCGATAGATACGAAGAGTCATCATGTGGAAACAATATTTCTCTTTATTCATCCATTGAATCTTGGGACGGAGAAAAACATAAGGATCGGGGAATCAAATAATAGAACAAAAATTTATCTATAATGCATGACACATAAACCATACATAATTTACTCATACTCACATGATCCATGCATCTTCATTGACATTTTACCTATACTCAATGCATCACACACGGATGAATCGTTCATACCTTATCATCTGAATTGCAAATGTCATATACTTAATTCCCCCTCTTTATCTACCTTAAAGGTTGAACCAATTACGATCTACGCATCGGTAAACAATCTGAATATGATCACTTTAATTTCTATAGATCTATGCATTGGTAACCAATTTGAAGACGATCATTTTTAATTTCTATAGATCCACGCATCAGTAACCAATCCGAAGACGATCACTTTCATTTCTATATATCTACACATCGATAAACAATCTGAAGATGGTCACTTTCATTTCTATAGATCTACGCATCGGTAAACAATCCGAAGACGGTCACTTTCATTTCTATAGATCTACACATCGGTAAACAATCCAAAGTCGATCATTTTTAATTTCTATTGATCCACGCATCTGTAACCAATCCGAAGACGATCACTTTCGTTTCTATAGATCTATGCATCGACAACCAATCCAAAGTCGATCACCTACATTTTTGTCGATCTACGCATCGGGAACCAATCCGAAGACGATCATCTTTATTTCTGTCGATCTACGCATCGGTAATTAATCTGAAGACGATTATTCTGCACATCTAAAAAATTTGCATCATTCTCACTTTAACATTTCAAATGCACTTTAATACATGTGTTTGTTATTGGACAAAATTTAGGTCCTTATATTTACTTATCTTTTACCTAATAACATGAAAACGAATACCATTGTTATTCATATTTTCATATTTTTCGAGTAAAATATAATTAAATAGAGGCAGCTGTAGTACCCCTATTTTGTCCATTTTGGTTAAAAATAAATAAATAAATAAAGAAATATGTATTTTAAAAAGGAAATAAAAATATTTACAATAAATATTTTCATTATGTCTCATAAATTTACAATTTCAAATATGATCAGAGTTTTAAAACCAAATCAAATTACAAACCAAGAATAAAGCCAAATTAAATTACAATAAAAATTAAATCAGATTAAGCCAACTGTTTCCAGTTTTGTCTGTGTTTTGTTCTCTATTGTTGCTTATGTTCATCGCCAAACCCTTTTATGTTGATGATGACTGCCATTGTACACACTATGCAGAACAAAGAGACAAATTTTTGAGTTTAAAAAAGAAACTAAAAGACAAATGAATAAGCTCAGCAAATCAACATATCAAAACAAATAATCTAAAATTATGAAGGCATCAAAGGTGCAGAAAAATGCAGGTTATGAGCAAAGAAATTAAAACATCAAACAAGGTTTTAGAAAACTCAAATTCAAACAATGGCACATACCTGAAAACAACTAAACTTATAAAAAAAAAACTCTATGAATACTCCCTATCAAATTTCAAAAAAAACGAAGGATCTAAGATTAACTTTACTAAAAACTACACTTACAAAGAAGGAAAAAGGGAAGAAATCAGAAGGAGTTTTTAATAACAAACAATAAACACGAAATATTAAGGTATTTTTTCTTCCTGTACAATATATATCTCGCTATTTATCATCATCATCAAAATCACTCTTTTATTTAAAAAATGTAAACTTTTTTATTTAATGAACGAAAACAATTAAAAATCCGAACCTGATGTTGTCTTCTTCGTTGTTGCCATCGCCGATGCCACTGTTGCCATTGTCGTCGTCGGCATTGTCACCATCGCCGAGGTTGTCGTCGCTATTGGCGCTAAGGCCGCCGTTGGCGTTGTGGCCGCCATCACTATTTCCTTGTTACTCTTCATTTTCTTTTTGTTCGATTGATGCATCCATCCATATTTCCCCTTCAACTTTCAAAAATGAGAATTGAACAATGAAGAAGAAAAAGTTTCTTTGTTTTGTTTGAACCCCAAGCGGCTACCTCCCCCCTCTAACTAGGGTTTCTTGTTTATTTGTTTTAAACAAAAAGCAATAATTTGTTCAAACTAAGACTTTTAAAACTATTTATTTTAATTTATTTTTTTACAAAAATGGTTAATTTTCCTTCATAACTAAATACCAATTTCATCATAAAAAATACAAATAAATATTATATTAAAGATTAATTAGATGTGAACCCTTTTTAATCTTTGAGTTGTTAGGAGATAAGTGGTACAACTTGAGAGTTCTAAAACTCTCTTTATTTCATTTATTTATTTATTTTATTTTATTTATTTTATTCTATTTATTTATTTATTCATTCATTTATTTTTTTTAATTAACTAATCTAAAATCGACTTATTTATTAGATGTAACTCTTTTTTATCTTCGAGTTGTTAAAACACAAGTTGTACTACTTGGTGGTTTTGAAACTCAATTTAAAAATCGAGAGTGATAAAATATTTTTTTTAGAGGATTAAACTAGATGTGACATCTTCTTTATTCCTCAAGTTTTGGGACACAAGTTGTACAACTTATTCCTCAAATTTTCTTTATTCCTCAAATTTTCTTTAAAACACTCTCAACACATCCTTATTTTTTTAATCAAGAACTACGTAGCTTTGATTTCTCCATCGTACCAGGAGATACGTAGGAGCAAGATCACATCCTTGTCAAGCACATAAATAAAAATTTCTTTTTTTGTCCTTTATTTGTTAAGTACATATTTATTTCAAAATTATATTTAAATATAGTAATAATGGTTATTCATATTTATTAATAAAGAAAAATAAACATGCTTAAGTTAAAATTAATCTTGCACAATTAATTATAGGTAACCATTTTTAACGGATGTCGTTGGGTGCTAATACCTTTCTTAGGCATAATCGACTCCCGAACTCAAAATTTGGTTTCAAAGACCATTTTCTTTCATTTTTATTTTTTTAAGGGTTTCCCAATATTTTCCCTATTTAAAAATAAATTTTGGTGGCGACTCCATTGAATTCAAAAAACACTCGAAATTTTAGGCCGCGACACATTTGATCAAATCTAGTTCTTACAAATGGCAACGGAGTAAAACACTTTCCAATGTGTGCAAACTAATTCCAAGTATCCTATATATGCTCGACTATTGAGATGAAATTGAGAGGGAACAATGTTCAACCACTAATCACCTCACATTTAAACTCGTAAAAAGGAAGATGTAGTTTCATCTTGTTGAAATTTGATAAATGGAAAAGTAGTCCAATTTATCATCATTAACTTTTTTGAAGCAAATTCTGTTAGACATAAGTCCCTTGATTATGATTTTGACATAATTAACAAACATACAATATTCATGCATCATTTGATAAAACTAACAGTTTGAACTGAGTTACATTTCAGGAAAAACAAGCAAACACTATACACTTGGACACAAGCTTGGAACACAAGGAATCAAGAAAAAATGGAGGATGAGCTTGAGAAAGATGCAAATCAGTCTAGTGTTATTAGTGGTTATAGTAGTTATGAAGTAGACTCATCCATATGATTTCATACTTAAGTATTTTCCAAAGTAAAAATGAAATCTTAAAATAAACAAGTAAATAAATCGATTAGCAAGTTAATTGATGAATCCATTGGGCAATCGATTGCTTGACTCATAATTAGAGTTTTCACTAAGTACATCGATTGGGAAATCGATTACCTAAAGGACTTTAGTGAAACCTGAACTCTGGGTTTAAATCAATCCATTGAGCAATCGATTAGCACGTCAATTGAGAAATCGATTTTGCAACTCGCAGAGCCAAGCTAGTACTCTGCAAATCGATTGGTAAATCGATTACGCAAACTCTTTTTCATCAGACTTGGCCTCTATAATCAACCAATCGATTGGGACATCAATTGAGAAATCGAGTTTGTGATTCACAGAACCAACCACTTATTGAATCAATCAATTGGCAAATCGATTGTGAAAAAGTTTTTATCAGACTTAGCCTCTATGATGAATCAAATCGATTGGACAATCAATTGAAAGTAGTTTCTTAAACTGCAAGGTATATACTAATTGATTAGGTAATCGATTGAGAAAATGAAATCTTAATCATATATCATAAACATGTTCCTAGTCGATTGGCACATTGATTTCAACTAAATGGCTGAGCCACTGTAACAAGCCAATTCGATTGGCAAATCGATTGAAGTAAAATATCTGAATCACTATGACTAGTAAAATCGGTTGACAAATCGATTGAAGCAAAATGTTTGAGTCACTGTGATCAGTTCAATCAATTGGCAAATCGATTAGATTAAAGGTTTGTGTTACATGGAGAATTCAGCCAATTGCCAAATCGATTATGATTATATATGAGTCGACTGCGTAATCGATTGTTTTGATCTTGTTGTTTGAACAAAACACCTATAATCGATTACTCAATCGATTCTAATATGAACTTGCTTCAGTTTCTGATTTATGCATTAAAAGAATCGATTGGCAAATCGATTCATTCCTATGTTTTCAAGATTCAAGAAAAACAAGAACGCGATAATCGATTGGACAATCGATTAAGCTGTTTTTAAACCTTTATAAAATCGATTGAGGAATCGATTTTACTGTTGTTTTTCTTAACATATATAAACTGACTCAAATCACATTTTCATAACTAAGACACACACTTGAAACAATTATTCATCTACACGTTTTTATAACACTGAAACCAAGAAGAACACTTTGAAAGAAATAATTGTAACCACACACAAAGTACTCATTTGGCAAATCCTTATTGTGTGTAATTCATAGTGTGATTGAGTCACCATTGTTAGATCTTTGATCTTTTATCATTTTTGTAAACAACAATCTGTAAAGAACACGAAAAACCCAGTATAGAAACTGGTGACTATCTTGGTTGATGAGGGTGTTTATCAACAAGAAGTCTCATCGTTATCTCGTGTGAGTTTGGTGATTAACTCTAGGGATAAGGTGGCTGTGTAATAGAAGCGAGTGAGTTGGATAGATAGGCCTTGTGTTAGCTGGACAATCTGTAAAACATTCTCAAGTCGTTTCTATTGGAAAAAGGCTGAAATCGGTTTGATTTCAGGACTAGATGTAGGCTGTCATATTGACGGCTGAACCAGTATAAATCTCGGTGCACAATCTTCTTATCTTTTTATCTTTTTCAATATTGAATGAATGCCTAAACTTGATTGTTTGTATTGATAAATATCTGTCTTGATTAATCTGTGGAATTAGCATTGTATTTGTTTCAGTTCTCTTATATTGATAATACATGCAATTGTAAATCTTTGTCGTGATAAAGTTTGAATTTACTACTGTTGAATTGGAATAATATTGATCACGTTGGTTTCGATATTAATTTCAATACTTAGGAAAAATGAGATTACTTTGTTAGTAACATTGTATAAAACATCCTAAGTACAGAGGTCAAATAATCAACAATTGGCATCAAGAGCCTGATCTTTTTAGAGTAACTCTCATAAAAGAAAATGACCTCTGTATAATTCCTAGGAGAAGGTGCATCCTTGGCCAGGCCTCCTGCATTTAATGGGCTGCCTACATGTATTGGAAGGAGAGAATGTTAATTTTTCTTGAAGCATGTAGTCTTGATATACTTGAAGCAGTAATAGATGGACCCTATGTGCCAACAATAGCTGGACAGGTGAAACATTAATCCCAAAACCCATATCAGATTGGTCTGTAGATGACAAGAAAAAAGTAGGATATAATGCTAAGGCTAAAAACATAATTACCTCTGCATTATCCGCTGACGAATTTTTCAAGGTGTGTAACTGCAAAACTGCCAAGGAGATGTGGGACACATTGCAGCAAACGCATGAAGGAACAACATATGTAAAAAGAGCCTGAATCAATACGCTAATGCATGAGTATGAGTTGTTCAACATGAAGAAAGAGGAGTTTGTAAATGATATGCATACAAGATTTACTCACATAGTAAATAATCTAAATGCTCTGGGTAAGGTAATTAACAATGAGCAGCAAATCAACAAAGTGATGAGGTGCTTGACCAGAGAGTGGCAGCCAAAGATCACTGCCATAGCAGAAACAAAAGACCTTGGTAGCATGTCAATTACAACACTTTTTGGAAAACTAAGAGGGCATGAGATGGAACTGCATAGACTGAATGAGGCTGAACAGACTGACAGAAAAAGAAAAGGGCTGTCTTTGAAAGCCCAAGCGCATCAAACAAAGTCTGAACAAGAGATCTGCACTGAGGAGTCAAATAGTGAGACCGATGAAGATTCAGAAATTGGATTACTTGTCAGAAAATTCAAAAAGTTTCTGAGAAAGAAAGAAAACCAATCAAGAAAATCACCAAATTCAAAGCCAAAAAGCTTCAGCAATAATCAGGTAACTTGCTATGAATGTGGGAAAATAAGCCATATAAGATCATAATGCTTTCAATTGCAGAACAGAAATAAGACTGTAAAAGCTAAAGGCAAAGAACCACAATCTACAAAATCTAGAAGAGCCTACATTGCCTGGAGTGATAATGAAGAATCCTCTGCATCTTCAGAAGAAGAAGAAGCTAATCTTTGTCTAATGAACTACATGATGCATTTAATGAACTACATGATGAATATGTTAGTACAATCAAACAGTTAATTGGTACTAAGAAATTGTTAGAAGAAAAATGCATGCTTTATGAAGAAATCAAACTGGAACATGAGTCTCTTAAAGACATAAATGAAAGTCTGGAGAAAGAAACTTATGCACTGCATTGTGATATAGAAAAGTTCAATAGTGGTAAAAATAATTTAGATATGCTTCTTGGAAACCAAAGGAATCTAAATGAAAAATCTGGACTTAGTTATAGACCAAATGTGAATGTTAAAAAGAATCACAATAAATGTGGAATTGAGTATAGACAAAACAGAAATGGTAAAAAGAATCAAAAATTTGTTAAATCAAAGCATATGCATGATATCTTTACTAAACCAAATCATAATTCATCCTCTGCTGTTTCATGTCACTTTTGTTGTAAAAAGGGACATATTGTTTTTAATTGTAAATTAAAAAAACGTGCTAACAAGGGATGGAAACAAATTTAGAAAGTAAAGAAACCTGTAATTGAAACTAACCCACAAGGACCCAATTTGAATTGGGTACCTAGAACCAAAACTTAAATTATGTTTTGCAGGTATACTTGACATCCAAGACTCACTCATGGTACCTGGATGTTCCAAGCATGTGACAGGAGACAAGTCAAGATTCTTGTCTCTCAATTTAAAAATGGTGGATATATAAAGTATGGTGACAACATAAAAGGTTTGAAACGCAATTTACTAAGTATTAGGTAGCTGTGTGATAAAGGATTCCAGGTAAATTTTACATCTCAGTCTTGTATACTTGAGCACAAGGAGAATAAAGGCATAAAACTGGTAGGTGAAAGAGTCAATAACATACACATGCTTGATTTTAATGCTTTTCCTGCTAGTACTATTTGTTGTTTATTATCCAATGCTAATGAAAACTGATTATGGCATAAGAGAGTAGCTCATATACATATAGATCAAACTGAAGTAAAATCCCTGTGAAACATAGATGGAGACATCCAAGAGGAAGTGTTTGTTAGCCAAACTCCAGGATTTGATAATCCTGAGTTTCCAGACCATGTCTATAACCTAACAAAGGCCCTCTATGGACTGAAACAAGCTCCAAGGGCTTGGTATGACAAACTTAGCAGTTTCCTCATTCAACAAAACTTTTTAAGGGGAAATGTTGATAAGACACTTTTTATTAAAAAAGATGGAAAAGACATCTTGCTGGTCCAAGTATATCTTGATGACATAATATTTGGATCCACAAATAATAAGCTATGCAAAGATTTTGAAAACATGATGCAAGCTAGATTTGAAATGTCAATGATGGGAGAACTATCTTTCTTCTTGGGATTTCAAATCAATCAAAGCAAGAATGGCATTTTCCTAAGTGAAACCAAATACTGTAATGACTTATTAAAGAAATTTGGTTTTGATAAGTTTAAGTCCATTGATACACCTATGAGTCAAGGTTGCCATGTAGATAGAGATGAGAAGGGAAAACCAATAGATGTAACAGTGTTTAGGGGAATGATAGGATCTATACTATACCTTATAGCTAGTAGACTAGATATAATGTTTAGTGTATGAATGTGTGCTAGATATCAGGCCAATCCAAAGGAGTCTCATCTAAGTGCAGTCAAGAGAATATTTAGATATCAAATAGGGACTAAAAATCTAGCTTGTGGTATCCTAAGGGATTAACTTGCACTCTAGTTGGATATTCTGATTCTGACTTTGCTGGATGCAAACTAGATAGAAAAAGTACATTTGGTACTTGTCATCTATAGGGAAACTCCCTGGTTTCTTGGCATAGCAAGAAACAAACTAGCATTGCACTATCAACAGCTGAGGCTGAGTATATTGCAGCTAGAAGCTGTTGTGCACAGATTCTCTGGATGAAACAACACCTCTGTGATTTTGGTGTTAATCTAGGAATTGTGCCTATCATGTGTGATAATACTAGTGTAATAAGCATCACTAAAAATCTTGTAATGCATTCTAGAACTAAACACATAGAGATAAGGCATCACTTTATAAGAGACCAATATCAAAATGGGAACATAAAGCTTGAATATGTCAACACAACTGATCAGTTAGCTGACATTTTCACCAAAGCTTTACCCAAGGATAGCTTTTCCTTTATTAGAATGAGACTAGGAATAATAGATCATGATGAAATCTGATTCCTGTGAGAAACAAATTGATTGCAACATCGAATATCCTGTGACTAGACAAAAAATTAGCTTTATGAAATCGATTGCACAATCAATTTATGATTCACATTGTTTGATTTTTCAAAATAGAAAACACGATAATCGACTGGTTAATCGATTTGCTAATCCCAGGTAGCTGTATATGCTAGATTATTCCCAAATCCAGTCGATTAGTCAATCGATTGACATATTGGTAAATAGTTTAAAGAATCGATTTCATAATCGATTAACTTGGCCCCAGACTTCAAAAATGAGAAATTTTGTGATAACTCTAACCCGAGCATCGATTGGGAAATCGATTGAGTCAAAAGTTCAAAACCTGCCCTTTAAAGAATCGATTTGGAAATCGATGCTGAGATGAGTAGTTTTCTGAACTGATATGGAAATCGATTTAGTAATTAAAGGACAATCGATTTGAAATATGACCGTTGCAAAATTTTTACTAGCCGTTAGAGGCAATGATGACTAAATCGATTTCACTTCCCCAGTAACGGTAACCCAATCGATTGACCAATCGACGTACGTTTGAGAAGGCTTAAAAGGATCAACTTGCAAATCGATTCTGAACATACAACTCAAACCCAAAATCGATTTCGCAATCATTTTTCTGAATATTTCTCAAAACTCTTAGTGTTTTTCTCAGAACCTTCATATTTCTAAACACTATCTGATACATCGAATCTTCCAAAAACTCCTAAATCTTCCCATGGCAAGAGTAAAACAAACTTCTTACAAATCACCATCCCCCTCTTCATCATCAAGTGGGAGAACTCCTTCACCTCCACCCACTTCGAAAAGGGTCTCTATACCAACCCACAAGATAATGGCTAAAGACAAAGGCAAAGCCATTGCCACAGATCAAGGAAAGATTAAAAAGAGAAAGGTTCCTCAATCTGAAAAACTGTTTGCTGACGCAATGAAGGAACCAGCTCAAAAGAAGAAGAAACCTACTTCTTCCCCTCAGACAAAGAAATCTCAAGGTAAACCTGTTGAAGACATGGTCATTCCTTCCTCATTTCTCAAAAGGAAAATTCACGAGACAAGAACTCTGGATTTTAACTATTTTGATTCAAATGGTTTTACTTTCCAAAACCATTTAAGATTTCATGGACTAGTAGACTTCCTCTCCTGCTCATTGGAAATCTACCCAAGGCTGATTAGAGCCTTCTACTCAACATTCACCCTCACTGATACTGGATTCAAGGATGAAGTCAAAGGCAAGAAGATCCCCATGACATTTGAAGAATTCTCCGATCTGTTAGGACTGCCCTTTCATGGAGAATCTATCGACGGCAGGACTGATCCTGATTGTGATGATGATGAATGGGAATCTTCAGTGGACAGGCACACTGCTGTGCAGGACCTGATGATCGAAGGCTTTGTGGAAAAGCTTTCACTTCCGATTGGTCAAATGAAGGTCCAACATCGGATGCTCATGTACGTGCTAACACGGATGTTAGTACCTCGACCCGGCAACCACGCCTTCGTCCAGAAGCTGGACATCATTCTGTTGTGGGGTCTATGCAAAGAGCTCAAGATGAGTTGGGCATGGATTGTGCTGAAACATATGATGGAAACAGCACAGGGCAAGCTAGTGCTCCCCTACTCACAGCTGGTAACAAAGATTCTGAGACACTTTAAGGTTTCTCTTGTCAATGAAGAATCATCTAAATCCATCTTTACTTTTGGCGAATCAATTGTAAATAAAATGCAATTGAAACAAATAAACGACACTTGGACTCGAGCTCAGCCAAATGCTGAACAAGCTCAGTCGAATGCGGAACAAGCTGAGTCAGTTGAAGCACATTCTGAGGTGTTAACCAAGCTGCTGGAATTCATAGAAACTCAGGCTGCTCATAATGCTCGAGTTGAAGCGTCTTTAAAGGAACTCTAGGCAACTCTGAACACAGTTGCTCAGGATGTCGCTGCGATACAGGAACACTTAGGCCTTAAGCTGTCATTTGAAGATGTTGCAGAAATAGATCGACAAGCAACGGAAGATCAAAACCCCACCAACTTAGATAGCACTGAACCTCATGGTGAGGAGACACCTGCTGAGACTAATACAGCGGTCTCTACCTCTCCCGTTGGTAATAATGAGGAACAACCCTAGATTAGTTGTCTAGGATTTTGGTTTCTTTGTTGTTTTGTAATGTTCTGGTATTGTTCTGTAATATTCTGTTATAAATGCATAATATTTTTGCTATTCTCTCCTATTTTACCTTTTTGCATTCAATGACAAATGGGGAGAAAATGTTATACGAATTTAACTTGTATTTCCTGATCTATTCTGAATTCTGGTATGATACCATGTACTAAATTGACCTGCATGTGCTGATATGTGTTGATACCATTGCTAATCTGTTACTAATCATGTGCTGATACCATTAATAATTTGCTTCTAATATGTTAAATTTTTTGATAACTCTGATACTGTAGCATGTGAAAGTTAGCTCTGATTGCTCTGGTTGAAGTAGATCTGATACTTTACATTGTTAGTAAATATGATACTGCAATATAGCTTTTATAGCTCTGATACTGCATCACTAAAATGATAATTTTTTTATATATTGCTCTGATACTCTAAAATTGATTATAGTACTCTGATACTCTGATGATATTTTTTTTAAAGCTCTAAGACCCTGATTTTGCTGTTGCTACTTAAATGAATCATGTATTCTAAAAGTAAGGGGGAGTTTTATGTTTTCTTATTATAACAGTAATTATAAATTTAAGTCTTGAAATGTAAAACTCAAGTTAAAATTGTATGCTTGTCATTTAATCAAAAAGGGGGAGATTGTTAGACATAAGTCCCTTGATTATGATTTTGACATAATTAACAAACATACAATATTCATGCATCATTTGATAAAACTAACAGTTTGAACTGAGTTACATTTCAGGAAAAACAAGCAAACACTATACACTTGGACACAAGCTTGGAACACAAGGAATCAAGCAAAATTGGAGGATGAGCTTGAGAAAGATGCAAATCAGTCTAGTGTTATTAGTGGTTATAATAGTTATTAAGTAGACTCATCCATATGATTTCATACTTAAGTATTTGCCAAAGTAAAAATGAAATCTTAAAATAAACAAGTAAATAAATCGATTAGCAAGTCAATTGATGAATCCATTGGGCAATCGATTGCTTGACACAGAATTAGAGTTTTCACTAAGTACATCGATTGGGAAATTGATTACCTAAAGGACTTTAGTGAAACCTGAACTCTGGGTTTAAATCAATCCATTGAGCAATCGATTAGCACGTCAATTGAGAAATCGATTTTGCAACTCACAAAGCCAAACTAGTACTCTGCAAATCGATTGGAAAATCGATTACGCAAACTCTTTTTCATCAGACTTGGCCTCTGTAATCAACCAATCGATTGGACAATCGATTGGGACATCAATTGAGCAATCGAGTTTGTGATTCACGGAACCAACCACTTATTGAATCAATCGACTGGCAAATCGATTGTGAAAAAGTTTTTATCAGACTTAGCCTCTGTGATGAATCAAATCGATTGGACAATCAATTGAAAGTAGTTTCTTAAACTGCAAGGTATATACTAATCGATTAGTTAATCGATTGAGAAAATGAAATGTTTAATCATAAATCAGAAACATGTTCCTAGTCGATTGGCACATTGATTTCAACTAAATGGTTGAGCCACTGTAACAAGCCAATTCGATTGACAAATCGATTGAAGTAAAATATCTGAATCACTATGACTAGTAAAATCGGTTGACGAATCGATTGAAGCAAAATGTTTGAGTCACTGTGATCAGTTCAATCGATTGGCAAATCGATTAGATTAAAGGTTTGTGTTACATGGAGAATTCAGCCAATTGCTAAATCGATTATGATTAAATATGAGTCGACTGCGTAATCGATTGTTTTGATCTCGTTGTTTGAACAAAACACCTATAATCGATTACTCAAATGATTCTGATATGAACTTGCTTCAGTTTCTGATTTATGCATTAAAAGAATCGATTGTCAAATCGATTCATTCCTGTGTTTTCAAGATTCAAGAAAAACAAGAATGCGATAATCGATTGGACAATCGATTAAGCTGTTTTTAAACCTTTATAAAATCGATTGAGGAATCGATTTTACTGTTGTTTTACTGTTGTTTTTCATAACTAAGACACACACTTGAAACAATTATTCATCTACACGTTTTCATAACACTAAAACCAAGAAGAACACTTTGAAAGAAATAATTGTAACCACACACAAAGTACTCATTTGGCAAATCCTTATTGTGTGTAATTCATAGTGTGATTGAGTCACCATTGTTAGATCTTTGATCTTTTATCATTTCTGTAAACAACAATCTGTAAAGAACGCGAAAAACCCAGTATAGAAATTGGTGACTATATTGGTTGATGAGGGTGTTTATCAACAAGAAGTCTCATCGTTATCTCGTGTGAGTTTGGTGATTAACTCCAGGGATAAGGTGGCTGTGTAATAGAAGCAAGTGAGTTGGATAGATAGGCCTTGTGTTAGCTGGACAATCTGTAAAACATTCTCAAGTCGATTCTATTGGAAAAAGGCTGAAATCGGTTTGATTTCAGGACTGGATGTAGGCTGTCATATTGACGGCTGAACCAGTATAAATCTCGGTGCACAATCTTCTTATCTTTTCTCTTTTTCAATATTGCATGAATGCCTAATCTTGATTGTTTGTATTGATAAATATCTGTCTTGATTAATCTGTGGATGTAGTATTGTATTTGTTTCAGTTCTCTTATATTTATAATACATGCATTTGTAAATCTTTGTCCTGATAAAGTTTGAATTTACTACTGTTGAATTGGAATAATATTGATCACGTTGGTTTCGATATTAATTTCAATACTTAGGAAAAACTAGATTACTTTGATAGTAACATTGTATAAAACATCCTAAGTACAGAGGTCAAATAATCAACAAATTATGTCAAACTATTTGTATGGGAGGACAAGGAAATCAAAAAAAATGGAAATAATTCTTTAATATGGGAACACTAACAACAAAGGGTCTAAGAGATCCTTCGTCCAATAACACATAATAAGCCTTTCTAACAGTGTCTTGTACCAAGTGGTACCCAGACAAATCCCTATCCCAGAGCTTCTTATGTGGTTTATACAACACAACGCAAGGTTCAAGACCTATATCACATTGATTTATAGGGACAAAAGACGAAACCTTTGGGCATTCTACAGAGTCAGAAATTTCAACAATGCTTAAATAAAACATTTTAGTATAAAAGTAAATTGAAGAAAAAATGCTTAGGATCTAACATACCAACTGTAGAGATGGGAAGACCGAGATGAACAGATACGAAAAAACTT
Organism: Cicer pinnatifidum; assembly: GCA_037974775.1. Classification (NCBI taxonomy): domain Eukaryota; kingdom Viridiplantae; phylum Streptophyta; class Magnoliopsida; order Fabales; family Fabaceae; genus Cicer; species Cicer pinnatifidum. The sequence goes on from JBBPBR010000004.1 coordinate 5,950,872, forward strand.
AAGAAAACCTGAAGGGGCAAATTGAAAAGACAAGTAAAATGGTAGAAATAAGAAACCATAAAGGCTTAAAAGGGAAAGAAAGGAGATGATTGGTGGATGAATGCAATTGCACCATAAACAATCATTACACTATAATAGAAGAATTTGCACGCATGGAATCGAACGGTCATGTTTAAATGTGAAAAAGCAATGGTCACATCTATCCATATGTTCAAATGAACCGCCAAAGACATGCATCACAAGCGCGTTACGAGAAGATGCAACTAGAGACATGGCACGCCTATGAAATTCTTAGTTATCCACCTCTTAGTAGAGTTGCAAGTCTAACAGGGTCAGAGATACCATCTCAGCATAACACATATCATAACTCAACAAAGTTATACATCAGAAACTTTTTCTTTTTTTAGACTTTTAGACCCATTACTTATTAGTAATAACTAAGGGTATAGGGTGATTGTGTAATGGTATGAGTCTAAGAGTTCCAATCCAAGTATTTTATGCATCAGCCACAAAAGAAGTTCAAAAAAAATGAAGCAAATAGACCCAATATCGAGTATCTTTTTTGATACTCTACCATATTTTGACATTGTAGTATCTTTGCAGGTACACCTCTATTAGGAGAAGGAGCATATGAAAAGAACGAGCTTAGGTTGGAACGTTGCAACAACATTAATGTCTTGTGTATCACATCAATATTTTATAATTGATGTATTTTATATAATGTCATATTATCAATTTTTGTGTGTTCAAATAACATCATTGTTTTAAAATTATCACACTTTTTATTGTTAATGTAAAAAACATAGTACTGGGGAATAAAAAAAACATTGTACTAAAATTACTTAAATTTAAAATATAGATAATTAAGTAAACAATTTTTTTAATACTTTTTTGGCACTTTCATGGAGAAATCTTGATGGAAAAAATTATACACCTTCTTTAGAAGAAATAATTTCTATAGTCTGGGCTGAAGAAATTAGGAGAAATCTCATGCTTGAGCCAAAAAACTATGGAGGGTTCAATGTTGATTATCAAATCAAATCAATTTCAAAAGCGAAAACCCTCAAATGGTGAACATCAATGGAAAGAGAACAAGGACAAGACACAAAGAAGGAAAAATGTTGGAAATAATTGGCAAACCTCAAAGTAAGGAATTGGAAATCATGGAAGGCCATCAAGGCTTAAAGCTCATTTGGCATATATATGTACCTCATATTGAAGAACAAGTATCAGTGAAAAGGTTTAACAATGAAAAGATTAAAAAAATTGAAGTAATTTTTAGGATCTCTTTACAAGCCTTCTAGATCAAGATCATTTTCTGTATCCCTCTCAGGTATGTCGTTATGCATGAATGCTTCATACTCTATCAATTCTTGGATAATAAATTTAGGAACCATTGATCACATGACTCCTACAAATCAATTGTTCCATAATTATAATCATGTCCTTAATAGCATGAAAATTATTGTTGCCAATGGGTCCCTAACTTCTATTGTATACAATGGAAATATATATATCTCACATTCTATTATCCTAAAAATGTGTTGCATGTACTTAAATTATCAGCTAGTCTTTATATCTATCCAAAAATTAATCAAGGATCTTAATTGTTCTATTACCTTCTCTCCATCGCACTATGTTTTCTATGAATATGTTTTGGGGAAGAGAATTGGTTATGCTAAGAAAAGATGTGGTCTCTACTACCTTGATACTTCCAAAGAGCATGAGAAGAATCATCACTTATCCTTTTTTAGCACTTCAAATAAAGTATCAAGTTGGTTGGACACCACTTGTGTTTGGGTCATCCTTCATTTAGTGTTTTAAAGTTATGTTTCCTCATTTTTTCATAGATTTACAAATGTTAGATTTTCATAGTAATATTTGTAAACTTGCAAAGCATACATGTTCATTTTGCTATTAGCAATAAAAGGAATGCTCAACCCTCCATTTAATTCATAGTGACATATAGGGTCCCTCCACAGTAACAAATATTTTTGGAGCTTGACGATTTGTAACTCTAACTGATTTGCACTAGGGTTACTGATGAATCTTCATCATATGCAAAATTTTTATTGATTTTAGTCTTATTTATCTTTAACCATTAGTTAATTTAATGAGTTATTTGATATATTTTGTAGATTTTAGTTCTTTGATTTAATTAAATGTTTGTGTTCTTATTTGCTTAATTAAGTAGAGATTTTTCATAATTTTGCGTTCTTACTTTGTTTAAGTGCAGTGCTGAATATTGGTGAGAAATCAACATGACATATGTGGAGTATTTCAACTATATCTGGAGTTGTAGATGTCCAATTGGGGTCAACCCAAGTGAAAATGAAAGTTGAGATCCATAACTACAACTTTTATGAAGATACCAAAACCAAATTCATACTCGAAAGAGGAGTAAAAACGCAAAATACGTCAAACATCACATGTTGTGCGCCTGAAGCGCGCCAGCTGCGCCTGAAGCGCGCCAGCTGCGCCTGAGGCGCATTTCCAGCCTTTCAACACTGTCCAAGCGCACCCAGAGCGCAAATCCTGCGTCTGGGGCGCGCGACGCGCATCAGCATTCATAGAAATACAATTTTTTACTGTTTATGGATCTTTTTGACTATTGGGAAGTGGGGAGACTTGTGCCCTAACATAGAAACTCAAAGACGACCGTTTTTAACACCATTGGAGCAGTTTTATCAAGAATCATTCATGAATCTTTCTTGTAATTCTTCTATAATCTCTATCTTTTATATCTTTGTCATGAGTAACTAAACCCTATTTGTTAGGGATGAGTGTAATCAGATGAAACACTTATTTTTCTGATTTGATTTCTAGTTATATGAATGAGTTTATTGAAATATTTTTCTCAACTCTGTGCTTAATGTTTTTTATTGCTTGATCAACATTAAAATGTTCTACGATTTGTATTTTGAAATGGAAGTGGACTTTACGAATGCTTGAGATGAGAAATTCATGAATTTGTAGTCTAGGGATATATGCGGGTCATGAAACCAATTAAATTAGTTGCAAAGCAATAGTTTACAAGAGAACTTCTATACGATAATGTTTAATTCTAATCTTAAATCTACTAAGGAATTAGGGGTTACTTTGGAATTAAATGTTTTGTCACTAAGACATTAGGGCAAGAATAATAAAGAGAATTTGGTAGTAATTCAATAAAGGAATTCAGTAACTAGGATCAAATTAGTCACCAAGGTTGGATTCGAAGTGAAACTCATTCCTGACATTTTTCTTATTATAAAGGATCAATTTTATTAACATTGTTAATTCCAAATATTATTTCAATCAACTTGGGAATCTTTTGTTCAATTGTAGTAATTAAATATAATTCAATAGTAAAACGCAACCCTTGAGTTCGACACTCGGTACTACCGTTTTATTATTACTTGCAACGATTTAGTACACTTGCTGAAACACTATCAAGTTTTTGGCGCCATTGCCGATGATTGCCATATCACTATTGAATTTAATTTATTTACTGAATTTAAATTTTTTGCTCTACAATAAAATTTCTTCTTTTATTTTATTTCTAATTTAAAACTCTTTAATTTTTACTTAATTATTTATCTTTCTTTAATTGTTCATTACTCATAATTTGTCTAACCTTATATGCGAGGCCAGTACTAAGCTAAACTTTTCTTTGATCCAGAAAAAAAAACTGCTAAAGCAAATCAAAAAATGATATGCTGGAATTGAATGTTATGGAGGTTGGGTTGGCTCAAGGGATATTGCTCTCAAAACAGATAAAAGATGTTATCGCCTCTGAGATAAAGAAGGGGATGGTAGCGCTAAATATACAACCCTAAGTGGCTCTTGTCAAATTACTAAAGCATATTAGCTATAACATTTGTGGAGGAGCACATAAAACTGGAGTTTGGGAATCACTGGATGACAATGAGATAGAAGAACTAGAACATGTTAATTTTGTGAGTAATAACGGGAGACAAAATAATCCCTACTCTAGTACGTACAACCCTGGTTGGAGAAATCATCCAAATTTTACATGGAGAGATCAACAAGGTGGCTCTCAGGGTCAACAAGGAGCTCAAATAAACCAATTCCCACCTAAAAAGGCTGCTTGGGAGAGTGCTATAGAGAAATTTGCGACAATCACAAGTTCTTTCATTGAAGAGTCAAGAGCCATCCAAAAAAATTACTCTGCATCCATAAAGAATCTAGAGACTCAAATGGGCCAATTTGCTCAACAAATTGCACAAATAACGCCTGGAAATTTGCCTAGTGACATAGTTCCAAATTCGCGAAATAATGTCAATGTCGTGACAACGAGGAGTGGCAAGGTAAGTGAACAAGTACCACTTAAAGCCAAACAAAGTGGAAGTACTTCAAATTCGAACCACTTGGAGGAAATGGTCACACTGACATCAGTTGAGGATCACATCGCTTTTGAAAAGGAGGAAGAACTTGTGGTACAAAAAAGGGAATCACTGTCAAAACCAGAAATTCGACTTCCATTTCCTCAAAGATTAAAAAAGGAAGAAACAGAAAAACAATTCGGCAAGTTCCTTGATGTTTTTAAAAAATTACAGATTAACATTTCTTTTGCAAAAGCACTAGAGCAGATGCCGACATACGCCAAGTTCATGAAGGAGATTATGTCGAAAAAAAGAAAAATCGGCGGTGCAACAATTATGCTTACCCAAGAGTGTAGTGCTATACTACATAGGAAGCTGCCACTGAAGCTCAAGGATCCTGGAAGCTTTTCAATCCCGTGTGCTATTGGAAATAGAACTTTTGGGAAGGCTCTGTGTGATCTTGGGGCTAGTGTAAGTCTTATGCCCCTTTCAATATACAAAAACTTAGGCATTGGAAAAGTCAAAGACACACAATTGATGTTACAGTTTGCGGATCGCTCAATGAAACACCCCTATGGAGTGGTGGAGGATGTGTTGGTTAAAGTGGACAAGTTCATTTTTCTAGTGGATTTCGTGGTACTAGACATGGATGAGGACAGTGACATTCCTTTGATTTTGGGAAGACCGTTCTTAGCAATAGGGCGAGCTATGATTGATGTGGCAGATGGCACATTAACCTTAAAAGTAAATGAAGAAACCGTCACTTTTAACATTTTAAAAGCCATGGAACATTCAAATGAAAAAGAAGGGTGCAATCGATATAAACTATATTTCTTTGCTCATATCATTGCTCAATTCGATAAGTTTCACTAATTCATGCATTGTTGATTACTCGTTGGTTGTTGAAGTCTAACTTGCATTTAAAAAAAACACTAAATAAATTTTGTAGTGGCATGTTTGGCATCATTTAGATAGTTCATACTCTTTCTTATTATCCTAAGCCCCATTACAACCCGAAAGTCCCCCAAAAGTGTATATGCTTGTTGCATTGTGATTGGTAACTAGAATTTTTTCAAGCCTATGGTAGCGTGATGCATGTTCTAAGATTTGAGTGATAAATTCATAACCCTTTCTAAACCCTTGAGAGAAATTTTGGTGAGATTGTGTGAAAAGAGAGTTGAACTTGATGAATGAATGCTAAAGTGTACGAATTGTGTTGTTTTCTGTAAGCAACCATAGAGTATGATGAATGTTTTGTGGTAGCTGAAACTTTGAGAATTGAGTTTGATTTGATTTGAGAAATTGAGTTTAAGGTTAGTTTTAACTACACCAAATCTGAAATTAATTGTTGCTTGGGGACAAGCAATAGATTAAGTTTGGGGTTGTGATGACTCTTCATCATATGCAAAAAATTTATTGATTTTAGTCTTATTTATCTTTAACCATTAGTTAATTTAATGAGTTATTGGATATATTTTGTTGATTTTAGTTATTTGATTTAATGAAATGTTTATGTTCTTATTTGCTTAATTAAGTAGATATTTTTCGTAGTTTTGTGTTGTTACTTTGTTTTAGTGCAGTGCTGAATTTTAGTGAGAAATCAACATGACCTATGTCCAATTGGAGTCAAACCAAGTGCAAATGAAAGCTGAGATCCATACGTTAGACAGTAGATGTTGAGGAGTAAAATGAAAAATATATCAAACAACAGATGTTGTGCGCCTGAGGCGCATTTCTAGCCTTTCAACACTGTCCAGGTGCGCCCGAAGCGCAAATCCTGCGCCTGGGGCACGCGACGCGCATCAGCATTCATAAAAACACAAAAAAATTTACTGTTTAGGGATCTTTTTGACTATTGGGAAGTGGGGAGACTTGTGCCCTATCATAGAAACTCAAAGACGGCCGTTTCTAACACCGTTGGAGCAGTTTTATCAAGAATCCACTACGCGAAAAATAGTATTTTACAGCGCTTTTTTTTAAGCCATTTACAACGCTTTTTCAAAAAATTAAGCGTTGTACTATCTAGCGCTGTAAAAAGATACAACAGCGCTTTTTAAAATAAAAAAGTGTTGTAAATCCCTTCTAAAAACGCGCTGCTTGTTGTACTAGTTTTACAATGCTTTTCAAAAAAGCGCTATAATAGGTGCATTCATTTATTTCAATTAGATCTCTTTCTGGGATTTTATCAATAATCTCCTTCATGAATCGCAATATATAGTATTTGTAGTCTATGTTGTTAGTTTGACGAGGACACTATAAAATAAAACATATAAGTCAATAAATATATGTGCATTGATTGTTAATGAAATTTTAAAGGCATATATTTCAAACCTTTATTGGAATCCATGTGATTTATTTGACTTTTGCTTCGACACTATAGCACCCCTCTGAGCTCGGAAAACTTGTAAAACACTTTCAAATAAATGTGATTATTAGCATTAACAAACACATTATATATATGTAAGAAATAAATGAATACAATACCTGAAGAGTGCGAAGAAATATATAGGGGTCGTAGGACAGAAGAGAAGAGTATGTAATAATGTTCGTAGGGATAGTAACAAATATGGAGATGATTTGAAATGGAGATGGTTAACAATATGATTCATAGGGACAATAGGATTCGCAACGAGAAGGATAATGAAGAGGAGGAGGAGGACATTGAAGCGTAGTGAAGTTTATGTAATAAAGAGGAAACTGAAGCGGTTTACTGTTATATATAAAACTCTATTACAACGCTTTTTTGAAAGAGCGCTGTAAAAGACCTACTTATTTTATTTTTTTAAAAGCCTATTACAGCGCTTTTTTAGAAGTCTTTTAAAGCGCTTGTCCAAAAGCGCTGTAAAAGACCTCCTTATTTTATTTTTTAAAAGCCTATTACAGCGTTTTTCCAAAAAACGCTCTAATAGGTCATTTAATTATTTGAAAGCGCAAGTCTTTGACAGATTTACTGTTATATATAAAACCCTATTACAACGCTTTTTTGAAAGAGCGCTGTAAGAGACCTCCTTATTTTATTTTTTTAAAAGTTTATTACAGTGGTTTTTTAGAAGCCTTTTAAAGCGCTGTAAAAGACCTCCTTATTTTATTTTTTTAAAGCCTATTACAGCGTTTTTCCAAAAAGCACTCTAATAGGTCCTTTAATTATTTGAAAGTGTAAGGCTTTGACATGTTTACTATTATATATAAAACCCTATTACATCGTTTTTTTAAAAGAGCGCTGTAAAAGACCTCCTTATTTTATTTTTTAAAAGCCTATTATAGCGCTTTTTTACAGGCCTTTTAAAGCACTTGTCCAAAAGCGCTGTAAAGACCTCCTTATTTTATTTTTTAAAAGCATATTACAGCGCTTTTTTTAGAAGCCTTTTAAAGTGCTTGTCCAAAAGCGCTGTAAAAGACCTCCTTATTTTATTTTTTTTAAAAGCCTTTTACAACGTTTTTCCAAATAACGCTCTAATATGTGACCCTATATGACCCTACAGTAGCGTTTTTTCCACAGTGCTTATCAAAAAAGCGTTGTTGTATCCCCCGTTATTTTTAAAATATTATACAATAGCGCTTGTATTTAATAAGCGCTATAAAAGGCGCGCTATAAAATGTCATTTTTGGCGTAGTGATCATTCATGAATCTTTCTTGTAATTCTTCTATAATCTCTATCTTTTATATCTTTGTCATGAGTAACTAAACCTATTTTTTAGGGATGAGTGTAATCAGATGAAACCCTTATTTTTCTGATTTGATTTCTAGTTATATGAATGAGTTTTATGAATTATTTTTCTCATCTTTGTGCTTAATGCTTTTTATTGCTTGATCAACATTAAAATGTTCTACGATTTGTATTTTGAAACAGAAGTGGACTTTACGAATGCTTGAGATGAAAAATTCATGAATTTGTAGTCTAGGGATAGATGCAGGTCATGAAACCAATTAAATTAGTTGCAAATCAATAGTTTACAAGAGAATTTCTATACAGTAATGCTTAATTCTAATCTTAAATCTACTAAGGAATTAGGGGTTACTTTGGAATTAAAGGTTATGTCACTAAGACATTAGAGCAAGAATAATAAAGAGAATTCGGTAGTAATTCAATAAAAGAATTCAGTAACTCGGATCAAATTAGGCACCAAGGTTGGATTCGAAGTGAAACTCATTCGTGACATTTTTTTCATTATAAAGGATCAACTTTATTAACATTGTTAATTTCAAATATTATTTCAATCAACTTGGGAACCTTTTGTTCAATTGTAGTAATTAAATATAATTCAATAGTAAAACGCAATCCTTGAGTTCGACACTCGGTACTACTGTTTTATTATTACTTGCAATAATTCAGTACACTTGCTGAAACGCTATCAGTTACTTGGCTCTATCTTTTTTAGAAATAATCTAATTATTATTCCAGGTTTCCAATAGGGATGGCAATGGGTAGGGTTTGGGTAGGGTACTATAGTACCCGTACCCATACTCGTAGTTTAAAAAAATACTCATACCCGTGTCTGTACCCTATTGGGTATCAATTATAATATCCGTACTCTTACCCTCTGGGTACGTAAGTACCCATACCCATACCCATTACCCACACTTTAACTAAAATAGATCGATAAATAAATATTATTTTGTGATAAAATTTAAAAATTATCTAAAGACACAATTAATAAGATATAACTCTTAGTTATAAAGTCACAATTATTTAATTATTCATCATAATCAAATTCTTAAAAAGTTTGCAAACATTTATCTTTTGATTTGATTATAAAGATTGTAATAGTCCAATGATATTAATAGATATTAAAACATAAAGGAAAATAATTATTAAACTAAACATTAATATAATAAATAAATAATATATTTATATAAATGCGGGTGCGGGGCAGGGTGGGTACTATAGTACCCGTACCTGCACCCATACCCGCTTAATTTTGCGGGTAATTACCCGTCCCCGTGCCCATACCCATTATGCGGATTTTTACCCTATCCATTATGGGTTTTTTGCGGGTACCCACTGGGTCTGAGTCTAATTTCCATCCTTAGTTACCAATCAATGATTAAAAATTAGTTTGGAATAAAAGTAAACATTTCAGAACTGAGAATTGACAATGCAAGAGATTACTTCAACCAAACCTTGTCTCCCTATTTTCAATTACAAGGAATCATTCATGAGACATCTTGTCTTTACACACCAAAACAAAATTGTGTAGGTGAGGGAAAAAATAAGCATAAACTCAACACTACAAGAGATATTCTTTTCCAAGGGAAGGTTTCAAAATCATATTGGGGGAAGACTGTCCTTACAACCTCATACATGATAGATAGGTTTTCCTCACAAACTCTAAATTATAAAAGTCCAATAGAAATCCTTAATGGGTTTTTCCATCATTTCATGACTTGTAGTGGTCTCACCCTAGAGTATTTGGGTGCACAACCAATGTTCATGTTTACCACCAACATAGAGACAAACTTGCTCCAAGAGGAATGATGAATGAGTTCTTGTACTCAAACCCAAAGAAAAGAAGCCCATTGGAATCAAGCAGGTTTTCAGAAACAAGTTGAATGAAAAAGGTGAAGTGGTAAGAAATAAAGTTAGACTTGTAGCTTAAGGCTATAGTCAGCAGGAAGACATTGATTATACATACTTTTGCTTATATGGCAAGGTTAGAGGCAATCATAAATTTACTTTCATTTGCAGCTTTTAATAAAATCATTTTATATCAAATGGATGTAAAATATGTTTCCTTGAATGGTTATATAAATGAAGCAGTATATGTTAAACATCTTCCTACCATTTAAGATAATGATTTTCATACCATATTTTTAAACTGAAATAATCTATGTATGGTTTGAAACAAGCTTCAAGAGTTTATTATGACATATTAAGTAGTTTTCTCTAGAAAATTAATTTTGAAAGAGGCCGAGTGAAATCTTTATTTAGAAAACTATCGAAAATTTACCTTCTCATTGTCTAAGTATATGTTGATGATAGAATTTTTGGTTCTCCTAATGCTAAGCTTTGTCAAGATTTTTCTAAGTTAATGTAGAATGAATTTGAGACGAGCATGATCGAAAAACTTAAATTTTTTCTTGGAGTCCAAATTCATTAAACCTTAAAAGATGTATACATTCATCAGACCAAATATACAAGAGAAATTCTTAATAAAATTAAGATGGATGAATCCAAACCCATTCATACATTTGTGCATCCCACATGTTTTCTTGATAAGGATAAATTAGGTAAAAAAGTGGATCTAAAGGTATAGAGAAGACGACTAAATAACTGAGAGTAATATTCCTATCTTTTTTTATAATACTTTTGCTATATGTTTAACTAAAAGATATTGAGATTAAATATCACTTTAGAATATATTATGTTGAGTGTTTTTAGACATAAAATTTGTTTAAACTGATCATTAGTGGGTAGATAGTTTCACAAAATCCCTTGTTGAAGATAAATTTAACTTTATAAAGAAAAATTTAAACCTTTAATTTATAAAGGAGTAATGTTGAAATATTTGTATGCCTCTACCTGGTAAAACAACTTGATTGGTCAAAACATTTTTTTTCTAGAAAGTGGTGTGTGTTTGGTGATCTCTTGACATGGGTTGTCTTTTGTCTCTTAACATGTGCATGGTAGTTTTTTCTTTTCACTTTTAGAAACTTAAATGTTTTTATCAAAATCACCAACTCTTAAGTCACTCACTATTCTCACGTATTTTCCCACACTTTTGCAACCTACAAATCTTTCAAACAGTAGCACGAAACCTTTTTGAAACTCTCCTTGATTCCCAAATGGCTTAAACCCTCGATCATGTTGCTTATGCTCCCATTATGGCATACAAATTAGATCAACTAGATGATCAAAATGAACTGCATGTAGTTTCGGTAAACTTGTTGAGGATGAGTTTGACTTTATCCAGGATTTTTCTAATATTGAATGGTCCAATTACTTTAATCTAAGTCTTCAGTAAAATTTCCACTCTCGATCATGTTTGACTTTATCTAAGTCTTCAATAAACTTTCTTCATTTGATTTTTTGGTTAAAGAGTTATGGAGGTTTGAAAATGCAAAAATAAAAAGAAGATGGAGAAGTTTCAAGTGTGATCTTAGGGATTCCTGTGAAGATCACTCAACAAACCATAACTTCTATTACCAGATTTCTGAATGAAGGCACGACAAAAGAGAATTGATATGAATCAAGGGTTGCCTCTACTAAAATAAACAAGGAACTATTTGATGATCCAAGGGTAAACTCCAAGTTAGTGCATCTAAAGCCCATATACAAGGTGCTCTTCAAGATTTTAATTAGATGTGTGGCGCCTAAAGGTGGCTCTGTTGACCATGTCAACAAAGAACACAAGGGATTGATGTGGAACATCTCCCAAAAGATCAAGATTAGTCTCTCAAACTTGATACTTGAGCATATGAGGTCTTGTATCGTCAACTCGAGACTAATCAAGATCAAGATAATCCCCTAATCAAGACTTATCATAATTATGCTAATGAGGACACCTCTCATTAAAGCATTAGAGGAAGTAAAATGATAAATTAAGGATGAACACTTGGTATTCTCCACTGCACCACCAGTGCTCAACATTAATAACTTTATAAAAATGAGGCTATTTGCTGCCAAGGACAACATAAACCCAAGTAATGAAGTTTAGAGTCTCACAGGTCAAACTAGTGGATCCTAAGACATTCCTTTCTTGGTTGGATGCTCTTATAATCTAATCTTTGAAGAGGACAATAAAGGTCATCCAAGAGGATGTTAGGATGTACCACTCTAATCAAGATATGTCCTTTGTTTACTTCCCTCTGCCAAGAGCAACTCAAGAGTTTGAAAAGAAAAGGAAAAAGAAAGACATGTTAACTAGTGTTGTAGAAGGGGAATAAGTTGATGAAAATGTCAATGAGGATGAAGCAAGTCTCATCTTGAGGAAGAGATATAAGGTAAATCTCTCTTTTGAACCTAGTCATTCTTCGTTTAGTATTAGTATCATTAGTGGTAATGATGTGACTGAACTTGAACCTACTGCACCACCCTCTACCCAAAAACCAAACCTTAATTGCAACCCCCTCTAACACATGTATCAACTAAACCTTCATTTCTCTATAAATTTAGCATTAATTAATATTGTACTATATATATTAACAAAAAATAAATCTTTCCAATTATCTTTTTTTTAGAAAATCTTTTAAATTAAATCTTAGCTTTTGTTACAGAAATCTTTTAAAATTTGTTACAATTATCTCCATTTTTATACAAAAGATCATGTAAGAGTTTATCTTCAAACTAAATTCTACTAACTCTATAATAAGCTTTACGATTATTTCCGCAAAAGATTGAAACCGAAAACATCTTTTAGCAAACTAATTTTTTTTAACAATCTTGTTGCAAACTTAAATTTATAATAAATTTTAGTTGTTTTATAACTCTATCTTTTTGGTGCTATATAATTACAACAATACATAATACTACATTCAATCACCTAAACATGAAACAAAGCAATTATTATATTTTTAATATGAAAACACAAGTCAATGACTTCACTAGTGAAGAATATGAAGTGGTTGAAGCTCTTCTTTTAATGCAAACACCATCTCAAAAGGAGAAGACTACGAAAATAATTTTAAAGGGCAAAAAGATTTGTGAAGAAATATATTGTAACGAAGTTTATTCATCAAAAATTAATTTTAATGTTGCTATGAAAGATGAATATTGTCCTCTTGGTATAAGAATTGGATTATCTACATATAATGGATCGTGAAGCTATAGTAAGGAAACTATAAGGCCATAATATAAAAGAATTAGATTATCTAAATTTGTTGCATTGTGCAACTAAATTTGTTGAATTGATCTTCTATTGTTCTTGCATCATACAATGATAGGAGGATTTACGTACATAGCAACAACAATGTTACTATGGGAAACAATTTCCACTCTTTAGATATAGAAAGTATTAGAGGATCCATACACTTTTCAAATAAGAACAACATTGTTATGGAAAATGAATATCATCATAAAGTGATAGGAGGATTTACGTACATAGCAACAACAATGTTACTATGGAAAACAATTTCCACTCTCCAGATATAGAAAGTATTAGAGGATCCATACACTTTTCAAATAAGAACAACGTTGTTATGGAAAATGAATATCATCGTCCAGATATACCAACAATTTAGGGATCCATACACCTTTAAGATAACATCAATGTTGCTATGGAAAATGAATATCACCCTCCAGATATATCGTCAATTCAAGGTCTATCAATCGATAATATTATTCGATGTAGTATGCCTTTTGAGAAGAACCTTCAAAAAAGTGATTTGGAGAAGAGTTAAAATAGATTGTTTTTTAGCAAGAAACATACAAAAACATACTTATTGTCTTTGTTGAGAGAAGGTGAAGACGTTAAAAAGGGAATAGATGTCATTGTCTATGATATGCAAGGTATTATGTTCTTCATGACGTTAAAAATTTGAGCTAAAAAATATTATATTCTCATGGGAGGATGAAAGAATTTCTTTGAAGCACACAAATTGCAAGCAACTACAGATTGTGTCATGGTGTTTATGTTTCGTCATTTTAAAACCGATAACTTAAGTTTTGATTAGTGTGAGAAGATCGCTCACAAAAAATAAAAAACCTCTTTAGATGTGTCTCATGCTTATTAGTAATTTTTTATCAACAAAAAGGAGTTTTTATTTTTTTAACTAGGCGCTTGATGGAAATTTAAACTGAATCTTTTATTTTTAGTTTTATTTTGTTTATAACTTGCGTTTAATTGCTTGTAACTTGTCAAAACACGCTTATAAATTTCAATTTTTGTTGAATTACAAAAAAAAAAAAAATTGTGTTATCTTATGAGTGGTATAAGAGTCAAGTTTTTTCAATCAAGCCACGTGGGTCAAGTGTTGGTTTTAGTCATATGGTAATTGTGTCAGTTTAGGGTGACACACACTTCATCTTTATTCAAATTTTAGTTTTTTTTTTTATTTGATTGATTATGTTCTTAAAATGGGTTTGAGTTTGAAATGGAGTAATGATGTGTAGACATATATGATGGTTTCACGAGGGTCTGCAAAGTTTTCTGGTTCTCTACACTTTTCATCTATCTTTTCTATATTTTTTGTTTCTTTTCTTTCTCTTTCTTTTTTTTTTTCTTCAAAAAACTCCTTCTCCAATTTGATTTTTTTTTTCTCTCAATTTATAGGCTCAAATGATGAATCTTTGTATTCATGAGTTATAATTTTTATTTATTGTTTTGCAGCATAAATCGCGCAATCTCAAATAAATGAGGAAGTAATTGACTCGTCTTTTTAATTGATTGCATAAATGGAGAAGATGGTAGTTTCATTTGGAAGAAGATATGGAAATGAGTGCAATTGAAAACAAGGCAGCAAGGGCGCTTGCTTACCCAAAATCACGTTTGTTTATTATACCACTCATAAGATAACACAATTTTTTTATTGTTTAAAATTGTGTTATTATATTGCGTTTTATTATTGTTGAATATAACCAGAACACAATTTTTGCTTGTTAGTTATATTTTATTCTCTTATTTGTTTATTATATTTTTGTTTTATTATTTTTATTGTTGAATATAACGAGAACATTCATATAAATATAAATTTAAAATTGAATGAGATTTATAAAGTGAGTTTTTAGATTTTATAACAATAATTGTAAGATATGGAATTAAACTTATTAGAATTATTTTTAATAGGTCGGAAAAAATTAAGGTACTACAAAAATTATAATGAACAATTGTTTATTTAAAGTTGAGATATTTTTATAAATATCAAAAGTTTTGTGGCAAATACAAAAATATATTTGGGCCAAAACTAAAATTTAAAAAAAAGTAGACCATTTTATAGGGTCATGTTATAAATATAATTGTACATAGGTGTCAATTCTTTAGTCTTTCACTTCTACTAGTAAATAAGACTTTCATTGTATTCAAAAGACACAATAGTTCGGGGGAGCACAACATTCGGAATGAGCTAAAGAAGGATTCATAAAAGATTTAGACACCACATCTCAACCCAAAACCTTAAGGCATTAGGTTTATGGGTCATTCTCCTTATATATCCAATATAGCATTCATTCTTGGTCAATGTGGGACTAATCACTCATTGACCATGAATGGAGGCTATATTGGATATATAAGGAGAATGACCCATAAACCTAATGCCTTAAGGTTTTGGGTTGAGATGTGGTGTCTAAGTCTGTTATGAATCCTTGTTTAGCCCATTCCGAATGTCGGACTCCCCAACAAGTGGTATCAGAGTCTGGTTTGGCTTGATGGGGAGCAAAAAGGGACTTGGATCAAGTCTAGTGGTGGACCAAAAAGGACTCGGATCAAGTCTAGTGATCAATAAAGGACTTGGATCAAGTGGATCAAGTCTAGTGGTGGGGACTCATAATTGAGGGGGAGATGGTTGGAATTCAATTATGAGTGGTTAGTCTCACATTGACCAAGAATGGAGGCTATATTGAATATATAAGGAGAATATAAACCTAATGCCTTAAGGTTTTGGGTTGAGATGTGGTGTCTAAGTCTCTTATGAATCCTTGTTTAACTCATTTCGAATGTTGTGCTCCCCTGGACTCCCCAACATATATTGCTCTACATTAGTTTAAATTATTTGGAGACGAAATATATTTTGTTTTCGATAGACAAGTCTATTGTTATTTTATTTTCTTTTAATTTGTCAATTCACAATTTGGCTTTTCCTTGAAGACTTCAAAATTTGTCAAATATGACTTCATATATTGACTTGTAATGGCCATTCTTCTTATTCATATATTTCATGTATTCTATTTTAAATAGTTATTTTGCAACAAATGGAAAAAAAGCAACATTGTGTACTTTCTAGTTGAATCGTGTTGTGAATTAGCTGGAAAATACTATGAGACATAATAGTTGATATTCCATACCATAATAATACATATCGATATGTATTTTTTGGAGTTATACTTTTGGATGGTTAATATTACATGCAACTATTTGGATTTTGACTTGTGTTTCTAGAACTCTTCTTATTCCACAGTTTTTATGATCATGTTACAAATAGGTGAAAAATAAATAATCACGAGTAGATGTAGTTAGAATTGAGTAGATCTCTAATTATGTTATCCATGTCTATATTTTTTTTAACCTTATTTATGACTTATAATGATCTTTCTCTTGCTATAAGTTTATTTTCATTTTTACCTTTTTTATTTTATGTTTTTATAATTTAATATTTTATCTAATTTGTTTAATTTTTATACTCTCATCATATTATAAGTATGTTTCCGGTCTTTGATATCTATGAAAATAATTATTTACTTTAGACACTGGATTTTGAATTTTTTTTAAATTCAAATAATTTTGGTGATACTATAAAAGAAAGAAAATAAAACAACTAATCAAGAATAGATAAAAACAATGATATTTTTCGAACATCGTCTTTGTAAAT
>JBBPBR010000004.1:5967942-6023586 GCA_037974775.1 Cicer pinnatifidum
CAAATAAATAAATCTTATTCTCCTTTGTGTTGGGTGCAGAATACACTTTGAGAACCAATAAAGAAATCAATAAGTTATGTAATTAAATTCAATCGAAAACACACTTATTTCCAAATGTTTTTGTTTTGTAAGATATTGTTAAATTTATGAGAGTAATTAATTACATATTAATTATGAATAAGTTATATATATAAAAAAGAAATGATCTATAAATTTAATAATTTAATTTTTTTAAAAAAATATATCATATTAAAACTCTTATAATTATTAAATATTTTAATTGTTGTTGTCGAATTCTCATGTATCGAAATTTGATGAGGAAAGTATTCATGTTTGTATAATTAAAATAATGTTTGAATTTAAGTGAGTAATTGATTTCCCATTAATTATAAATGAAATGTAATGAATATATAAGAAAACTGACCAATACATCTGGTTTGAGATTTTAGGTGGAGAGGTCTCAAAAAATATCTTGTGATTAAATTATAGTTATTTTATATTATTTTTATTTACTCTGTTTTATACTAGTTAATTGTAATTAAGAAAACCTTAAAATTAATAAGCAAAAAGCACATGAGGAAACTATTCTCAATTCTCATGAACAACGGGTTCCAATCGTGCTTGCCGTAGGAAATCGAATCGGAACGATGGCTCCGCAGTTTCTTCTTCCTTTGATTTCAAATAGCTTCGAGTTGGTTCATTCATCCGCTCGCAGAATTTCGATCGTTTATTTGCAGGTTTATGCTAGGGTTTGGGAGATAATGAAGATAAAAGATTGTGGAGTAAGTCTTATTATTTTAATAAAAATTAATTTCAAAATTACAATAATATATATATATATATATATATATATATATATATATATATTTGTATTGTTTGATAATCCATTTTGAAAGTTATACACCACACACCAATTCAATCGTTATGTTTGCGGTCATGTTTCAATTGGAATAACCCATTTCACAGGCAAACTCTATAAACAAAGTCTTCACTGAAAGTCATCTGTGAATAAGACTTGAATTTGTAGATCATATGCTTCTTGCTGTTGTTTGTAGAAGCTATTTTTACATTAAAGCCAAATTGTTTTTGTATAAGCTACAAGCTATTTTTATAAGCTTTCCTGAAAAACTTGTGAAAATTAATTGAAAACAACTCAAAGGTATACAAATGAGTTAAAAACAACTTATAGGTAAGTCATAAAAATTAGTTGAAAACAACTTATAGGTAGGTCATAAGCGGTTTCCATAAGCTCTTCCAAATAGTCTCACACTTACGGAAGACTCTTAGTCTTAATTGACTTTGAAACATTGTTGTTGATGGGCGATTTTCAACGACACTGATTTAAAATTTGATAAACTTTAGGTTTTTTAATTGAATCTTAATCAGTCAAACAAAATTATCTTATAAAGTGAGGGATGTCCATAACTTATAAGCACTACTTAGGCCATAACTGTAGGTGATGTGAGACAAAATCTACCACTTAAACCCATGGGGACCCAACACATTAAGGGTGTGTTTGGAAAACCTACCTCTTAACCCATGGGGACCCAACACATTAAGGGTGTGTTTGGAAAACCTACCACTTAACCCATGGGGACCCAACACATTAAGGGTGTCTTTGGATATAGGGTTTTTGAGGGGAAGGGAAAGGCGAACTTATTTTTCTTTTTCAAATTAAGGAAGCTATAAAATATTTTAAAAATAAATTATTTTAAAAATAAATTAAGTGCAATTGAGATGTTATATGATCATTTAGTATCATGTTATTTTTTCAATTTTTTTTAAAATCTCAAATATATACCAAAATATGAATTCAACTCTCCAAAACCCAACTCCCAAATGTACCCTAAAAGTGTTGGAGGCTCCAAACAAGGTAGGTCAAGTTTATCGTAACTAAGGAGACTAGGTGCAAAACCGCAATTAAGGCAGAATTAAAAGCTAAAATTAACATGATATTAGAAAGTAATTAGCAGGGAAAACCACAATCCTCACAAATGTCTCGTCCAACAAAAAAATAAGAGACTTTTCCCTTCCTCTTATTTTCTTCGAAAATACAAGAGACCAGAAGTGTTGTGTGGCTTTCACACACCATCAACCAACCAAACCACATAGACACTTTGCCAATAATGCTTCAATGAGAGAAGTCAATGAAATCCACAATACTCTTTGATACCATGTTAACAATGATGAACATATATAAGAAGAGGAAGAAGGCCAAAGGGAGAATACCTTTACTCTTAGGGTTTCAATAGTTGCAATAGCAAAGGTTAACAATTCAAGAGTTGCAAAGAGTTTATATATTGTGCTCCTTTGTAAGCTTCATTGCACATCCCAAACACCATTGATTGGTGGTTCTTAAACAAATTTTATTATAGCCAAATTAATTAAGAGAAAAATCATTTTAATGGGTTTAATTGGATGTGACATCACCTTAATCATTGAGTACAAGCCGTACAATTTGATAGTTCTAAGACTCATTTTTTATAGCAAATGTGTAAACCAAAGCACCAAACAATAATATTTTTACCTAGAACTTCATAACTTTGATCTCTCTATTACACCGAAGGACATTAAGGAGCCGAAAACATCCATGTCCAGTTAAATAATTATATTTTTTTCTTAAGATTTATTTATTTATTTATCTCTTTTAGTCTTTTACACATTAAATTTGTACATTTGTAAATAAATTCTTTTATATAACTTTTTGATGTTTCAGAGTAAAATAAATATTTTTAAAGTTAACATAATTTTGCATATTTTACTAAACATTTATTGGAAAAATAAAATCTAAATTTATTAGAGCATTGTAGGATTAATAGTATTAAATGTGGTAAAATTAGTTATTTGCTTATATTTTTTGTTACTTATATTCGAGACCGGAAGTATGAGAAAAGTGACTCATATTATCATATACCCAATATCTTAAGTTTTGAGTGAAGATGTAATATCTAGGTCTCTTGATAGTCCTGCGCATTAGCCTGATGTTTTCAACAGTTCCCCAGTCTCCAAAGCAAAAGTTTTCACTTGAAAGAAAATGAGTCAGTTGACATTTGGTCAGCATACCATGTTTTAAGCTGATTAGACTAGATTAGACACCACACACTTGTTGATTTTATTTTTTTGGAATTTGCATTAATTAGTAGCACATGAGAAGACTTGGACTAAGCCGTCTCAATTGAATTTGAAATTTGATAAAATGAAAATGATGATTGAAGACAAATCCATACAAACACAATGGAGAACCATCATAAAGTGCTAATGTTAATGGTGTATACTTTCTTCTTTTCCTCCACACCATCTTTCTCTAAACAAAATACTTTTACTACTATTGTTCCAAATCAGTTTATCCAATATAATGACACCCTTGTTTCTGCAGCAGGAACTTTGAAGCAGGTTTTTTCAACTTTGGAGATGCACAACGCCAATACTTTGGTATATGGTACAAGAGGATGTTACCAAGGACTATTGTCTGGGTTGCCAACAGAAATAATCCAATACAAATTTCAACTGTAATACTGAAACTCACTCATCAGGGAAGCCTTGTTATTCTTGATGGCTCCAGAGGCGTAATCTGGTCCTCCAATTCATCAAGAATCGAGTCAAAATCAGTTGTTGTGAAGTTGTTGGATTCAGGAAACCTTGTTGTGAAAGATGCAAACAGCAGCAGTGAGAATGGGAAGGTCTTGTGGGAATCCTTTGATTATCCTGGTAATACTTTCCTTTCTGGAATGAAGCTGAGAAGTAATTTACTTACGGGTCCATATAAATATATCACATCTTGGAAAAGTCCTAATGATCCTGCTGATGGAGACTTTTCGTATCGGGTAGATACTCACGGTTTTCCTCAACTGATTGTTGCAAAGGGAACAAAACTTCTGTATAGAGCAGGGTCATGGAATGGATTTCTTTTCACTGGTTTTTCTTGGCAAACGCATGGAATCTATAATCTCTCATTCGTGGTCAATGACAAGGAAATCTGTTATCAATATGAAATTATGAGCAGTTCAATTACTTCTAGAATGATGCTAGATTCCTACGGATTTCAACGTAATTTTCTATGGTTAGATATGACCGAAAATTGGAAGGTTACGGTTACTCGTCCTGCAGAACACTGTGATCATTATGCCTTTTGTGGTATCAACTCTAACTGCAACATTAATGACTCCCCAATATGTGAATGTTTGGATGGTTTCGTACCAAAATTTCAAGCAAAATGGAACTCATCGGATTGGTCTGGTGGGTGTGTAAGGAGAACAAAATTGAATTGTGTTAATGGAGATGGATTTTTCAAGTACGCAAACATGAAATTGCCAGACACGTCATCATCTTGGTTTGACATGTCAAGTCCCGTGTCCTTTTAAAAATAATAATAATTAAATTAATATTAATAATAATAATAATAATAATAATAATAATAATAATAATAATAATAATAATAATAATAATAATAATAATAAAACCAATTTTTCCCTACTTTCTCTCTCATATCACTTCCTCCCCCTTTCTTCCTTCTCTCTCAGCAACCCATCCTCCCCCATTTTTCATTTTTTTCTTTTCTTTTCTTTCCTTCTTCTTCTTCTCACTTAAAGCCAAGCTAGTCTACTTAACTTTTAAACTCATAGGAAGGATATACAAGTGCTTGGGTGAAATTTTGGGTTAGGGTTTATCTTCTAAAGAAGGAGAAGGGTACCCATTGAGAGTTGTTGATTGAAACTCTTTGAGGTAAGTACACAACTCTAATCCTAGTATGAGTTCATAGAAAAATGTAGTTTTGCTTAAAAATCTTATTTTATGCTCAGAGTAGATTTAAATGATTTTTAGGATTTTCTAGAGTTAGCTAAACTTTAGAATATTTTTCTAAAGTCTTGAAAATATTCTTGATGCTCAGATTTGTCCGCTGAGATCCTGCCGGCTAGTTTGAGAGTTGTTGGAGAGCAAAGTTAGACGATTCTCCATAACTGTGAGTTGACGACGATCATCGTCATATATTTTTATACTGCTATTATTATTATTTTACTTGTTTTCTATATTAAAGTATTTATTGAAAATTTTGGGAAACATAACCTTTGAATTTTTATCTCGATTTCGTTAATTATTTGATTTAACGGTCATTGTTATATAATATGTTATTATTTTGATTTACGTATGAGCTACATTATTTAAATCTTGAATTGTTACGTGATTGAGTATGTTTTTCATAATTTACGATGAAATGACTTTTAATACGCGTTTTGAGAAATCGGTGTTATAATTATTAAATCGTTAATTGCGTTAGGTGCACCTAGTTACCACGTGTCGAGTAGGGAGAGTTAACCGTTAGATGGAGCCGCCCCTACGAGAGAGGTCATCCGTAGGAGGAGAGGGCTATCAACGTGGTGTAGCTCCCTAACTGATACGTGATGATGCGTTGCAGGATTGAGAGGAGAGGGCCATCCGTTAGATGGAGCCGCCCCTAAGGGAAAGGCCACCTTAGGAGGAGAGGGCTATCAATGAGATAAAGCCGCCTCTTGATTCTAAAAATTTGTATTGTTACTTGTTTGATTTTTATGATGATTTTAAGGTTGTTCATTTTGATTTTGTATTGTTATTCACTGGATTTGCTTAATATTTCTATTAAGCGATTTAACAGTTATTCGTGCCTTTTGTGTTTCCCTTCTAATTGATGGTGGTTGTTGTCTCCTCACTAAGTCTTTGTGACTTACCCCTTTATGTTGCTTATTTTTTTCAGATTCGCAAGCAGCTGAGTAGAAATCAATTATTTGATTCAAGTCTCAACACACTTCTTTTTTTTGGTAGGCCTCTTTGATCGAGGACCATTTTTGTAACAGTTGTTGAGTCTATGTAATTTGCAGCTATTTTGGAGTCTAGAAAGTCTATTTAGTTTTGGGAAGTGTATTAAACAATTTGATTATGTTATGTGAATTATGACTGGATTGAAAGCTGAACAGGGATTTCAAATTTTGGGAATGTTGAATTTACAGAGGAGACTCTGTCGAAATTTCGAATGAAATTATGTGTAATTTTTTTGAAATGGTTAGAGAACGATTTAGTTATGAAATTGTTAAGTTATTTGATAGGCTTGCCAGGCTAGGAGTATAGCTTGTGCGCCGGTCACGACATTTAAATTTTGGGTCGTGACATGACAAGAGGTTGAGCCTCGAGGAGTGTAAGACAGTGTGTTTGAAAAACTGTTCTTGCATTGCATATGCAAATTTAGATGCCAGAGATGGTGGGAGTGGCTGCTTGCTTTGGTTTGATGTCATTGTGGACATGACAAAACATGTAGACCAAGGGCAATACATTTACATACGACTCGCATCCTCAGAATTAGGTAATTTCAACACTTCACTGTTGAAATCGTGTGACAATTATGGGTGTCAGTGAGTCAGAGCTGAGCCAAATACTTGAAGCTTGAACTTGGCTTATGAAAAAAAAATTGAATACTCAAGCTTGACTCATTCATTTTAATGAGCCTAGAAGTTTGATTTGAGCTTTGCATATGTTAAAAAATAACAAAGTTTGAGCTTGTTTTGCTCATTTATAACTTACCTATTTTCATATTTATTTATGAAAGTTTTACTTAAATTATTTTCTAAGCTTATTGATTTAGTATTTTTTTTTTTAATATTATATGATAACCTACAAATAGAAATTTGTGCATAACATTTTCATATATATTTGATGATATATAAAGGAGCTATTAATGTTCTGTTAATGGCGAGTTTCACTCACTTAAATAAGTCTTATATTAAGCTTGAGTTTATTTATTTAATTAAATAAATGAGCTTAATCGAGCATTTAACGAGTTAGTTCACATATGATTGAGCTCATTTACATCCCTAGCGACAATAATGAAATTCTTTTTCACTATTAAGATTATGAACCAATCTCTAAATTAAAGTTATTCTCTATAGATTCCTTATTTCTTTGTATTCTTTTTTTATGCTTTTCACTGCTTGTTGACTGACTTTTTCTTCAACCCTGATTAGATCATATAAAGAATAAAAGGAACTTGAATATGAAGAAGCTTGTTGGGACTTTCGGAGGAGTTATTGCTTTCATCTTAGGACTTACAGCTCTTCTATTGGTCTCATCAACATTTAGGAAGAAGCTTGGTAAGCCAAGTGAAAATTTATGATATGCTCCAAAAGTCCAGTATTATAATAATCATAATATAAACAGAATTAGTTCAGTAAATTGAAACAAGTATTCTTCAATTCTAAATTTTGATTGTTGTTTTGCCAATGTCCCTTTCCTTAGTTACAATAAACAACTGAAATTGTTAATTATTGGTTATTTTATATATTTGTATCTTACATCATATCAGGGTATATAAAAAAGTTAATTCAGTGGAACCACAAGGAGGAGAAGAAAGAAGATGACTTGGCAACAATATTTGATTTTTCAACTGTCATTAATGCCACAAATAACTTCTCTGACAAATACAAGTTAGGTGAAGGTGGCTTTGGACCGGTATACAAGGTAAAACCTTGGTTACTATACCAAGTTAATTTCTCACCTTAATTCACGAAGTTCAAAAGGTACTAAAATTTCCAAAATTATTACTAGGGTATATTGACATATGGACAAGAAGTTGCTGTTAAGAGACTTTCTAAAACATCAGGACAAGGAATTGAAGAGTTCAAATATGAAGTAAAATTGATGGCAACACTTCAACACCGTAATCTTGTAAAACTTCTTGGTTGTTCAATTCAACAAGACGAAAAGCTGTTGATCTATGAGTTCATGCCCAACAGAAGCTTGGATTTCTTTATTTTTGGTTTGAACTTTCACAACAACCAAGTTAATTTATTGATTTCAATTTTACATTTTCCAGAATGTGGTTCTCATGCTAACTTCAAAATGTGATTTTGTTAGATAGTACGCGAAGTAAATTACTAGATTGGACTAAGCGCTTGGAAATTATTGACGGAATTGCTCGGGGGCTGCTATATCTCCATCAAGATTCTACACTAAGAATCATACATAGAGATCTCAAGACAAGCAATATTCTTCTTGATATTAATATGATCCCAAAGATATCAGATTTTGGTTTAGCCAGATCATTTATGGAAGACCAAGCTGAGGCCAATACAAATAGAGTGATGGGAACATAGTAATTTCTACTTATTTATTTCAATTTAAGGCTTAAATAACTCTTTAGTCTTCGTAACGTACATTGACTTCGGTTTTAGTTTCTACGAAACATTTTTGTCAATTTGAATTCCTAAAATGTAGGAAAGGTTATTTTTTTGTCCTCAGTAATTCTGGTTTTAGTCTTTGGTAATATTTTTTCACATTGGAATATGTAGACCATGTCCATATTCAATTTAGTTCTTAGTATAGAGACTATACATGGACTATGTTCAATATATGGACAAATATTAGAAGGATTGATTTCAGGACAAATATGGACTATGTTTCAGGCATTAATACTGATAAGAATTTTTTAGGGACTATATACTAGAAAGTTATGTTTACTAGTATTGTATGTTATAATTACTGCAAAGTTATTTAAACCTTCAGTTCTGCTTTATCTCAACCCCTTTTAATATCTTGTTTTTTTTTCCTAACATCAGTGTTTTTTCTTGCAGTGGATATATGCCTCCAGAATATGCCATGCATGGATTTTTCTCGTTAAAATCTGATGTTTTTAGCTTTGGAGTCGTTGTACTTGAAATAATTAGCGGTAAGAAGAATCGCGGTTTTTGTGACCCTCATAATCATCTAAACCTTCTTGGCCATGTAAGTTTTGAAGTGTACATGCTTTCCTTATACCCCTTTTTGTCACTAAATCTTCTGAAAGTAAGATATTCAAAATGAATACTAATTCATATCACAAAGAATACGGAAAGCGTAAATTGAGCTTACTCTTGTAACTTTCATGTCATTTTAGGCATGGAGACTATGGATCGAAGAAAGGTCACTGGAGTTAATAGCGGACATATTATATGATGAGTCCGTATCTTCATAAATAATACGATTTATTCATGTGGGTCTATTGTGTGTACAACAAAAACCTGAAAATAGGCCAAACATGTCATCTGTGGTTTTTATGTTAAAGGGTGAAAAGTTACTCCCAAAACCAAGTGAACCCGGATTCTACGCAGGAAGAGATAATACAATTAGCACAGGATCTTCTTCGAAAGGGTGTTCAGTAAATGAAGCTTCAATCTCATTGTTAGAGGCCAGATAGAACGCCACTGTGACACTTATTTGGATCAAATACCGTTCAAATGTGCAAAAATTTGGTTTTGGCAAATATAAAGATAAATAGAGCATATAATACTCCTTTGTTGTACATGTGTAATTTTATGTTAGTATGATTCTAGATAAATTCCTATAGAAAAAAGCAGAGTTCAATAATTTGTTTGCAAGAAGATATGAATGTATCTGGGCTATGATTTTCAGACATTATCTGGTACTTTTAATCAATTATTGTAGCAATGTGATTGAATTTTAAAGGGAAAACTGAAATTTTACATGGGCTACTTGCTTACTCCAAATTGAACATGTGCTGACCATTCTAGAATCGCTTGGTATCCTTTTTTTTTAATCTGAAATCTCCTTTTGTAGCTTATGGAATGTGATTGTTTGTATGGAACCATGGTAGATGCTGCAACATGCCCCCTTGTTTTAGTACCCTGACTTTAGTTTTTTCTTCATGATTGCTTTGTAAGAATATAAGATATGATGGTGTTCATCAGTTGGTATAAATTGAATGCAATCTAACAGAACTATATCTTATATGCAGCATGTTTATGACTAAGGCAAACAACTAAGAACCATGAAAGGATCATAACTAGAGGTTAGGATTATGGTGTATAAGATAAGATAAGATGCATAGAGGACAAGCTTTTCGGTATGAAGGAAAAATACAACTACTTTAGCTTGAGTAATCTCAACTAATGGGGTTTGAATCACTATAGTGCTATCAAGCCTATCATCATTCTTATCTAATTTTATTACAAATTTAAGTTATAAGAGAGAAATGGAGAACAATAAATTGAATGATATTGATTATTGAGAGAATCATTTCTATTAAGAGTTATATAAATTTATATAGTTAATTAGATAAAACAATTAACTAGTGTGAAATAACTAACTAGAAAGTGTAACTAACTAATCAATTTAACTAACAAATCAATCTAAGATAAATGTATTTTTTTGAATCACTAAATTATCATTAGGGATGTTCGTGGAGCAAAAATTGAATTGTATTGAACCACATTAATAGTTTGGTTCAGTTTTTGAAAACTACTTTCGAATCAAATTCAGTGCATTTTCGAACCAGTTTGAAATCGGTTTATAAATATAAATTAATTTAATATTTTGAATAAATTTTTAGTTAAAATTAGTTTCGAACTAGTTCTTCAGAAAAATAATTTTGAAATTCGTTTGATAAAAAAATATACGTTTTTTTTTAGAAAAATAGATATAAAAAATTTTCAACTAAAATAGATATAGTTTAAATTTTTTCAAAAAAAACAAATTTTAAAAATTTTTTAAGAAAAAAAATCTTATTTAAAGTTAAAAAAATTTAAAAATGTTAAACTGATTTCTGAATTAAATTTGATTAATTGGATTGTTTTAAATATGTGGTGCAATTCATGGACCATTAAATTGTTTTGATTTTCTTTGATATAGTGTAATCCAATTGATTAATATGATCCAATTTATATAAATGGCGCTGATTTTTTAGTTTATATTTTGTTGATTAATTTCATAATTCAAAGCTTGAAGTAGTTGGATTGCAAACTAAACTGGTATTTTTGGGGTAATGGTATAGTTTGGAGTGACATCATCTAAGTTTGATGATGGAGTGTTATCCAGACATCCTTTGGTATATGATTAAATTAGTTTTGAATTATTGCTGTTTGGTTTGCTGTAAAGGAGTAATGAGGATTGGAGCAAGGAAGTAGATTTCTTTTCATCTTGTCGATGTCTCTTATTAGTGCCTCTTGTTACTGTAATAGAAAATGTGAAAAAAGAGGGATACAATTAAATAATATTAAATAATATTGGATTATGTCCCATTTGTTTTACTCAAACCTCGTTGAAACATGGGTATGTGGCTGATGTTGTAGATTAGATGGAAGAAGTTCTGCTATTCAATTACAATTACTAGATAGTGTTAAAATGTAATTTAAAATGATTGTAATTAGTTAGTTAAAATATAGTTAGAAGTTAGTTAGAGTATGGTTAGAAGTTGGTTTAATTTATTGAACTAAATTAGCAAATCTGTTTCTATAAAGCCAAGATCAATCAAATGAAAAATTGTATTAATCTTCAGACAGAAAGATTAATACAATTTTTCATTGAATTGATCTTGACTTTATAGAAGCAGATTTGCTGATTTAGTTCAACAAATTAAACCAACTTTTAAGTATACTCTAACTAACTTCTAACTACATTTTAACTAACTAATTATAATCAATTTGAATTACATTTAACATGCTCCCTAATTCAAAAGTGATTTAATTTGAAGTTAATCCAAGTTTAACCCTCATCTCTTGGAACTTCACTCTCTTCAAGTTTTTGGTTAAGATGTCAGCCTTTTGATCATTTGTATTGCAGTGCTCCAGCTTTATCTTGCCCTTCATTACTAACCCTCATCTCTTGGAACTTCACTCTCTTCAAGTTTTTGGTTAAGATGTCAGCCTTTTAATCATTTGTATTGCAGTGCTCCAGCTTTATCTTGCCCTTCATTACTTGATCCCTTAGGAAATGAAATATTATTTCTATGTGCTTGCTCCTTCCATGGACACTTGGATGTCTTGCTAGGTCAATTGTTGATTTGTTGTCTATCTTCATCTTCACTACATTGTTACTTCTCAGTCCCAGTTCTGCCATTAATTCTGCCAGCCACACAAC
Source organism: Cicer pinnatifidum (assembly GCA_037974775.1). Classification (NCBI taxonomy): domain Eukaryota; kingdom Viridiplantae; phylum Streptophyta; class Magnoliopsida; order Fabales; family Fabaceae; genus Cicer; species Cicer pinnatifidum. The sequence goes on from JBBPBR010000004.1 coordinate 5,979,817, forward strand.
TTGGCATGCTCCCATGGATGCAGCCACATACTCAGCTTCACATGGGGACAAGGCTACTATGCTTTGCTTCTTTGAACACCATGATATTGGTGAGTTATTGATTGTAAATACATAGCCCGTGGTACTCTTTCTATCATCCATATCTCCACACCAATCAGCATCAGTGAAGCCAATAAGTTCAACTTCCTCTTCATCTAGTTTTGTGGTATACAACAGACTCAGTTCAATGGTCTGTTTTATGTATCTCAAGATCCTTTTTGCTGCCATGTAAGGTGATGTCCTAGGCTTCTCCATGTACCTACTAATCAGCCCAACATGAGATATCTGGCCTAGTGTTGCAAAGTATCTCAAGGATCCTACAATTTGCTTGAAGGTTGTAGGATTAATCAACTCATAATTGCCTTCTTTGGATAGCACCAACCCTGATTCTGATGGGGTGCTGCTTCCATTGCAATCTTTCATTTTAAACCTTTTTAATACATCACTTGCATACTTCCTTTGATGAATAAAAATTCCATTTTTTCTGGTTTCAAATTCAATACCAAGGAAATATGCCAACACGCTTAAATCAGTCATCTCAAATTCCTTCTCCATTCTGAATTTGAACTCACTGATTTTCACTTCATCACTGCCAGTTAGTAGTAAATCATCAACATAGAGGCATATCAACAGTGCAGGTGCTGCTGCTCCCTTCTTGACATACACTCCATGCTCATTCACACACTTTCTTCAATTGCTGCCACAACTTCATTTTCTCCCATCTGCAACAATTTGTATTGCCTTCTTAGCATTTGGAGCTTCACTTTCTTGGTTTTTTCATCACCTGTGTAATACTTCACCAAGATATCCCATGCCTCTTTTGATGTAGATACCTTTGAGATCCTTTCAAAATTGTTTGAATTCATACTTTGCTGGATGTAAAACAATGCCTTGCAATCTCTTTTCTTGCAATCTTTGAAAGTTGTTTGTTGTCTTTCTGTTGGATTTGCACCAAGTTGTTCATAGCCATCTTGAACAATCTCAAACACTTCTTGATCTCCCAACAACGATCTCATTGATGCAGACCACCTCTCCCAGTTCTTCCCATCCAGAATTGACAAATTCGATGGAAATCCTCCTCCATTCATTTCTTCTTTCTTTTCTTTCACTCACACTTATGTTTCCCAATTTTGATTCCCCCTCACACTTGCACTCGTGTTTCCCAAGGTCTAGAACCCAAGCTCTTGATGCCAATTGTTAGAACAAGTTGTATATTTTAAGAGGAATTGAAATTGAGAAGAAAAGAGGAGAACATAGAAAAGTCAGAAAACAAAGATTGATCTTCGTAGTTTGAAGATTGATCTTTTCTCCTCTTTTCTTCTTAATTTTAATTCATCTTAAAATATACAACTTGTTCTAATAGATAGGTGACTCTTTATTATTTGGTGTATTGTGTTGTTCAATCTTTTTTATTTACTACATTAAATTAGGAGTGAATGTATTTTGGTATTAGGCTCTACCGTTTAGAGTAGACTATCGCTTAATCTGAATTTTGGTGTTTTTATATTCTGCATCTAGCAAATGAGTGAGTGTCTTCTTTAACCCTTCGTATTTATAGAAGGTGGGGAGAGTGATTACTAATGATATTGAGCTACATGACTTTAATATTAAAAAAATATCTCAAAAAAATAAATTAAGGCAACTTAATCTTTATTTAAATTATCATAAAAAATTGGTTTTAAATTGGATAATTAAGTTTTTAATAATAATTAAAATGTGACAATTTAGTCCTTATAATAAAAAAAATCCATAATTAATTTATCCTACCTTAGTTCCTATCAACTAATGTAGTTTTTTAAATTTAAAACTTTCTTTTGGCAGAATAAGATCTACACTTACAATAAATTAATTATACAGTTAAATTATTGTTATTTTTTTGAGTTATTTAAATTAATTTATTCATATACGTTATTTTATTTTACTCAGTTTGTTCTTTTAAATAAGATCTTGTCTATTGCATCCATATCTTGTTATTAAGTTGCATTGGTGAATAAGTTCATTTTGAGATGTATTATTATGATCGGCAAACTAATTCAATTTTAATAAGATGGGATTGGAGAAGATAATAAGGATAAATGTGAGTATTGTTTAGAGATTTGATGTTGTTTGAGATAAAGATTTGAGTTTATGTGAAAATTTAGATTTTAAATTTGATAAAATTTTAGACATATGTAAAGATGAGAATGTGACATCTACCAAAATATTTAAAAACAAATGATAATATTATTAATTAAATTGAAAAAAATTAAAAAATTAAATTAATATTAAGTTAAAGTTAAAGGAATATTAGAGTAATTTTGTTTAAAAGAGATTAGAAGCACACGAGAATAGAGAAAGTGACTTCACCGTAATTGTGAACCTAAAACAATGGAGCACAAAAATCTGCAGCCTTTGCATGCAACTTTTACACACAGATAAATATAATCGATCATGTTTTGTAAATACCATTTGATTTGTTGCTTAGTTAATTAATTCTTAGAAAGTTAAAGCATGAGTTAGAGTAAGTGGTGGTGTGTGCTGTTAATCGAAAATAAGGGGTGAGTACAATGAGCGTTACACGCGAAGTCAAAGTCCCACATCGAAAGATATAGTGATATAGGAAACATTGGGTGCTATAAGAACAGAAGAGTGAACAATGTTGAAGCTATGATCCTTCAGGCAGATACGGGGATATGAGGAGTGGTCGAGTCTCACACTAAATATGTGAGTTGGGTGTTCGCCCCAAGCCTGGTTACGACAATTGGGCACTCTCCTTTAATCAATCTGATCCCTAACCTGAAGGCCAAATTAAATTAGTAAATGATTTTAAATTTTTAAATTCATATTTTGATTATTAAATAAATATTATGCACATTATTTACCAATTTAATGTTATATTTTCATTTCTTACTTGTGTTTGTCATGAAATATGTCAAATTATCTAGAAAATCTTATTTGATATTATGAAACTTTTTTTATATTATTTTTTTTTGTTAAGAGATGATAAATGTTAAAAAAATTTATATCAATGTGAATTTATATTTTCGGCTAACTGTGTAATAAAAATATACCGTTAAAAGTTATTAAAGTGTTAAGCGACCCTAATTTTATACTAAACCTGCACTAAACATTAAATAAACTTCACCATTAATTTTTAATTTTAATATTTGAAAACTAATATAAAATATTATGTCATGCCTGCATCATAGTAGAGAACATATTGCTCCTTAACTACACTGGCCTACAATTTAATGAACCTTTATCTTTGAGGTACCATGCCAATCCTGAATTTTCTTCTCTTTTATTCAACTGGACACAACTGTCATATATGATATTGTATTATTAATTAACTTGGACTCACTCTATTCTTCAAATCAATGTTTTATGAAAAGTCACATGGAAGCTGTTTGATGAAATGCACATGAAAGCTAATAACCACACACAACAAACCATCATCATAAACACAATGCATAGAGATTCTCCAATATAAAACTCAACATCAATTCTAAAACTAACATATCAAGGAAGTCTTGTTATAATTGTCAATGATTCTACGAGCATTGTGTGGTCGTCCTTCAATGAATCAACAATTGTGGTGAGACTGGTTTTGAAACTGGTCTTGTAGCTTTTAGATTCAGGAAACCTTGTGAAAGACGAATAGAAGATTTTGTGGGAGAGTTTTGATTACGTCCTGGAAAAGCGTTGATGATCCTGTTGAGTATTCAATTATGAGTGGTTAGTCCCACATTAACCAGGAATGGAGGCTGTATTGGATATATAAGGAGAATGACCCATATACCTAATGCCTTAAGGTTTTGGGTTGAGATGTGGTGTCTAAGTCTCTTATGAATCTTTGTTTAGCCCATTCCGAATTTTGGGCTCCCGCGGACTCTCCAATATTCAATTATGAGTGGTTAGTCCCACATTGACCAGAAATGAAGGAATGGAGTGTTCGATGATAAAAAAGTTTCTTATGAGTATGAAAAGATTGATAAGAGTTTGAGTCTTGAGGAATGTGAGAAAATGTGTTTGAATTTTTCTTGTTGTACAACATATGCAAATTTAGATATTAAAAGTAATAGTGGTTGCTTGCTTTGGTTGGGAAACATAAGGGACTTGACATAACATACAGACCAAGGAACAAGAAATTTTCATAAGACTTGCAGCTTCAGAGTTGGGTATTTTCACTTTTCTTAAATCACTTTTTTGGGTTAATTTACTTTTTAGTTTAGTATTATGCAATTTTTCAAGATTTAGTTCCTAAAAGAATTTCTCATTTTTAATTCCTTAAACATATGATTTAGTTGTTTTTTATTTCATTGTCGATGTGATTTTAGTTCACGTAGAATATTAGTTTATGTAGATGTAGTTAATGTGATTTTAGTAATTGAAATATGACAATTTTATTTTCGATTTTTAAATTATTTTATATGTACTAGGGACTAAAAGCTGAAAAAGTTCATGTTATTGGCTGTAGAAATTTGTGATGTATTAACAGGTAAGAACGTTGGACACAATATTGGTGCCGCATGTTGATTCTAGTAATATATAATTTGAAAAATAAAAGTGATTGAATGAAACTCATGTGTTAGACATTCGAAAATACATTTTGTTGGATCTTTTGTTGGGGGTATGCTGCAAATCATAAACAAGAAGAGGATGAACTTGATGATGATGAATGTTATACAAATAAATTCTAAAGTGTGTGTAACACACTAAGCTTTAGGTTCGATTCGCTCCCACCAATCTATATATATCGGATGCAAATGGGTTAACCGCCGAATCCCATTCAGGATACTTTGGAATCCTGAAGTGAATTGCCCGCATCAAACTTATCAATCAATGATAGTTTACAGAATAAAGTTCATTCATTTACTCTCGTGCACTAGAGAAAAGAAGAAATAACTCATAAATATTTTTGACTCATGTAATATGAATTTTGTGTTGTTTATCTTGTGTTATTTTTGCCTTTAAAGTATCTCTATGATACTCATATCAGTTGGTGAAAGAAAACAACTCTTCAACTTATACCAATTGGTTAAAGAAAACAACTCTTGAGAAATATTGTAACTTTTGATAACTTAATAGATGCATTAGTTTGAATTAAACCCAAACATTACAACCACTTGACCAAGTGATACATTAAGTTATTTAATTTTGCTACATTAATATAGCTATTAGAGAATTCCAAATATATTTTGGAAATTTCCCTCACAATCCCCCACCATTTTCAAAATATATCTAAGTCTGTTTATTCCGGAAATTCCGGAAATCTCATGGTTTCAGATAAAGGTATCTTACCATTTGAACCATTACTTAGTAAATTATGTTTTTACTCATTCCCGAATAGATTGGTATACAAGTTTTGAACCAACCATTCATTAGAACAAATGTGCATAACTCACACATGAAATCTCGGTACCATTGATCGAATTATAAAAATGACACATTTGATAATACCATGTGTCTCTTATCCTTTTCGTGAGAATTTAAGAGTCAAACTCTTGAACTCTATGAAGCGGCCCACTTCATTTTCATATAGGTGGACTATATCAGAAATGCATCCATAATTATACATTACAACAAATATATGTTATATGTCCATTAAGAGGAGACTTCATCCTATCACTTTTATTTTATGGTCTAAATACTTTTATCCTTTGGGATGTATCTATTGTCAAGTACTTCAATCACTCTAATAGTGTACTTTCATCATTGAACTCGAGACTTGATGCTACTTACATGTGAGTTGATGTTTCCACCATTAGTGATTATCTAACTATGAGCTTGTATCACATCCCTAATGATGTTTTCAACACCATGACCTTTGTCAGACATTTCGTCAAAAGATCTGCAAGATGCTTTTCAATTCTTACAAACACTATGGATATCACTCCATTAAATCCTTTACATAGCTATGTCTTAAACCAATATGTCTGATTTTCCATTATATACTTGGCTATATGCTTTGGATAGTGTGGATTGACTATCACAATGTATGGATATCGGTGCCATTGGCTTTGACCAAATTGGTACTCATATAACAAACTTCTTAGTGTAATACCTCAATTTTGTCGACCAAATAAAAATAATTTAAATAAAAAATATGTTTGTCTAAAAATTATAATAGTTTTATTACATTACATTTAAGATAAAAAATACAAAAACAAAAACAAAACCAAGCAAAACAAATCAAAAAATAAAGAAATGTAAAAAACAAAAATGTTGCTTGTGTGACACCATAAACCCCAAAATAATATATATAATAATTTATATAATATTCCTATAAAATTTGCAGCGGATAAATAAAATTTATTTCCAATAAAATAAAAAGTTTTATTTTTAATTTAGAATATCACGTTTCTCAAAAATAAAATAGAGCACTTTAAACTTAATTTTTTTTTATTAAAATAATGCAATCTAGATAAGCTTGATTTAAGTATAATTACTTGATTTAATTCTAAAAACTAACTAGTACTTCTAACGTTTTCATACTAAAATTCGTTTCAAATTAAATAAGAAAATACAAATTACAACCCTTATTCCCAGTATCACCTATCAGAGCGGGGTTCCTCCCAAACTTGAACTTCAACACTCATTAACCTGTAACAACTGCGATTTCGCAAACGCAAGACCAATTCATTTAAACACAAACAACGAAGGAGGTGACTTTTGAAATAATGTTAATAGTATAATATAAATAACAAGAACACACAATTAATCATAAATAAAATGTATCATTACACAAACATTTTTCAAGGAAAAACATAACATTATAAAGTCAAAACCACTCAAGGAAAATCAATAAATTTCACTATAACATCAAATCATCTAAGAAAATTATTATCGGTTTTGAAACACACCAATCACAACAAAACAATCACAAGGAAATGCAATGATATGCATGAACTTAGACTCTACATCACAATGTGGTATCATTTTAACTCTGAAGTACTTGGTTAGGAGACTTGATACTATGCCACCATCCCGATGGACGAACAATTCAAATTGGCCCTATCCTCATAGATGCCCTCAACTCAACCCGAAACACACATATACGTGACAGTCGAGGTAAACGTGTGTTGCGTGGTAGCTCCCGATATTTGGAGTGCTACCTCCAAGTCTCCTAGGAATTCCCCATCCGAATACCTCCAAGGTCTAACAATCTTGCCTTAAGGCTCAACAACATATCGTCACGATTAGGCTCATTCAGTTGTACTTCTCCGTAATCACTAGGCTTGTCAGGCCCTACTCATATGATGACAAAATAATCTTCACTTCACAAATTCTCAATATATTTTCTCCTCTCGTTAGCTTAGGCTACTCCATTAAGAGCATCATTTTTAGGAATCATCACTATCTCATCAACCATGGGGTACTTCAATATTCTCATCACAATTTTATAACATCATTAATCATACATAATCATGATCATCATATAAACTCATCACAATTTCATAATATCACTATCATCAATCAAACATCATCATTATCATCACATAAATATATGTCATACAATGCATCCATCTTTTATTATCACATCACATAAATTCGTCTAATCAAACATATGCACATATTTCATTCAACATCCAACATCACAATAATATCAAATACCACACAATTATTCAAAATTAAATCAATCAACATCTTATAAACATTTCTATTTAACATTTTAATCTCACAATCCCAATATTTTCACATTAATTAATTTATTCTCAAAGGGCTACTGCTATACGTAGCGAGCCCAAGATGAATTGTAGGGAAATACAGTTTTCCCGTTCATCTCACCCCTTACCTTATTTAGACGCTTTCTCAAACACAAAAATCAATAGAAATTTTCAATAGCAACGATAGATTGACAACGTACAACGAGCGAATCCGAATAAACGACGAGTTCACAAAATCATTGAGACTTGACTGATAAATTATACTGAGCTTAAAAATAAAATTTAAATAATTAATAATAATTTTAGGAAAATAATTGAGTCAAAACGACGAGAAAAAACTGCTGAAAAAGTCTCACCGACTCGTTAGAGCGCTGGAAGGATCTGACGTCAACTTCACCGAAAAATACAAATGAGTAGTGTTTCTTGAAGGTTTTGACGAGAGGAATCCAAAAATTGTACCAATTTTCTCATAAGAAAAATGTGTTGATTGGAATCGGCCAAAAATAGCTCGCCCAAGGAAAGAAACACAACTGTTTCTGATTAAACGGAGCCACGGTCGTTAAAATTGATGCGAAATTCAGTGGCCGATTTTGTGTAGGATAGAGGTTGAGATCGTTTAAAACAACAGGGAATTGGTGGGAGTGAATTTGAGAGAAAAATGGTTCGAGCGATGTGGCTGTTCGTTTTTTTTTTTTTAAATTGGAGAAGGAGGGGTGTTGATTGCAGATGTACATGTGCAAGAGTAAAACTGTAAGGCCCAACACAGGTAGTCAAGTCTAAGGCAAAAATAGGGGTGTAATGAGTAACTCGCAGGTGTAGAAAGGAAACGTTCAATCAATAATAGCCCAAATTAATATGCAGAAGTAAAAAAATAGGGGTGCAAACAGTCGTCTGATCCAAAATTCATTTTCTAGTATTAATAAAAACCTTAATAAATAGATAATCTATTTTACTTTTTTAGAAACTTTTCTCTAAAATACTCATTTGAACATAATATTATTTATCCTTAACATAGATAAAATAAAACCCTCATATTTAAAATAATAAATATAACTATTACTAAAACATTTTTCAAAATAATCACATAAAAATACATCATCTTTATAGAATAGTCGAAATGATAAAATAAATAAATATAACATCAACATTCTTTTTTATTACTTACTAAATCAAAATAAATATGTATAAAATCCTCACACGATAGCAACTATATAAAAATAAAGAAAATCAATATTAAAATTACTAATATATCAAGATGATTATTTGTAAAATAAATAATTAAAATAACATATATTTATAAATAATTAAATATAATTATGTGCACATTTAACATCAGTCAAAGATACAAGAAAATATCACATTAATTATAAACACACGTATACATGTAGAGTCGCCTAAAATCTTATTTTTAAAATATTTACACTAAAATACTATTATTCATAGAAAAATATATAAAATAACAAAATATAATATTTATTATTTATATCACTTATTTAGTCAAATATATACAAAATTAGCATATCATAGAAAACACTCATATAACGAAAGTTAGTCACAAGATTTATCCACATATATTCTAAAACAGTTTTAACACCAAATTAATTATCTAAAATCCTATTTCATGAAGAAAATATTTATTATAAAATATGTGGTGTTAGAGCTTGTATTACATTCCTTTCCGTGCTTTACTGACACCGTGTCGTCGTTTGTTTTTATGCTTCCTCACGTGCTTTCCCTCATCAATCCATTCATTCATTTATTTTTATTTTATTTAGCCTAACAATACCATTAATTTTACCATTTGAATACTCAACTAAAAAAGACCAGCCTCTCTTTTCCTTAATTGTATGAGTTTGCTTGATCTTGTTGCAAAACCTAATATCCAAAACTTACATTTATACAATGAACACAATCATTCCTCATTTTTGCCTATATATTGAAACAAAAAAAATATAAATAAAAAAAGACTTAGATTGATCAAATCACAAGATAAAAATTGGGAGATTTTCATTTCTTGCTTTTTCTGTTTTAAAAAACAACCGACAAGATAATCTGGTACATCCGCACACCACTGCACCAGAAAATGCTATTTTCTCATTCTTTTACATTTGCTCTTCTGTTCAAAGTAGTATATTATTGAAGGGTGAAATTTTGTTTTATTACACGTGAATGAGTTTTTGTTGAGATCATCTTGATGTGTGGTTGGTTAGTGTTTTGTTTGAGATTAGTTTTTGATGTGTGAAATTTGTTTCTTGCTGCTTGTGCCTTTTGAAATTTGTTTATTTGTTTATTTTGCTAGTCTGACACTATACACCGTTCTCTACGGAGTAATAGAAATATGATGTCTTCTCTATCTTCACGCCAGGTCGTCAGCTGTTTTACATTAGCTAATAGTTGTATTCCATTTAATAATAATAATAATACTGCTATTTAGTATAGATTTGTTTAGTAATAACTGTGTGTGATGAATGAACTTTTTCTTCCGATTCTCTATCTTCATGATATTTATTTCATTTAATCATAATAATTCTATTTAATACAAGTAATTATGGATATAATTAAACGACGATAAATATCATTTATTTTACATTATAATAGATTTTTCTTTTTGAGTGACGCTATTTAATATTAAAATAAATTTTATTTATTCACTTATTAAATTACAAAATAGTTTAAAAGATGATTACATTTGTAATTAGTTTTAAAATGTTTTTTTTCTTCTATTTAATAGATTAAGTTACAAGTCCATATATTTTTCTTTCTGCTATTTTATTTTCAAACAAACAAAATATTTTTTGTCAAAATAACTTTTTTTTATCCAGAACAATACACATTTTCTTTAAAAGCAATTAACACATCCACATTTTCTACCAAAAACTACGTAGCTTTGATTTCTCAATCGTACCGGGAGATACGTAGGAGCAAGATCACACTCTTGTCAAACACAATAATAACTTTTTTTTACTCTTTTGTAACATGCTTTTATCTCAAAAACTCACATTTATAAAAAGCAATTTATATCCATATTTAATAATAAAGAGAAATAAATATATTTAAATTGATATAATTTTGCATAATTAATTATAGGTAATCGTTTTTAACGGATGTCGTAGGGTGCAAATACCTTCCCTACACATAATCGACTCCCGAACTCAAAATATGGTATCAAAGACCATTTTTTATTTTTATTTTTATTTTTAAGGATTTCCCAATATTTTCCCTAATTTATAATAAATTTGGGTGGCGACTCCATTGAATTCGAGGAAAACTCAAAATTTTAGGACGCGACAGCTAGCGACTCCGCTGGGGACACTTAGAGAGTCAAGCCTCACAAATTAATTGTGCAGAATTTTTTAACTTTTCTATATTTGTTTGATTTTTATTTTTATTTTCTTTATGTGTTTATTATTTCTTAATAAGTATTAGTTGACATTATAATATTCTTTTAAGCTAGTAGATCATTTTTATTTTATTTTATTGTATTTATTTATTTATTTATTTATTTTGTATATGTATATATGTTTTGTTAGTATTATGGAGTTATTGAATTATGCTTAATCAACGTCTACACTTTTACTAAGACACACACTTATGAGTGAAACCTTATACTCGAGTTTGAACAAAACTTAAGTTTAGTTTTGAGATTGTGTAGTGGTAGCCTTCGAGATGTACATCCTATTTGGTTAGCATGAAGATCTCACATAGAGTTTGATCATGTTGAGGTTATTGTCACTCCAAATAGTTTACCTATTGTTGTTGACAATATTTCAAAATAGGATTATTGACTCTAGGAACCGTGTTTAGAACCATAGAGCCTCCCTTGTGATAATTTCACTACATAAGCCAATAAACCCTTTGATTGTAAGAATATCCATAAAAACCAAAAATTTATCTCATACATTCAAGACTTTATATATAATAGTTTCATTCATATCTCATGACATTTTTTTTTCTTTCTAAGGAAAATAAAACATAATAGCATTTTGCATAAATTTTCAGGATTTTTGGGGAATCATATATACCTTAGTCACGTGTTATTTAAGTGGACAATGGGATCGAAATAAAGAAAAACTTTACTTTTAAAGTTCAAGCAACTTGATTTGAAAAGTTTAAGAGACATCAACAATCAAATGAAAACTATACAACGTGAGAGTTTCTTTCACAAATATGGGAAAATCCTAAATCTCTTGGCAGTGAATGTGCAAAAAGGGGTCCTCACGACATTGGCTCAGTATTACGATCCTCTCTTAAGATGTTTCACCTTTCAAGATTTTCAGTTGGCCTCGACATTAGAGGAATTTGAACGAATATTGGGCTACTCCCTAGAGAAAGGAAACCTTTATCGATATATTGGGAAGCGCAATTGCTGAAGTGTTGAAAATCGACATAAGAGAGTTGGCAAGTACAAAAGAGGAAAAATGGGCTATTCATGGGTTTTCAAGAAAATATCTAGAGCAAAAGTGCCAATATTTATCCGTTAATAAAGAATGGATTACTTTTATAGATGTTTTGGCTCTCATTACCTACGGTATTGTTTTATTCCCAAACCTTGATTACTTTATAGATTTTACTGCCATCAATGTCTTCTTAGCTATTAACAAAGATGAACAAAATCCAGTTCATGCGGTTCGTTCTGATGTATACTACTCCCTTTATATGCGACACAAGAGGAAGAGGGGAACAATTTTGTGTTCTGTTCTAGTGTTGTATGCTTGGTTTATGTCTCACATGTTCAAGAAAGGGTATCATGTTGGGGTTAAAAGTAATCGTGAATGGGCTCAAAGTATAGTTAGCCTTACTGGGGATATAATTTTATGTGGAAGAGGTAATATGCCAATGTGGAGATTTTCCAAATGTACTTCTCATGGGAACAAAGGATGTATTAATTACAATCCAATGGTAGCTTTGAGACAACTTGGCTACCCCATGTTGGATAAACTAGATGATAAGTCACTGGAAGCTTTTGTTTTTTCATAATACGAGTATAATAGACCCACCAATGTTGAGAAGGATAAGTCGAGCTTGGGAGTTGATCATCAAAAAAGGTAAAGTACTCGGATGTAGAAGTTGCAACACAAAAGAAACCTATCAACAATGAGTAAAGAAAAGAGTCCAAGAAATCAAGTTGTCTTTCCACAGTATACCCTCAAACAATCAAGAAATGCCTGAACCTACCCTTATTACAAATGAAGAAATAGAAGAGTTCAAAGCATCATTGTTAAAATCTGAAGAGGAGAAAAAAGAGCTACAAGCAAAGTTAGAAAAAGTCTCCCAAGAGAACGAGAACTTACAATTAGAAAACACATGTAAGAGTTAGTTTATCGAAAGAAGCAAGAAGAGGTTGAAAATTGAAAAAGAAAATAAACTTGACATACAAGATTGTTTGAGAGGCACAAATGAAGAGTTAGATGTGCGAAAGCAAGAAAAGAATGCAACTATTGAAGAGGCCTATATGCGGAAGCATTTGTGACAAAATCAATAAACTCTAAGAAGAACATAAAAAAGGAGTTTGAAGATTTAAAGAAACAACTGAAATAAATGGTAGCTAAATACGAGAGTCAAGTAAGGAATGAGAGGCAATAGAAGGAAGAAATTGAAGAATTACTCTCAAAACACCAAGATGCACTAAGAACATAAATGGAAACTTCTAGTGAGTTGAAGAATTACATTGATTATCAAGAAAATATCTATAACGACTTAAATGATGAAACCATATATTGGGAAGAGCATTTTATAATGTTGCTTGGTCAATTGAAGAATCAATAGATCTATAAAGAGCTAGAAGATAAAGGCAAGCATTGGAAAGATTGCTTTTCAAAATTGGCAATGCTAGCTAATCATGCAATCATAAAAATTCCAAAATATCTGAGAGATTGATGCAGTAATGCATCCACTCAATACTCCAATCAAAGTCTACAAGTTCGTTGAATATTGCAAAAATTTAGTAGAAGAATTGGAGGAGAGGATTGGTTGTCCTATTGAAAGAGATTATTGAAATACCATAGTAGATGTATTTTTTTTTTAATTTAAATGCAATGTACTTTTTCTCATCAATGAAGGATTTTCTGTTTTGTTTACCGATTCCCATATTCTTCTTCACTAATAAATTGTGTTCGTTAAAATTTACGTAAGACTTATGATTCCCCAATATCCAAATGTAAAAAAAAAAAAAAAGAGAGATAATAATTGCATTTTCATTCCATTCATGTTTAATACATACTCATAATTTTTTTTTTTTATTTTAAAAAAAAAACAGAAAAATTCAATAAAGTTGTTTCCCCGACACCCTTATCAAACTCGTGCAAACTCCAAGATCATGGAAGAACTTGAGCAAAATCAAGAAGTGATGAGAGTGGATGTCAACCAATTGAAGGACAAGGTTGATCAAATCTTAGAAGCTATACAAGCTTTGTTAAGGAAGGAGAATACAAAGGGAATCCTCTAACTGCAAATGAAGAACACCAAACCACTCCTTCTCACCTACTAGGCTTTACCCCGACTACCCAACAACTTTGTACAACAACTATGCAATTTCTTACGTACGGTCTCCCACCTGATTATACTCCACCTTTAGTCATTAACCCTATGGACAACAACCCAAACCACTCAACTATCAACTCCCAAAACCTAACCCAATCACAAATCCCATCTCTTCTGGGCTACGTGCCGCCCCAAAACACTCTACCCCCAAAAAATATTCCATATATTGCACCACAAGTACCCCATTTTGATGCTAATGGGAATTGGCATCAACCTCACATTGAGGATGATACACAATCAAAGGAAAAATTATATGTTTTAGAAGAGCAAATAAAAGCAATTGAGGGGCATAATGTCTATGGTCTTGAATCTTTTGATATGTGTTTGGTTCTCGATGCGACTATACCTCCAAAATTCAAGGTTGCTGAGTTTGAAAAATACAAAGACGCTACATGTCCTAAAAATCATCTGACTATGTATTGTAGAAAAATGGCTTGTCATGCTCATAACGACAAGCTGCTCATTCAATTTTTCCAAGATAGTTTGAGTGGGGCATCGTTAAGTTGGTATATGCATCTCAAGCGAAATCAACTTCATTCGTGGAAAGACCTGACTGATGCCTTTTTGAAACAATACATGTACAACATTGACATGACCTCTAATAGGATCCAATTTCAAAATTCATTGTAAAAGAACAACGAAACTTTCAAAGAATACACACAACGGTGGAGGAAAATGGCATCACAAGTAGAACCTCCTTTATCTGAAAGAGAAATGGTTGGTATGTTTACGGATACTCTCCAGCCGCCTTTTTATGATAAAATAATTGGGACTATGTCATCAAACTTTTCTAACCTGGTCATGATAGAAAGTGGGATGAGGAATGGCAAGATTGTATGTGCAGTAACTGGCGTGAAATGACCCCAAACGACATTCACAAAAAAGAAATAAGGGGATGCCAACGCTGTAATGGTAAACCCCATAGTCTCCTATTATCCACCAATTAATTCTTATCAACCCCCAATCTTTCATCCCTTGATATCACAAACTCCTTACATTCCTTATCCATATGTGACTGCAACCACACAAGCTTCATACCCTCAATATCACCCTTCAAGACCACCTTTTTATCAACCACCACCTATTGCATTTTCCCAACAAAATCAATGGAATCAAAATTCAATCCCGAATCACTACAGACCACCAGTTATTCGAGAAAAAAAGGATAACTCGTTTTTATCAAGAAAAGTGAATATAAAGTGGTGGACCAGCTAATAAACCCCTTCCAAGATATCATTTCTCTCATTATTATTGAACTCTGAAGTACATAGAAGGGCACTGATGAAAGTTATAAATGAGGCCCATGTTATTCATGATACTATCGTCGATCAATTTGATGGAGTTGTCGGTAACATCACTGGTAGTAGTTTCTTGAATTTTAGCGATAATGAATTACCAGCTGAAGGGACATAGCATAATAAAGCACTGCACATCTTTGTGAGGTGTCACAATCATATTCTTGCATGAGTGCTAGTAGATAATGGTTCATCGTTAAATGTCATGAATAAATCAACACTATCAAAACTATTTGTTGAGGGAGCATGTTTGAAGCCTAGTGGTTTGGTGGTGAAAGCGTTTGATGGATCTAGAAGACAAGTTGTTGGTGAGATTGATTTTCTGATTCAAATTGGACCTCATATCTTTGGGATAACCTTCCAAGTGATGGATATTAAACCGACGTACAGTTGTCTTTTAGGGAGACCATGGATTCATGCTGCTGGAGCAGTGACATCCACCCCCCATCCAAAGCTAAAAAGTTTATATTGAACAATAAGTTGGTAATAATATATGGGGAAGAAGATATGATAGTAAGTCATTTATCTTCTACAGGCTACACTAAAGACACCGAGGAAGCCATAGAGACTTCTTTTCAAGCATTATAAATTGCCAATATTGTCTTAATGGGTGAATCATATCGTTTAAAAGAACCAAAACTATCTATCACATCATTAAAGTCTACCAAATCCATGTTAGAAGGAGGAGTTTTTGTTAATTTGGGGAAGTTGATAGAAATACCAGAAAAGAAAAATAGGTACGGGTTGGGATATCAAAGAATTGACAGAATACTTTGGGAAGATTACTTTTCACCATATCCCTCGAGAAGAAAACCAATTAGCTGATATGTTGGCCACTTTGTCGTCAATGTTCAAAATAACCACTAATCAGGACGTGCTAGTCATAAAAATTCAACAAACAGATAAACCTGCATATTGCTTATCAATAGAAGAAGAGTTTGATGGCAAGCCGTGGTTGTATGACATCAAATCATATGTTAAGAATAAGGAATATCCATTGGGTATTTCAGAGAACGACAAAAGGATTTTAAGGAGGTTGTCAATGAACTTCTTCTTAAATGGGGATGTGCTTGATAAGAGAAATCATGATATGGTTCCCCTCAGATTTGTGGATAAAGCAGAAGCGGAGAAAATCATCCAAGAGGTTCACAAAGGTTCTTTCGGAACTCATGCAAATGAGCACGCAATGGCATGAAAAATCTTAAGGGCTGACTACTATTGGTTGACCATGGAATCCGATTGCTTTAGTCACGTAAAAAATGTCATAAATTTCAAATCTATGTTGATAAAGTACATGCACCACCTACCTCTTTGAATGTTTTAACATCACCATGGCCATTTTCAATGTGGGGAATGGATGTTATTGGACTCATTGAGCCTAAGGCTTCAAATGGACACCAAATTATCTTAGTAGCTATTGATTATTTCAGAAAATGAGTTAAAGCCGTTTCTTATGCCAATGTGATGAGAAGTGTGGTTGTCAGATTCATCAAAAGAGAATTGATTTGTCGATATGACTTGCCAAATAAGATAATCATTGATAATGCGACTAATCTGAATAACAAAATGATGAAAGGGTTATGTGATAGTTTCAAAATTCAGCACCATAATTCTTCTCCATATCGTCCGAAAATGAATGAGGCTGTAGAAGCAGCAAATAAGAATATAAAGAAGATCATATAGAAGATGGTGGAGACATATAAGGATTGACATGAAATGCTTCCATTTGCATTACATGGCTATAGAACCTTTTGTTCGTACCTCAACAGGGGCAACTCCTTTCTCATTGGTGTTTGGAATGGAAGTGGTACTTCTCATCGAAGTTGAAATTCCCTCGATCAGAGTCTTGATGGAAACAAAACTAGAAGAGGCAGAGTGGGTTCAATCACGATATGACCAATTCAATCTCATAGAAGAAAAAAGAATGATAGCTTTGTGTCATGGTCAGCTATATCAAAAAAGCCTACGAGAAAAAGTATGTCCTCGAGAGTTTCGAGAAAGAGACTTAGTGTTAAAGAAAATATTGTCCATAAAAAAAGGATTCTCGGGGAAAGTGGACTCCGAACTAAGAATGACCATATGTAGTGAAAAAATCTTTCTCTGGGGGAGCTCTGATACTCGCAGAAATGGATGGATATGAGCTTCCACTTCCAAGAAACTCAGATGCAGTCAAGAAATATTATACTTAGGCAAAAATTGGGCTTGCTTGGTTGAAAACCTGAAAAGAAGACCTAGGCAAAAATTAGAGCATCCCGATGGATTGAAAACTTGGAATAGCAGTCCATGCAAAAGTTAAGGATAACAAAAAGGATCCAGCGGTTCAAACTGGGGCAATTATTATTCTTGGAAGCTGACCAACAAGAGTCCTAAATTACAAGAATAACTAGCGTTTGCTATCTTTCCAACTAATAAAAACCACTTACCCGTACATTTTCCAATGTTGTCATTCGATGTTGTACCTTACACTGTTTCTAAACTAATTCAGTTTCATGGTTCATTTGTTCTAGTATTAAAATGTTATTTTATGATAATAAATATTGGAATTTGAAATATATGAAAATATAAATAAAAGTATCTTAAATATTTTGACGCTTGAAAATATATACACGGGAATGCGAGACATATGTGTGTATAAGAAAAATGAAGGGTAAACATTTTAAACATTTTCAACCTCACTGCATGAATAAGAAATAATCTTTTTGCTTACAATCTTTATTTTTATTCCTTTGTTATAACATGCATACTTGCTAACTTATATGCAATTGAAGACGTAGATGCGACGTAAACTGATGGAGGTTTTGGAGCATGTATCTCGATGTTCCTCAACTAAAACTGAAAGATGGTCACGCCAGTTTGTGGAGAACCCTACTTGATTCATTACATTTTGATGGCTTAATTCATCAATAACTCTCTTCCGTGGAAAGTTTAAGACACGCGATGAAGAATTTGTTGGTCTTTCAATCCAAGAATTCTCAAGACGAGAACCCTTGGCCGGAGGCATTTTGTTGCTTTATTAGAAACTATTTGTTCTGAAGCTGAAAAAGATTATCAACAAACATCAGTTAGAGAAATTTCATCTATACAAGAGCTTGAAATACAGAAAACAGGATTATCATAAATTATCATAATGAATTGCACGTATATAAACACCAATTTGAATAGCAATTAGAAAAAAATACAAAATTCTGAATTCAACTATAAAGCTATCCCTCTTGAAATAGTTCCAAATTGACACAAAATTTGATCATCAAAATTCAAATGTTGAAGTAGAAAATTTAATGATCATGAGACCTCAACTAAAGTAACACTATTAGTGACCTATGTAGCACATACACTGTGGATTAAAGTCCATGTTGTTAGATTTAATTACTTTCAAATTCTTGAATTAAAATTAATGTCTACATTTCAATATCGGCGTCATGTTCGGTGTCTCTGTAAATACCTCATATTTACTAAAAACATTTTGTAACTTTTTGAAAAAGTTTCAGTGATCAATCTAGGGTTCAAATTTTAGTGAATTCTTATTTTTGAGAGAAAACTAAGGATTCTCAATTTCTAGTTATTAGCTTAGTTTCACCTCTATCAATTTCTAGTGCACATCTGCGGCCTTTAGCCGCTGCTTTCGGAACTTCCTCTCCGATTTCCGGCGACATGAGTTTAGAGCTGTCAATTTGACAAGCCCCCCTAATTATTGGCCTTAACCCACATTTTGAAGGGGCCAAAAAATTAATAATTTAAAAGGCCCCTAAAAACAAGGCCCCTTAAACTAAAAGCCCCCTAAAAATTTTGGGGCCTAGGAGGCTCGTAGGCCCACTTTTTTTAAAAAAGAATCGATTTATTTTTTTTTTTCGATAAAAAATGTTCGATTTTTTTTTTTTTTATAAAAATTTTTGATAAAAAATTTCTGACTTTTTTCGATAAAAAATTCCTGATTTTTTATCGAAAAAAAATTTCCTATTTTTTTTCGAAAAAAAAATGTCTGATTTTTTGTTTCGATAAAAAATATCCGATTTTTTTTTATAAAAATTTCCAATTTTTTTCGATAAAAAATGTCCGACTTTTTTTGGATAAAAAATATTCAATTTTTTTCGATAAAAAATGTCTGATGAATGAAATAAATTGTTAGTGTTTATAATATGAATGAAAGAAATCAGGGAAATCATGTTTAACTTAGATTAAGGTAGTAATTCACTTGATGATTTAGTCCCTTTTAGCAAAAAAGTGAGGTTAATAGAAGTAAATAAATTAACCTTAAAAAAACAAGAGGGTTTGACCTATAACATAACCTCCCAAAGAGATGGTAAAAACAACCTTTATTGGCTTCCATTTCAGCCACGTGTCTCCAACTCCGATTAATCTTCAAACTAGCCAAATTTCACATTATGCAATAAAATCAATTATTACTATACAAATGGTTGGATTACCTACACAGTTACGTCACTAATCATTACCTAGAAAGCTAATTTTAAAATAGGTTAATTATGTCAACATTGTACAACATATAGGACTAATTTTTAAAAACAAAACTAATTTATAATTCTATTTAAATATATATATATATATATAGAAAATGAAAAATTATTATTAATAAAGATATTACTCTTAGACCATTTTATAACAGTGTGAGATAATTTTTCTTAAGTTATATAATCAAATTTTTATCATTAAGTTAACATTTGGTGATAGTTAAAATTAAAAATTAAGATAAATTTTTTTTTTTTTTTGGGCTGTAGAACTTGCATTTGTACTTAGGATGGTTGCAAAACATGTATGAGGCACTATTTAGTTTTTATTAGATACGAATTGTTTGACTTTGACGCCAGAAAGGTAGTTTAACTTTTACTCTTTTTTGTCCCAACAGAATCATTGCAATGGTGCCACGTGGCCTAGGCAGTCGTTGCGCCATCTCATACCTCCCCACCAACGTCAACCAGAGACCCCTTTCAACCATCTTCACTACTCTCGTTATGCTAATTTTTATGATAATATTATATACTAAATTGATTGATATTTTGAATATTTAATGACTAAATTGAATTTTTTACAAGGTAGACATTGAAACGAGGTTGGTTAATAATTTCAATAATTAAAATGGTGGTGTAACCAAAATAAATAAACTTCTATTTTTTACTTCTATTTTTAAAGTATTAGAACTTAGTGTTTATGATATGAATGAAAGAAATCGTTAGTGTTTATAATATGAATGAAATAAATCGTGGAAATTCTGTTTACCTTAGATTAAGGCAGCAATTCACTTGATGATTTAGTCCCTTTTAGCAACAAAGTGAGGTTAATAGAAGTAAATAATTTAACCTTAAAAAAGCAAGAGGGTTTGACCTATAACATAACCTCCCCAAAGAGACGGTAACAACAACCTTTATTGGCTTCCATTTCAGCCACATGTTCTCCAACTTCGCTCCAACTCCGATTAGTCTTCAATCTAGACAAAATTCACATTATACAATAAAATCAATTATTACTATGCAAATGGTTGGATTACCTACACAATTACGACACTAATCATTACCTAAAAAGCTAATTTTAAAATAGGTTAATTATGTCAACATTGTAGAACATATAGCACTAATTTTTAAAAACAAAACTAATTTATAATTCTATTTAAATATATATATATATATATATATAGAAAATGAAAAATTATTATTAATAAAGATATTACTGTTGACCATTTTATAACGGTGTGAGATAATTTTTTTTTAAGTTATATAATCAAATTTTTATCATTAAGTTAACATTTGGTGATAGTTAAAATTAAAAATTAAGATAGAAGATCTTGTTTTTTTTTTTAGGCTATAGAACTTGCATTTGTACTTAGGATGGTTGCAAAACATGTATGAGGGCACTGTTTAGTTTTTATTAGATACGAATTGTTTGACTTTGGCGCCAGAAAGGTAGTTTAACTTTCAACCTTTTTTGTCCGAACAGAATCATTGCAATGGTGCCACGTGGCCTAGGCAGTCGTTGCGCCATCTCATGCCTACCCACCATCGTCAACCAGAGACTCCTTTCAACCATCTTCACTACTCTCGTTATGCTAATTTTTATGATAATATTATATACTAAATTGATTGATATTTTGAATATTTAATGACTAAATTGAATTTTTTATGAGGTAGACATTGAAACGAGGTTGGTTAATAATTTCAATAATTAAAATGGTTGTGTAACCAAAATGAATAAACTTCTATTGTTTACTTCTATTTTTAAAGTATTAGAACTTAGTGTTTATGATATGAATGAAAGAAATCGTTAGTGTTTATAATATGAATAAAAGAAATGGTGAAAATACTGTTTACTTTAGATTAAGGCAGCAATTCACTTGATGATTTAGTCCCTTTTAGCAACAAAGTGAGGTTAATAGAAGTAAATAATTTAACTTTAAAAAAGTAAGAGGGTTTGACCTATAACATAACCTCCCCAAAGAGACGGTAACAACAACCTTTATTAGCTTCCATTTCAGCCACGTGTTGTCCAACTTCGCTCCAACTCCGATTAGTCTTCAATCTAGCCAAATTTCACATTGTGCAATAAAATCAATTATTACTATGCAAATGGTTGGATTACCTACACAATTACGTCACTAATCATTACCTAAAAAGCTAATTTTAAAATAGGTTAATTATGTCAACATTGTACAACATATAGGACTAATTTTTAAAAATAAAACTAATTTGTAATTCTATTTAAATATATATATATATATATATATATATATATATATATAATGAAAAATTATTATTAATAAAGATATTACTGTTACCATTTTATAAAGGTGTGAGATAATTTTTTTTCAGTTATATAATCAAATTTTTATCATTAAGTTAACATTTGGTGATAGTTAAAATTAAAAATTAAAATAGAAGATTTTTTTTTTTGGGATGTAGAACTTGCATTTGTACTTATGATGGTTGCAAAACATGTATGAGGCACTCTTTAGTTTTTATTAGATACGAATTGTCTGACTTTGGCGCCAGAAAGGTAGTTTAACTTTCACTCTTTTGTGTCCCAACAGAATCATTGCAATGGTGCCACGTGGCCTAGGCAGTCGTTGCGCTATCTCATGCCTCCCAACCATCGTCAACCAGAGACCCCTTTCAACCATCTTCACTACTCTCGTTATGCTAATTTTTATGATAATATTATATACTAAATTGATTGATATTTTGAATATTTAATGACTAAATTGAATTTTTTACGAGGTAGACATTGAAACGAGGTTGGTTAATAATTTCAATAATTAAAATGGTGGTGTAACCAAAATTAATAAACCGTCGTTTTAATATTTAAAAATATAAGATGTTGTGATTTTTTTAAAAAAATAAGATAATTTATTGATTGTTTGTTTACAAAGAAAGTAAAAATATATATTTTCCTGTTTGGTTTGATAGAAACTGAGTGAAAAGAAAAATACATATTAAAAGATGAGTTTATTTTTCTTGAAGAAAAAAAGTTTATATATGTTAAAATATACTTTAAATTTAATTTGACAAATTTTTATTTTTATTTTGGTTTATAAAAAAAGTGATAAAGAAACTTGCACACAATTGTAAGATGTTGGATTTGAATCTGATACGAAGAACATTCATATCAACAAATGTCGGGATTGATGAACCATGGTCACGAAAACAAGGCAAGCTGCTCATGAACAATTGAAGGGGTCAATGGTCCCTCTTTTGGCACGCCATTATAATTAGCGATACCAACATCCAGTAGAAGTTGCACACGTTGATTCAACGTTACATTGTTCATATAATCCTCCTGCCAAATATGAAGAAAAACCAACTATGCTTAATTAAGAGTTTTACAACTAGTTTTTCAAATACTAGTAGTTGCTATAGCTGCACTATAGCACCATAGCATAGCGGAAATTAAACCTATTCCTCAATGCCCTATTTAATACAAAAAGTGAAGTAAGTAAAATTGAGTGTTAGTAAAGTCTCAACTCGATTGCATATAAATCAAAGTAAATGCAACCAATTTTAATGTGAAACTCTAATCACTTACATTTCATTTCTTATCCATTTGCGGCTCTATATGATTTTGGGATGGTCACCCCAGTTTGTGGAGAACTCTACTTGATTCATTACATTTTGATGGCTTAATTCATCAATAACTCTCTTCCTTGGAAAGCTTGAGACACGCGATGAAGAATTTGTTGGTCTTTCAATCCAATAATTCTCAAGACGAGAACCCTTGGCCGAAGGCATTTTGTTGCTTTATTAGAAACTATTTGTTCTGAAGCTGAAAAAGATTATCAACAAACATCAGTTAGAGAAATTTCATCTATACAAGAGCTTGAAATATAGAAAACAGAATTATCATAAATTATCATAATGAATTGCACATATATAAACACCAATTTGAATAGTAATAAAAAAAATACAAAATTCTGAATTCAACTATAAAGCTATCCCTCTTGAAACAGTTTCACTTCTTAATTGACACAAAATTTGATCATCAAAATTCAAATGTTGAAGTAGAAAAATTACTGAATATGAGACCTCAACTAAAGTAACACTATTAGTGACCTATGTAGCACATACACTTTGGATTAAAGTCCATGTTGTTAGATTTAATTACTTTCAAATTCTTGAATTAAAATCAGTGTCTACATTTCAATATCATATCAGTGTCTCTGTCAATACTTTATATTTATTAAAAACATTTTGTAATTATT
This sequence comes from Cicer pinnatifidum, assembly GCA_037974775.1. Classification (NCBI taxonomy): domain Eukaryota; kingdom Viridiplantae; phylum Streptophyta; class Magnoliopsida; order Fabales; family Fabaceae; genus Cicer; species Cicer pinnatifidum. The sequence goes on from JBBPBR010000004.1 coordinate 6,004,035, forward strand.
GGAAAAAGTTTTAGTGATCAGTCTAGGGTTCAAATTTTAGTGAATTCTTATTTTTGAGAGAAAACTAAGGATCCTCAATTTATAGTTAACAGCTTCGTTTCAACTCTATGAATTTCTAGGGTCCCGGCCACCGCCGTCTTGCAAAACAGCGGCACCTCCCCCAATCTGATAAAATATTCTTCCGGCAAACCCACGCATTTCGTACTACGAATAACGTTTAATCCGCGGAAGAATCTTTCTTCCGTCTTTTGCGGTCTTTAGCCGCCGCCATCGGAACTTCCTCTCCAATTTCCGGCAACATGATTTTAAGGGTTATAGAGAGAGAAAGATCCGAAAATCAACTAGCAAGAAACCGTAAAATAAGGAAGGGTATTAATGTAATTATACCCACTCAGAAGTAATCAAAGAAGATGGAAACAACAAAAAAACAAGACAAAATGGAATTTTATTGTCCGATGGGAAGTATCGAACAGAGAACACTTCGATTGACGTTGCAACCAGTACAACAAAGAAATCAATATTTATTAATTTGATAAACAAGAAAAGGAATATTCATTTCTTTTTAGGGTTAGGGTATGGATTTTTATGTGTTCTTTTTAGGGTTAGGGTTGGGATTTTTATGTGGATTCTGTTACACTTTGATTGGTGGTGAGAAATAAATTAAAAAGAGAGAAATTGGTGAGAGAGAATGTGAGAAGAGAGAAATTGATGAGAAAATAGTAGAAGTTTGGTATTGTTTGGAACATAGTCACCTGGATCGCATACGCGGTACGTAACCTTCAAAGTATTCGGTACGTGGGGGTCTACATAGTTGGTAAGCTGTTTTGGTTCGTGGTACGTTTTAATATATAAATCGATATGTTAAAATAAAAAATAAAAATTAATGGTCTTAACACTAGAGTGGGAGTACTAGGTTATGTAAAAAATTGGAAGAATTTGTAATACTAGTCCCACATCGGTTGTTTCTAAAATATTAGAAGTTGAGTTATCTATATGAGTACAACAATTCTAAGTAATCCCACATCGGTTGTTTCGAAAATACTAGAAGTTGAGTTATCTATATAAGTACAACAATTATTGGTACAATAGTAATTTATTTTGTGCTTATACCACATTAGTACAGGAGTACGTGGCAATATACTAATATAGTTAAAGTTCCCATCAAAATAAGAGTGAATCAGAAGAGACAGAAGTATAAAGTTCTTTTTTCATTTAATTGGTTGTGTAGAAAGTGAGAGAAGAGAGAAATAGTAATTTTCTAAACATCGACAAAAATACCTTTATTTTGGAAATTTTTTTTGTGTTGATTTTGTTGTTTTGAGATTGATGTTTCAGGAACGGCAAATGTTTCATGTAAGCTCATCAAGATCCTCAAACCATACATAAAAGTTATAATATAAGAAGTTTAAGCATTAAATTTACAAAAATATATTGGAGATCAAATTTTAGTTGAGATTTTTAATAATTAAAAATTATTTGGAATTCAGGTTGAAAATTTTATTTTATTTTATAACTATAATAATTGTTTTTGTAATTTTTTTTATAAATTATTACCTCATATTTTGTTTATAAATTATTCCCTCATATTTTTCTATAAGAGACATCTAGATTATAATCTCATAAGACCTACAAAGATTTGATGTATTTGTTTCAGGGTTGTCTTAAAGATTTTTTAGGCCCTATTCTAATTTAAAAAATTGAGCCTAATAAAAAAAATGAAATTTTAATAATTAAAAAAATTAGTATAATAAATTTTAGTCTATATACACATACAAATCTACATGATACAATGAAGATCTACACATATAAATCTACACAATTCATGTAATAAGAAAAAGTGTACGTATAGTATATAGTATGTTACTTTCACATATTAGACTCAAACATACATCTCGACAACAATAACCCAACAAGTGCAATTAAAAAGCATACATCACATATCTATATTTATTAGTATATCTACTAACATATGTTATATTACATTTAGTTGGAATTCATTACCCGTTAGCATATATCAAACCACACAAACCACAATAGGAGTTTTTAATAAAATTAATTTCTATAAGAATTTTTTTTAAAATTATATGTAAATTACATTTCTATATTTTTGGTAACACTATTTAAAAAATTACAGGAATAATATTATTAGTATAAATATAAAACTAATACTGACATAGAAGCGCGTATCCTTATTCTACAATCACTACACCAAAAAGAAAAGAGAGAGAGAAAACTGAAAATGTTAGCGTCAAAAGAAAAATTGAATGAATTGAAGGGCAAACATAATATTAGGGTTGGAAGGAAATGTATAGAATAAAAGTTTGAATAAGTTTGTTTCTTTGACTAATAAGCTTATGTGGCAAATGGACGAGAAAGACTTGATCTTTTGACGTAGAGAGGATAAAAATATACATAAATATTAATAATCATAACATTAATAATCATCTTCAATGTAATGCAAATTTCATTAAATACATAAATATTTAAATAAACTCATATTTTGATCTTCAAAATCATCAAATAAAGAATAAAAATATACTTTCATCTGTAAAAATCAACCTCAACCATCAAATTCAGGTTCACCTCAATTATTTTATTTTTTTTTATGTTAAAAAAAAACTCATTTTTTATTTATTTAAGATTTATGAAACTTTTGCTTGATTTTATGTTGACCCTTTTTATTTTTTTCTTCTTGAATTTGTTGAGACAAAATCTCTCTAACTTGGTTTTAATGATAACAAAATTAATGAAAAGATTATGATTGTGTTTTAAAGACTAATTTGTGCTCTTGAGTGTATTTACATAAGAAAACAGGTTATTATTCATTAAGGAATAAGAAGCAAATTCTAAGTTAAATGCTAAGTATGGAAAGGCCGAGGATAGCCTCACGGGCTGAGGAAACTGAAGTTTTGTATTCTCACGGGTTTGAATCCATTAAACAAGGGCCCAATAGTATTATAAAATGAATTATTTGAATTCATTCAACAAGGGCTGAATGGTATTAAAGAATGAATTGTTTGATTCATTCAATAAAGACAAAATACTATTATTTTAAAGAAAGACTTTTGAAGAAAAGTTGCAAGAATGAAAAAGAAAGGCACGGTGAATGATGATAGTAGCATGTGCCTAAAGTCAACATTTTGAATTACATCCCAACACTTTATGAAAACAACATATCACATCTTAGGCTTATTAGGCAAAAGGCTACATGCACCTTTATGTGATACAAAAGGATTTAAATTCAAATATACAAAAAGGTAACAAGAAACATGCCCAAAATAAATGGATCACATGTCTTAAGGCAAGGCAAGAAGCATTCACGTGAAGCCTTCCCATAGTCTTGAAGGAAGGAAGAGAATAGGACATCACATGTTGGTTGAAAGCATTAAATGGAGGAAAGAGAAAAAGCTCACATGTGAAGCTTTATCAAGACATTGAAGAAAGAGAAGGAAATTGACTCCACACAATATTCAAACCTTAAAACAAGGAAAAAGAAAAGGACATCACGTGTCCCCAAGTGCCAAGAAAACAACTACCTCATACTTGAACATGGAATGCATATTTCAAATGAGCTGAATGGCATTTTCGTAATTATGAAGAAAAACCTTGACATTTCTCAAATGGTTTTTCCAATGGTCATAAAAGACTTGGCTTATGATATGAACATCACAAGACCTTAAAGTCTTCTAAAAATACAGCTCACATGGTCAAATAACAGTTGTGCATTGCTGCAAAAAGAGAATTGACAAGGACTTGTCAAGATCAAGTTACAAGAAAAGTGAGGATGGCTATAATGGAAATTCCGTAAATATGATGAAAGACTTGGATTGTTTTGAAATAAGGTCCAACGGTCATCAAGGGCTTGGATCTCTATAAAATGCATACAAGCTCTCCAATGGAAGACACACAACACACTTGCATAAAAAGATCAAGCATCTTAAAGCTAATCAAGAGCAAAACACCCTCACTTCATACTTTCTTTGATCCTACACTATATCTGTGTAAATCTTTAGAGAAAGTATTAAGTATCAATCACTCTCATATCACTTTGTAATTTTCCAGTGAGTTGCACTTGGAAATATTCAGAAATTGATTGTAAGTTTGGTGAAGTAAAGAATACACGAGTTGTAATCATCCGCAGGTTGAGGATCGATCTGTTTGAGAATTAGTGAAATCTCACAAGGGTGTGAGGACTGGACGTAGCCATCTTTGGGTGAACCAGTATAAAATTGTGTGCGTGTCTCTCTTATTTTACTTCTACTCCTTTGCTCAACTTAGATCTATCTAGTTGAAAAATCTCATCCTCGAGCTAGCCATCCTCAGCGAGAGGATCGTTTTCAAAACACTTAGAAATTATTTTTAAACAGTAAAATCCCTATTCAACCCCCCTTCTAGTGATATTTAGCTACATCAATTGGCATCAGAGCAAGGTTCTCAAAAAAATACACCTAAAAGTGTAAGAGAAAAAGATCCAAAAAGAAAAATGTCAAAAGCTAAGTATATTCCCGAAGGAGGATCATCCAGCCGACCTCCCTACTTTGATGGTACAGATTACTATCATTGGAAAGGCAAGATGAAGCTATTTCTCATATCACAAGACAACAACATGTGGTCTGTGGTGGAAAATGGAGATCATGTCATTAGAACCAACAACACGGATGCAACCTCCCATGAGAAACCTCAAGCACAATGGACGGCGGATGAAAATGCAAAGGTACTCCTAAACTCTAAAGCTCATTTATTTCTAACGTGTGCTTTGAGCAGGGAAGAATATGATAGAGTTGAAGAGTGCAAAAATGCTAAGGAGCTTTGGGATACTCTAAGGATCCATCATGAAGGATCAAGCCATGTAAAAGAAGCAAGGATAGATATGGGAGTAAGAGATTTCGAACTATTCGAAATGAAGGAGGAGGAAACTATTGATGAAATATTCTCAAGGTTAACAATCATATTAAACAACCTGAGATCTCTTGGAAAGGTATACTCCGTTCAAGAAAGGATAAGAAAAATCCTAAGAAGTTTACCAAAAGAATGGAGGCCATTGGTAACTGCCATTACAGAAGCAAGAGATTTGACCAACATGAAATTAGAAGATTTGGTTGGAACTCTAAGAGCTCATGAACCATTGTTGTTGGCGGACAAACCAAACAAAAAGGGAAGAATGGTCGCTCCAAAAACCAGCCAAATAGAAAGTTCATCTTCAAAGAAGAATGAAGATGGCATAACAAAGGAAAACATAGAGTGCCCTCTGTCTGAGGATGAGGATGAACTCGCTATGCTTTCCAGAAGACTACAGAGGATGATAAACAGAAGAGGACAGAATAGAAGATCCCCTCAAAAAGAAAAAGTTGACAAAAGTCAAATAACTTGTTATGGATGCAACAAGATGGGACACTACAAAACTGAGTGTCCTCTCAACAAAAGGAACTCTAGAAAATTTCCATACAAAAACAAATCCATGATGATTACTTGGGATGATATTGACGAATCATCCTCGGAGCAAGAAAAGGAAGAAGAGGCCAACCTATGTCTCATGACAAAATAAGAAACTGAGAAGGTAAGTATTACTAATCCATGTCCTAATTGTGAAGAATTAGAAATTGAATTTGATAGCCTCTTAAATGACTCAAATACTTTATCTCAAACATGTATATTTCAAAAAAACCAACTTGTTGAGATAAAGAGACAAAATGAGGAGCTTAAGAAAAAGAATGATGAATATGTTAAAATCATTCAAGATTTGCAGCAATCTCAATTTCAAAATTCTGAGAAACAAAAATTTTTAAACATGAAAATAGTTGAAACTCATCCTCCCGACGAGGATGCAGAAAAGGAAATTTTGAAAACCGAGGTTAGGGAACTAAAAAATGATATTTCCAACTTTGTCAAATCTACAGAAACATTTCAAAAGATAATGGGGTCTCAATTTGGAATATTTGACAAGGCTGGTATCGGTTTTAAAAGCTCTCAAAAACAAAAATTATATGGAAATTTTTTCTTGCCAAAAAAATATGAGGATAGGCCGAAATGCACGTTTTACAAAAAACTTGGGCATACCTCCAAAATTTGTCATGTTAAGAAGAAAGCTAACAATGTAAAGTCAGCTTGTTCATTCTGTGGTAAACATGGGCACCATGATTCTATTTGCTATCATAAAAGAAATGTCCTCAAAAGAGGAAAAACTAACCAACAAGGATCCAAAGCTATATGGGTACCTAAGTCTCTTTTAAACTCTAAAACAGGTTCACCCTCTAATCAGCAAATGAAAGCCTTGGTACTTGGACAGTGGTTGCTCAAGGCATATGACGGGAGATAAGCACTGCTTCATGTCATTAGAAATAAAGGATGGAGGATCAGTCACATTTGGTAATAATGATAAAGCTCAAATAAAAGGAACAGGTATTATTGGTAAGAATAATTCTGCAAAAATTGAAAATGTTCAATATGTGGATGGCTTAAAACATAACTTGCTAAGCATTAGTCAATTATGTGATAGTGGTTTTGAAGTTATTTTTAAGCCTACTCTATGTGAGGTTAAACACTCATCCTCGGGTAGAGTTTTCTTTTCCGGTTTAAGAAAAAAGAATTTATATGAACTTTATCTTGATGATTTACCCACTGAATCTTGTTTTGTATCTATTGAAAAAGATAAATGGATTTGACACAAACGAGCGGGTCACACAAGCTTAAACACTATTTCTAAATTAGCAAATTTGGAATTGGTAAAAGGTCTTCCAAAAATTAATTTTGAAAAAGACAAAGTTTGTGAAGCTTGTGTAAAAGGAAAACAAGTTAAAAGTAGTTTTCATTCTAAAAACTTTGTTTCAACAAAACATCCTCTTGAACTTATTCACATTGATCTTTTTGGTCCTATCAAAACTCCAAGTCTTAGTGGAAAAAGATATGGTTTTGTGATTGTTGATGACTTTTCTCGTTTTACTTGGGTTCTATTTTTAAAACATAAAGATGAAGCCTTTGAGGCATTCCACCATTTTTACAAAAAGATTCAAAATGAAAAAGGATCAAACATTGTTTCGGTAAGAAGTGACCATGGAGGAGAATTTGAAAATGAATCCTTTAAAAATCTTTGTGAAGAAAATGGTATTTCACACAACTTTTCTTGTCCAAGAACTCCCCAACAAAATGGGGTTGTTGAAAGGAAAAATAGAACTTTACAAGAAATGGCTAGAACTATTTTAAATGAAGCCAACATTGAAAAATATTTTTGGGCCGAAGCCATCAACACTGCTTGTTATGTTTCTAATCGCCATCCATTAGAAAAATTTTAAACAAAACTCCATATGAATTATGGAAGGGGAGAAAGCCAAATATTTCCTATTTTCACATATTTGGGTGTTATTGCTACATTCTAAATAACAAAGAAAATTTGGGAAAGTTTGATCCAAAATCTGACAAAGGAATTTTTCTAGGATACTCCACAACGTCAAAAGGTTATAGAATATATAATCTTAGGACTCAAACTGTGGAGGAATCCATGCATGTTATTTTTGATGAGTTTGATGACTTGTGTTTAGAGAAGTTGGATAAAAATGAAGAAGATGAACAATCAACATCTCAAGTACCCGGTCCTCGCGAAGAGGATGAGTCTGACCCAACCTCTCAGCAACTTCCAAGAGGATGGAAAACAGTCACACATCATCCTCCAGATCTAATCATTGGGAATACTGAAGATGGCGTTAGAACCAGAAATTCTCTAAGGGAAAGCACAATCAACATGGCCATGATATCACAAGTTGAACCCAAAACGATTGATCAAGCTATTGGTGACAAATCTTGGGTTGAAGCTATGATGGAAGAACTCTCACAATTTGAAAGAAACAAGGTATGGAATCTTGTACCACATCCTCTAGAAAAATCTATTATTGGGACTAAATGGATATTTAGAAACAAATTAAATGAGGATGGGGAAGTCATTAGAAACAAAGCAAGACTAGTGGCTCAAGGGTATAATCAACAAGAAGGAATTGATTATGATGAGACGTTCGCACCCGTGGCAAGACTTGAGGCCATAAGAATCCTCTTAGCTTATGCTACTCATAAAGGTATAAAACTATTTCAAATGGACGTCAAAAGTGCCTTTTTGAATGGGTTTTTAAATGAAGAAGTGTATGTTCGTCAACCTCCCGGTTTTGAAGATATAAAGAGGCCGAATCATGTGTTCAAACTATCAAAAGCTCTTTACGGATTAAAGCAAGCTCCTAGAGCTTGGTATGAAAGGTTAAGTTCTTTTCTAAAAGAAAATGAATTCATTAGAGGGCAGATTGATACTACTCTTTTCAAGAAAACACTTGAAAATAATTTATTGATTGTTCAAATATATATGGATGACATTATATTTGGTTCCACAAATGAAAAGATGTGTAAAGATTTCTCAAATCTCATGCAAAGTGAGTTTGAGATGAGTATGATGGGGGAATTAAAATTCTTCCTTGGTTTACAAATCAAACAACGTGATGATGGTATTTTTATATCACAAGAAAAATACACCAAGGATTTGCTCAAAAAATACAATATGAGTTCAGCCAAGAGTATGGGAACTCCTATGCACCCATCCTCCACACTTCACAAAGATGATGAAGGAACTCCAATTTCTGAAAAGGAATACAGAGGGATGATTGGATCCTTGCTGTATCTAACAGCCAGTAGACCGGACATAGTCTTTGCAGTCGATCTTTGTGCAAGATTCCAATCCTCTCCTAAAGAATCTCATCTCACGGTTGTAAAAAGGATTTTTAGATATCTTGTTGGCACTATAAATCTGGGAATATGGTACAAGAAGTGCTCCGATCTTGATCTTAAAGCCTATTGTGATGCGGACTACGCGGGAGACAAAGTTGAAAGAAAAAGCACAAGTGGGGCTTGACAATTTCTTGGTAAATCACTAATAAGTTGGTCATGCAAAAAGCAAAGTACCATTGCTCTTTCAACAACTGAAGCAGAGTATGTATCAGCCGCTCAATGTTGCTCACAACTACTATGGATCAAAAATCAACTTGAGGATTACTCACTAAGGTACACAAAAATTCTCATCCTCTGTGATAATACAAGTGCAATAAACCTTTCTAAAAATCCCATTCAACATTCAAGATCTAAGCACATTGAAATTAAACATCATTTTATAAGAGATCATGTGCAAAAAGGGGATTTAGAATTGATTTTTATTGACACTGAAAATCAATTAGCAGATATTTTTACCAAACCTCTCCAAGAGGATCGGTTTAAGTTTATCTTAGAAGAACTCTCCATCATAAATTTTCAAAAATTACTTAAATAATTTATTTGTGTTGTTTGTGTTATTGATTGTTTTTTATTATTTTAATTGTGTGTGTTAAAATCTTTGCCAATCAGATCCCTTAAAATAAAGTAAAAAAATTAAATAGGGGAGCTTAGGCCTTTTATGTGAAAACCTTCTCTTGTTAAATCAATCAAAGGCTATGCGCATGCTTCCTTTTACCCATTGGTCAAATGGCTGGCACGTGATGAATATTTCCCATCTCCCTTAATTGTGCAGACTGCATTCAAAGCAGTCCATCATCACTTCATCCAATGGCTCTCCTTTAATCTCTCTCTCACGTCTCTGCCTCCCTTTCCCGTTCTCTCTCCATCAATCAATCACTTTTTTCTTTCCTTTCACGTTTCCAATAACTTCTCTCATTAAAATTAATTCTCTCTCTCCTGATTATTATTTTTTTAATTAAAATTTTCTTCTCTCTCCGTCTCATTAATTTTTCCTTTATTTTTCTCTCTCCGAATTTAATTCTCTTCTCTCTCCTCCATACGTTTCTCTTTCTAACGTTACTCAGGTTTCTTTCTCTCTTCCTTCACGAATTTCCTCTTCCTCTGGGTAAGCTCTATCAACAACAATGGCTCGAATCAAAACCTGTGCCAAACGAAAAATGCGCCCTTTTGATCCTGAAACAGATTGCGAAAACTATTCTAGTTCTAAATCTGCTGGGGATGAAGTTAAGCAAAAATCTGTATCTCCTCCTAGGGCATCTTCTAATCCGCCTCAACCTTCTTCCAAAACACCAAAGAAGTCCTCAAAACCCACTACTTCCACCAGAAGGTCCTCCAGAATTCAATCTGGGGCTGTTCATTCAAACAAAGAGATTCCCCAGGACCTTACTGAGCATGTCATTGACTTGGAAAGTTCAAAAGGAAACCCCTCTACTAAACCAAACCCTAAATCTTCCTCCAAGCCTTCCTCTTCCAAAGGGCCGAAAACTAAAACTCCTAAAAAGACTTCAAAGAAATCTCGGCCATCACCTCCTGTCTCTCTTTTTGACTCCACAGATTCGGAGTTAAACTACACCTCCAAATGGATTCACAAATCTGTGGTTCATGGCAAGCACATTGATCTAATCAACTTGAAAAATGGTGGCTTTGATGTTATAAAAATTTTTGATAAATTTGGCTGGACCTCTTTCTTTAGAGTTAATGAACCGCAATACCCAAGGCTTGTAAAGGCCTTCTATGCTGCTTGCAATGGATGTAAAGGTAGCACGGGATTCAGTTTTGTACTCAAGGGCGTACAGTTGGACATAAACCCTTCTTCTCTGTGCAAAATCCACAATATACAAGATGCTGGAGCCCACTGCTTTGCTGAAACGTGGTATATGCAGTATATGGTCACTCGAAATTCTGTCCTTCAAAATATTCTGATAGATCCTAAGAAACCTCTTATAGCTTCCAACCTTCCTTCTATGTGTTGGATCTATCACAACATCTGTGTTCACTCGATCACACCTCGGGCTGGAAGTTATGAAAAGGTAACAGAACTTGACATTCTGATCCTTCATCATTTGTTATCTAGAACACCTCTTCATCTGGGAAATATTATTTTTAGCTATATGTTGAATGCTGTCATTGTGGGTCGATCAGCTCCTTATGGAATGATCTTGACCAAAAAATTTAAGTTCTTTAAAGTACCCCTGGATGATGAAGAGAGTATTCAGTGCAATAATTTCTTTTCTCTAAAAAACATTAAACACATGCGTATTACTAAGCCTGAACCGAACCCCATCTCAAAGAAAGAACGAACTGCCTCAAAGAAACAAAAGTCTGCCTCGCCACTATCTCACTCACGCACCCCCTCTTTTAACTCTGCTGGCTCAACACTTCCAAATTCTCCACAAGTCAGTAAGGATTCATCAACCCATACGGCTACTCCTCCAACTAAGAATGGTGATGGTGAGGATTTATTCTTTGATCTAAACGTCTCATACGATCATCACTCTTCAAAAAGTCCTCATCAGAACATGCATAAAAAGGCATCCACTGTTCCATCTCAAGTAAGTTTGAACTCTTCCCCTATTTCACCAAATATTGATTTATCTAATTCTGATCCAGATTTCCCCAAAAAATCAAAATATTTTGTGTCACCAAATGTTGCAAATTTCTCCAAGGATAAGGTTAACAAATCAAAATCCAAAAAGGCCCGTGATCCTACCATCAGCATGCAATCGGCAGAAAACAAAAAGGTTTTAAAGCTGCTCAAAACGATTAGGAAAGATCAAAAGAAAATGTTGGATAATTTTTCTCACGTTCAAAAAACCCTTAATCAGTTTGGACTCGTTCTGGAATGGGTAACCAAACATTTGGGTTCATCAGCTGCTGCCCATGATCAATCGCCTAAGCTACCAGCCCAGTTCCCTTTTGCCCCCATGTCAACCTCTTCATCATCTTCCGCTGAATGACTCTGTTTTAATCTATTTTATGCTTTTTGATGTTGACTTAATTCAGGGGGAGTAAGATTATGGATTTTATTTTGTCTTATGATAACATATTTAAACTCATTTGTTTTTGCTTACTGTTGTTATGATGATTATGGATTATATGTTGTTATGATGGTTATGGATTATATGTTGTTATGATGGTTTATATGTTGTTATGATTGTTATGTTATGGCTGAATTGTTATAATTGTTATGGTTGAATTCATGAACCTATGGTATGTTGCTTAAGTTGCAAGAATTAATTCCAGGAGTTTATGAATGCTCTAGTTACCTCAATATTGAATAATTTCAAAAATTGCTTTCACTTGAATGTTAAAAAGGGAAATTTTTCAAAATTATCACTTGTATGATTGAGGGGGAGTTTAATCATTTCACTCTTGCATAATACAAAAATCATAATCTAAAAAGAATTTTGTCATCATCAAAAAGGGGGAGATTGTTGAGACAAAATCTCTTTAACTTGGTTTTAATGATAACAAAATTAATGAAAAGATTATGATTGTGTTTTAAAGACTAATTTGTGCTCTTGAGTGTATTTACATAAGAAAACAGGTTATTATTCATTAAGGAATAAGAAGCAAATTCTAAGTTAAATGCTAAGTATGGAAAGGCCGAGGATAGCCTCACGGGCTGAGGAAACTGCAGTTTTGTATTCTCACGGGTTTGAATCCATTAAACAAGGGCCCAATAGTATTATAAAATGAATTATTTGAATTCATTCAACAAGGGCTGAATGGTATTAAAGAATGAATTGTTTGATTCATTCAATAAAGGCAAAATACTATTATTTTAAAGAAAGGCTTTTGAAGAAAAGTTGCAAGAATGAAAAAGAAAGGCACGGTGAATGATGATAGTAGCATGTGCCTAAAGTTAACATTTTGAATTGCATCACAACACTTTATGAAAACAACATATCACATCTTAGGCTTATTAGGCAAAAGGCTACATGCACCTTTATGTGATACAAAAGGATTTAAATTCAAATATACAAAAAGGTAACAAGAAACATGCCCAAAATAAATGGATCACATGTCTTAAGGCAAGGCAAGAAGCATTCACGTGAAGCCTTCCCATAGTCTTGAAGAAATGAAGAGAATAGGACATCACATGTTGGTTGAAAGCATTAAATGGAGGAAAGAGAAAAAGCTCACATGTGAAGCTTTATCAAGGCATTGAAGAAAGAGAAGGAAATTGACTCCACACAATATTCAAACCTTAAAACAAGGAAAAAGAAAAGGACATCACGTGTCCCCAAGTGCCAAGAAAACAACTACCTCGTACTTGAACATGGAATGCATATTTCAAATGAGCTGAATGGCATTTTCGTAATTATGAAGAAAAACCTTGGCATTTCTCAAATGGTTTTTCCAATGGTCATAAAAGACTTGGCTTATGATATGAACATCACAAGACCTTAAAGTCTTCGAAAAATACAGCTCACATGGTCAAATAACAGTTGTGCATTCCTGCAAAAAGAGAATTGACAAGGACTTGTCAAGATCAAGTTACAAGAAAAGTGAGGATGGCTATAATGGCAATTCCGTAAATATGATGAAAGACTTGGATTGTTTTGAAATAAGGTCCAACGGTCATCAAGGGCTTGGATCTCTATAAAATGCATACAAGCTCTCCATTGGAAGACACACAACACACTTGCATAAAAAGATCAAGCATCTTAAAGCTAATCAAGAGCAAAACACCCTCACTTCATACTTTCTTTGATCCTACACTATATCTTTGTAAATCTTTAGAGAAAGTATTAAGTATCAATCACTCTCATATCACTTTGTAATTTCCCAGTGAGTTGCACTTGGAAATATTCAGAAATTGATTGTAAGCTTGGTGAAGCTAAAGAATACACGAGTTGTAATCATCCTCGGGTTGAGGATCGATCTGTTTGAGAATTAGTGAAATCTCACAGGGTGTGATGACTGGACGTAGCCATCTTTGGGTGAACCAGTATAAAATTGTGTGTGTCTCTCTCTTATTTTACTTCTACTCCTTTGCTCAACTTAGATCTATCTAGTTGAAAAATCTCATCCTCGAGCTAGCCATCCTCAGCGAGAGGATCGTTTTCAAAACACTTAGAAATTATTTTTAAACAGTAAAATCCCTATTCAACCCCCCTTCTAGTGATATTTAGCTATATCAGAATTTGTAGTTAAAGTACAAGAACTTAGTGTTTATGATATCAATGAAAGAGATCGTGGAAACCCTGCTTATCTAAGATTAAGTGAAAAAATGACAATTCACTTAATGATCTAGTCCCTTTTAACAACAAGGTGAGTTGGTTACTCGTATTTTAAACTTTTATCTAATTAATTAATGCAATAAATCTTTCATAGCTTCTATATTATTAATTATAACCAAAAAGCTTAAAGCTTTTATTATCGTTACAAATTGCAATTTTAGGTTTAAATTTTCAAATTTCTTTTTTCAATGTTGTTTAAAAAAATTCAGCCCTTTATCTTAATTTTGAGTTAAGTTGATTGTTTTTATTTATTTCAATTAATTACTATGCAAATGATTGGATTACCTACACAACTACGCCACTAATGATTACCTAAAAAGTTAATTTTAAAAAATTTAAAATAGGTTATTCATGTCAACACTTTACACCATGTAGAATCAATTTTAAAAAGTAAAACTAATTTAGAATTATATATATATATATATATATATATATATATAAAATAAAAAATCATTATTAATACAAATATTTCTGTGGACCTTTTTATAACGGTGTGAGATAAATTTTTTTAAGTTATATAATCAAATTTTTTTCATTAAGTTAATATTTTGTGATTGTTAAAATTAGAAATTAAGATAAAAGATTTTATTTATTTTTTGGGTCGTAAAACTTCCCCTTGTACTTAGGTTGTTTGCAAAAAAGCATTGGGATAACCGTTGGAATTTGTGTTTTAATCCAAAACAAAGCAAAGAAAAAAGGTGACATGTATAGATACAAATCGTATGACTTTGAAGCAGGAAAACTAGTCTAATTTTTACTCTTCTTTGTCAGTTGAGTGAACTGAATCCGTGCGACGCCACAAAATGAAAAAATTTCGTTGTCTTTTGTGAGGGCATAGGCCGTCACAAATGCCTCACTTTGTGAGGGCATAGACCGCCACAAAGGACAAACTGATTTTAAAAAGTTAAGCTTTTGTGGGGGCCTAAGCCGCCACAAATACGTGAGGATTTAAGCCGCCACAAAATATTAACTTTAATAAAAAATTATTTATTTAAATTTAAAATTAATACTAAAAAATAATATTATATATAATAAATTAATATGAATGTAAATTTAAATTAAGTTAAAATTACATTATTATAATTAAATTTAAAATATAATATTTAAATTTAAATTAAATTTAAATTTAATATGTTATATATAATAAACTAATATCAATATAAATTAAAAATTTAATTTAAAAATTTAAATTAAAAATATAATATTTCAATTTAATTATCATTTAAATTAAATTTAAACTATAATATTTAAATTATAATTATAATTAAAGATTAATTTAAATTAAAATTAAATTTAAAAATTAAAATAACTATTATATATAAAAGTATAATATTAATAATAATTAAAGTAATTATATAAACCGAAATAAAATTTTAAATAATGTTTAATGAAATTTTTCATAAAATAATTAACTCCTTATATATAAACAAAAATAGAGAGTGTTAAAATATATAAATTTTTTGTACTAACTCAACTACAACTCTTTTTAATAACTAACAAAAAATATTAATATCATCAATTTTAATAATATTTTTTTAAAAAATAGTTATAGTAAAATCAACAAGTTTCACATGTGTTTCAAACTTTTATTTATCATATATTATGTAACAACATAATTTCTATTTTTTTATAAATAAATCTATAATAACACATATTTTACTAAACTATATTTTAAAAATAATATAAATATATTTATAATATCACATATATATTTATTAATCTAAATTTAAAATGTATAAAATACTAACTTAATGTCGGGTAGTGTCTGACTTGAAGATTTCACATAGCAAAGCTTAGAACTCTTCGAAGTAATTAACACAATATCACTACTGTCAAAATAAAAATTCAATAATATTAATTACATAAATAACTTCAAATCAAAAATAAAAATAAAAATCTTAATATATAATATAATATAATATAATATAATATAATATAATATAATATAATATAATATAATATAATATAATATAATATAATATAATATAATATAAACTTACCAAAATTCAAGCAAGCTTGGAGGAATAATTTTTGTAGAGAGAAGGTGAAGAGAAAATTTAGAAAGAAGGTTTAGAGAGAAGGTAGAAGTGAAAAATGATAAGAGGAGTGGAGTGATATTTATAGAATTTGGTTGATCCTTTGTGGCGGCCAAAGCAGACACAATGAGCAACGGATATATGGCTTTTGTGACGGCCAAAACGATCAGAAAGGCAAGCGTTTGTGGCGGCCACAAATGGCATGGATTTTGTGGCGGTCTTTGAGCCACAAATGATAACAGTTCAGTCTTTTGTGGCAGCCTTTGCAGCCACAAAAGGTAACGTCACTTTGGGATTTTGTGGCGGCCTTTACCCTCACAAAGGGTTGATTTTGTGTCGGCCTTTATCCTCACAAAAGGTTGATTTTGTGGCTGAAAAAGCCCTCACAAAAATCTTAAAAATTTAGGTGGATTTTGTGGCTGCCTAACCCCTCACAAAATCACAACGTTGTGATTTTGTGAGGGCTTAGGCAGCCACAAAATCCACCTACATTTTTAAGCTTTTGTGAGGGCTTTTTCAGCAACAAAATAAAGACCAATTTCAATTTTTGTATGTGTGAGAGCTTTTTCAGTCACTAATTTGTGAGAGTTTTTTTCGGCCACAAAATATTTATAAAGTTGACCACAAATGAGGAGATTTCTTGTAGTGTGGTGTTATGTGGTCTAAAAAAAATTCAATACTTTGATTTGAGAATAATTTTATCTTTCTATGTCGAACCTTACGATCCAAAATCATCACTACTTAACTCCTCATCCAAATCAACTATTTCACCCTTCCCTTCCACAACTTCAAACCCTTCACTCACTACAAACAACACTTACCTTACTATATAGTCTTACCAATCAAGTTCCAACAGCAAGTCTTTCATTTGCAAAACCCAAGTTCAGCCATCAAATTAAGGTTCACCTTATTTATTTATTTGAAAATAATTTTTAGCTTTATCAAATAAAACTTCAAATCAATTATTTTTAGTAGAGAACTCTTAATTTGTCTTATAATTTATATTTTCAATTGATTATCAGGTAATACATAAAAAAATTATCATACAATTGTAAAATAATAATTTAAACCCCAATAAAAAACCAAATCTCCATTTTTAGTACATAAATGTTCTATCCATGAAACGAAAAGAATTACTGTATATCAAATCTAATGAGTTGTAAAAGAATTTACGATTTTTCAACAAAAATAAAAAGACATATTAGAAATTGATTATGGGATTGAGTTATATATTAATGCGAGAATTTAATATATTGGAGATTTTTTATTTATATATATAAATGAATTTATTTTGATTTCTTATAAGAAAATATTTTGTATGTAATAACAGATTTATTCCGTATTAAACAAACTTTTCAAAAGAAAAAACTTATATTTAGATTTATTTTAATTATAGATAATTTGAATAATTATTTTTTAAAATATTCACGCTAGTTTTTTACTACAAATAACAAAATAAAATAACAATTACTTCTTTTTTAGTATTGGTAAGATAAAGATGTGAACGAGGTCTTGAATAATTTTGTTCTGATTTCGATTTCTTAAATTAGATTTTATTTCATCATTATGGTTCGCTTATGCAAAATTCTTGATTCATGGTTTTAAATTGGGCAAATATACTCTAATTGTTATGTTATTTGATTTCCTTTGCCTTCATGATACACTTTGTTGCGCATGTATGCTCCCATTTTTAGGCTCTTATTATTCTATTTTGTTTATTAAATTTGATAAACATCTTTATATACAAAAGCATATACTAACTCTTTAAATTTGACATTTAGTGGCAAGTTTGCTTTGAACCCAACAAGCTAACGAGGTGAATGAATCCAACTCGGATGAGCTTAAACCTAACCTACTAAGTTGAATCCTAGTCCAAATAGGGGAGAACACAATTCCCCCGTTCTTCGCTCTTTACTAATTTTGAACTTTGTGATTTGTCTATTGATTTTGAACTATGCACTTTTTTCTATGTGGTTTGTTTTTTTCCAGATTCTCTTTCACACTGTATAACAATAAAATATTTGTTTGTAACATTGATTTCAGGCATGGAGACTATGGAGTGAAGAAAAGGCACAAGAACTAATTGATGGCATTCATGGTACAACCACTCCATGTGAAATATTGAAATGCGTTCATGTTGGTCTACTATGTGTAACAGAACCTGGAAAATGCATTCATCTTTCTGAACCCAGAACCTTGTTTGATTCCATGTTTGAACGCACTACTGTTACTTGGACAATGCTGATTGGTGGTTATGCTCAAAACAATAGATTTAGTGAAGCATTTGGCCTTTTAGCCGAGATTGGTAGGCATAGGAATGACCATGAAGCCAAGAAAAAGGAAGATGGAAAAGAGGATCATGAAAAGTGAAGTGGTCGATTTTGATTTTAGGGTTCACGAACTGTTGAATTGGGCTGATGCGTTGCTGATTTTTTATTTTGATATTGGCTATTTTTTTAAAATTTGGAATAATATAATAATAATTTTTAAAAATATAAATTGTATTTTTTAATTTGGAATAATATAATAATAATTTTTAATTCACATAGACGTATGTCACGTCACCATTTTTTCACGTTATTAAAAAATAACAACTCATAATGATTTGAACTCAAAATTTTGTTTGGGGACCAAAACTTAAGACAAAAAAAATGGGGGACTACTTTCGCGATTCACATAAAATAGGGGGACCAGAAGTGCAATTAAGCCTTTAAATTATTAATAGCTTAATAACATATCATCTATGAGTAAATTTGATCATATTTTAAATTTAACACCATCAAATTTTAAAGTTTTATATTTTTGTTCTATTTTAAAATAGTTATTTATTGAATTATATATATATATATATATAAAACTAAGTTTCTTCTCTCCTTCCATTATCTCTCCACTGCACCGTCTCTGTCGTTCTTCACCATCTCTCTCATTAGTTCGGCACCGTCTATCTCTGTCGTTAGTTCATTAAAAATTAATGAAGAACCTAGAAAAGACGGCACAACGATGATGGTACACGACCAACGACACCAACAATATTAACTAAAAGATGAGTGAATTGGAAGTGAGATAGAGGAGGAATCTTCTCGCAGTGGTGAAAGTACGGTGGAGAGTTCTTCTCACGACCGAGAAGGACGGCGAAGGAAAGCGGTTTCTTTTGATGGTGAAGCGGTTTCGTGAGAGGAAGGAAAATAATTCTAATCTTTTGGGTTGATAATAATTTTAATTTTAATTAAAATAAATAAAAAATTAAGAAATTAATTTATTAAAATTTAGGGAATTAAATTGAAAAGATTAATGCATGAAAACAAATAATTTAGTCAACTTAATATATAATATATAGGTTAATGTGGAAAAAGTAACACATTTATTAATTAAAATATTAATAGACGTTAATGTGGAAAAAGTAACACATTTATTAGTTAAAATATTAAGAATATCGGTGTACTCCTTTTTTTTTTTAATATCATAGAAATTGTCTAAGTTTTACAATTAAAAATTCCTCAAAAGAAAACA
>JBBPBR010000004.1:6075705-6088606 GCA_037974775.1 Cicer pinnatifidum
TTGTTAATTAAGTATATAATAAATAAAAATTTTATATATATATATATATATATATATATATCGACTTATGGCGCCACTTCACTATTTATCAAAATACAACAAAAGAAATTAAGAGAATACTAAAACAAAGGAAAATTAATTTGGAAATAATTTTGGCGAAAATATTGTGTTATTAGTGAATTTGCTGGTTGGTTTGTTGATGATTCATGAAAACAGATACTCTTTGTGATTTTTTATTCATGAAAATAGACACTTATATTTATCGTAAAAATTGAAATAAATAATCTTTTCTGTGTTCACATACTAATCAATAGATAAATATATTGATTCATTTTACTTTATTATTTTCAGCAGAGAAATTATCAAACTCGAGTACTATTTCCACACTACCAACAGTATGGAGGATATAATTGACCATAACTCTCTTACCATGATGCCAATTTTTCCAACAATGCATAATCAATCTTTAGAGCCCTTTCAAGAGTCTCATTTCCATTATCCAAATTCAATAAATATAGATCCAATTGATGTCGAGTTGTCAACATACTCAAATCATAATGCTTTAGCTAAGAAGAATGAAGATTTTTCATATTGGACTTCAAAGGAATACCGGTATATATTTATTTTACATGTTAACTTTTATTTCATTTTGTTTTAATTCTTAGTGTAAATTTTGATGTGAATTGAGTCTATATATGCATGATGACAATTTAGTTAAAATAGAAAGTAATCAATTAGTTAAATTTATTTCTTTTCTATTTTAATAATTTTTAATATAGAATTTTCAAGTGTGTATAATGAACTTCTCAAAAAATAGTCCAACGATATATCCTTGTTATTTTTAGTAAAATATGAATTGTATAATACTAAAAGAAATGGAGAGTAAATATTTTATTAAAATTTGTGAGATATCCTTTTGTTTAGTATTATCCTTTTGTATAATACAAGATGTTTAAAAAAACTAAAAATTGAATTAAATTATAGAGCTGAATTGAACCAAAGTGTATTTAAATTGAAATGATTTATAAAAATTAAGAATAAATTGTTTTCGAACTAATTTTTTTAAAATAAAACCAGACTCAACCGGTTTTTAATTTGAAAAAATTAGAACCCAATTTGTGGTTTTAAAAATAATTATGGATAATTATGTAAAATTTAGCATACCGGAACAAAAAAAATTAAGTAAAAATCATTTCAGTTCAGATTTATAAATTGGTTCATCAATTTACAAAATAGTTTGGTTCGATTTTTTGAATTGAAAATCAATTCGGTTCAGTTTTTTCAAACTAAAACCTTTTCGATTTAGTTTTCAAACAGTTTTAATTTAGAACTAAACTTTGTCAAACTAATCCGAATTCCAAATGTGAATATCATGCAGGAGCCATTGGGCATTCCATTGAAGATTGTCAAGCCCTAAAATCTAAAGTGCAAGAATTGATTAATGCAAAATGGCTTACCTTCAAGGAAGACGGTCCCAACATAGGGAGTAATCCTTTACCGGGCCACAGGGATGCCTCTGTCAATGTCATTGAAGATGGGATAGACCAATATGCAACAGATAGTCATGTGTTCACCATGGGATTGTGTATGGAAATAAGTATATCTTTCCCAAAACCATTGGAAATTCTTTACAAAAAGGAGAATCTTAAGCCAACTTCTAGCAAGCCAAATGCAATAATTGTGCAACCACCGATCCCTTTTCCTTATGGAAACACCAAGGCAGTACCGTGGAAATACGAAGTCACATCCCACTTGGCCAATCATCAACCAAGTGATGGTTGTGAACCTAAAGGAATTGATGTCACTAACATCTCAGGAATCGGTGGAATGACTCGGAGTGGTCGAGTATACACTCCTGAAAAACTTAGGAAAAAGGAGGTTCATGGAGAAAAAGGGAAAGAAGATATGTATCATTCCATGAAAGGACAAGAGACCAGTAAAAAGACAGTGTCTGAAGAAGAAGCTAATAAATTTTTGAAGTTTATCAAGCAAAGTGAATATAAGGTGGTGGATCAGCTAAATCAAACCTCTTCCAAGATATCAGATCTCTCCTTGTTACTAAACTCTGAAGCACATAGAAGAGCACTTATGAAATTTTTAAATGAGGCCCATGTTACTCATGATATCACTGTCGACCAGTTTGATGGAGTTGTCGGTAACATCACTGCTAGTAGTTGCCTGAGTTTTAGTGATAATGAATTACCGGCTAAAGGGACAGAGCATAATAAAGCACTGCACATCTCTGTAAGGTGTCACGATCATATTCTTGCACGAGTGCTTGTAGATAATGGTTCATCATTAAATGTCATGCCTAAATCAACACTGTCAAAACTATTTGTTGAGGGAGCCTGTTTGAAGCCTAGTGCTTTGGTGGTGAAAGCGTTTGATGGATCTAGAAGACAAGTTGTTTGTGAGATTGACCTGCCAATTCAAATTGGACCTCATATCTTTGGGATAACCTTCCAAGTGATGGATATTAAGTCGGCGTACAATTGTCTTTTAGGGAGACCATGGATTCATGCTGCTGGAGTAGTGACATCCACCCTCCATCAAAAGGTAAAGTTTATAGTGAACAATAAGCTGGTAATAATATTCGGGAAGAAGATATGATAGTAAGTCATTTATCTTCTACAGGCTACATTGAAAACACGGAGGAAGCCATAGAGACTTCCTTTCAAGCATTAGAAATTGCCAATGCCGTCTTCATGGGTGAAGAATATCGTTTGAAAGAACCAAAACTATCTACCACATCATTGAAGTTTACCAAATCTATGTTGGAAGGAGGAGTTTTTGTTAATTTGGGAAAATTGATAGAAATACCAGAAAAGAACAATAGGTACGGGTTGGGATATGTACCTACTCAAGCTGATAAAGAGAAGGCTGCGAAGGGAAAAAGAGAAAACTGGACACCGAATTCACAGAAGATTCCTATTTGTGACATTCGCCAAACTTTTCAAAGCGCCGGAATAATATATGCTCATCAAGTGGCTGTTACAGAAGAGGATCATGTTGATGATGACACCCTCAAACTAGTGTACCCATGTTCTCCAAACACCAGTCTCAACAATTGGAAGATCCTCGAGTTTCCCGTGTTTGTTAATTCATGTTCAAAGTAATTATGTATTTTTTTTTTAACTCCTTTTGCTATGCCCAAGGCTATAAGGATAATTAACTAGGGCATATGTATTTCCATTCCGTACTTATTACAAATAAATGCATTTTTGAATTCTCCAACTGGTTTTGTCTTTCTCTTTTCTTTTTTGGCAATCCTTATTCATATTTTTTTTTCTTTTCTTTTCCCCCTTAATTTAAACAATGCAAAGTTGAAAACAAATATGTTGAAAATGGCAGCGCTAGAACCCTTTCTTGTAATTTTGAACGTCTAATTAATCACGCTGATGAGGATTGTGAAGATGACTGTGAGCCTCCCCCAGAACTAGAAAGGTTAATTGAACAACAAGCTAAGATAATCCAACCCTATCAAGAATCTATTGAGGTGATCAACTTAGGGGAGGAACATGATAAGAAAGAAGTTAAAATTGGTATGTCTATGAAAGAAAGCGAACGAAAAAAGTTGGTTAAACTTTTATTTGATTATGTGGATGTCTTTGCATGGTCATATCAGGATATGCCTGGGCTAGATACTAACATAGTTGAACACAAGCTACCACTCAAGCCTGAATATGCTCCAATTAAACAAAAATTGAGGAGGATGAGACCTGATATGTCACTTAAAATTAGAGAAGAGGTCAAAAAGCAATTTGATGCTGGTTTCTTAGCAGTAGAAAAATATCCTCAATGGGTGGCTAATATTGTACCAGTTCCAAAAAAGGATGGAAAGGTTCGAATGTGTGTTGACTATCGGGATTTAAATAAAGCTAGTCCTAAAGATAATTTTCCTCTGCCTCATATTGATGTCCTAGTGGATAGCACTGCTCAATACTCTCTTTTCTCCTTCATGGATGATTTCTCAGGGTATAATCAAATCAAGATGGCTCCCGAAGATATGGAGAAAACTACATTCATCACACAATGGGGGAACTTTCTGCTATAAAGTGATGCCATTTGGATTGAAGAATGCTGGGGCAATCTATCAAAGAGCAATGGTAACTTTGTTTCATGACATGATGCATAAGGAAATAGAGGTTTATGTGGATGATATGATTGCAAAATCTCGGACCGAAGAAGATCATGTTGTTAACCTTCAAAAGTTGTTTGAGCGACTAAGGAAGTTCAGGCTTCGTTTAAACCCTGCTAAATGCACTTTTGGTGTAAGATCAGGCAAATTACTTGGGTTTATCGTTAGTCAAAAAGGGATAGAAGTGGACCCAGATAAAGTAAGAGCAATACAAGAAATGTCAGCTCCACGCTCGGAAAAAGAAGTTTGCGGCTTTTTGGGTAGATTGAATTACATTGCGAGGTTTATATCGCATCTCACTGCTACATGCGAGCCGATTTTCAAATTGTTGCGCAAAGACCAAAATGTTGAATGGAATGAGAATTGTCAAAAGGCTTTCGAAAAGATTAAGCAGTACTTATCAAAACCTCCCGTCTTAGTACCTCCTGTTCCAGGGAAACCCCTTATTATGTACTTAACAGTACTTGATGAATCAATGGGATGTGTACAGGGACAACGTGACGAATCTGGTAGGAAAGAACATGTTATTTATTATTTGAGCAAAAAGTTCACCAGTTGTGAAACAAAGTATTCACTACTTGAACGAACATGTTGCGCATTGGCATGGGCTGCTCGTCGGTTGAGGCAAAACATGTTATGCCATACAACTTGGTTGGTGTCTAAAATGGACCCAATTAAGTACATCTTTGAGAAACCTGCTCTTACTGGAAGGATTGCTCGTTGGCAGATGTTGTTATCAGAATACGATTTGGTATATGTTACACAAAAATCTATCAAAGGAAGCGCACTAGCAGAGTATTTGGCCCAACAACCGATAGAAGATTATCAATCAATGCAATGTGAATTCCCCGATGAAAGCATAATGACTTTATTTGAAGAGACTGAATCATCTAATAAAGAAAAATGGACGTTGGTGTTTGATGGTGCCTCTAATGCGTTGGGGCATGGAATTGGAGCCATTTTGATTTCCCCTGAGAACCAGTTCACTCCATTTACGGCTAGATTGTGTTTCGATTGTACAAACAATATTGCAGAATATGAGGCATGTGTTATGGGCATTAAAGCAGCTATCGAATCAAATGTAAAATTTCTTGAGGTATATGGAGACTCATTGTTGGTCATCCATTAGACGAAAGGAGAATGGGAAATGCAATATTCTAAATTGATTCCGTATCACACGCATATCAAAGAATTGACAGAATACTTTGAGAAAATTACTTTTCACCATATCCCTCGAGAAGAAAACCAGTTAGCTGACGCCTTGGCCACTTTGTCGTCAATGTTCAAAATAACCACTAATCAAGACCTGCTGATCATAAAGATTCAACAAAGAGATAAACCTGCATATTGCTTATCAATAGAAGAAGAGTTTGATGGCAAGCCGTGGTTTTATGACATCAAATCATATGTTAAGAATAAAGAATATCCATTGGGTGTTTCAGAGAACGACAAAAGAGTTTTAAGGAGATTGTCAATAAACTTCTTCTTAAATGGGGATGTGCTTTATAAGAGAAATCATGATATGGTTCTCCTAGATGTGTGGATAAAGCAGAAGCAGAGAAAATTATCCAAGAGGTTCACGAAGGTTCTTTCGGAACTCATGCTAATGGGCACGCAATGGCAAGAAAAATCTTAAGGGCTAGCTACTATTGGTTGACCATGGAGTCCGATTGCTTTAGTCACGTAAAGAAATGTCATAAATGTCAAATTTATGCTGATAAAGTACATGTACCACCCACCTCTTTGAATGTTTTAACATCACCATGGCCATTTTCAATATGGGGAGTGGATGTTATTGGACTCATTGAGCCTAAGGCTTCAGATGGACACCGATTTATCTTAGTAGCTAGTGATTATTTCACAAAATGGGTTGAAGTTGCTTCTTACGCCAATGTGAAGAGAAGTGTGGTTGTCAAATTCATCAAAAAAGAATTGATTTGTCGATATGGCTTGCCAAATAAGATAATCACTGACAATGCGACAAATCTAAACAACAAAATGATGAAAGAGTTATGTGATAGTTTCAAAATTCAGCACCATAATTCTTCTCCATATCGTCCAAAAATGAATGGGGTTGTAGAAGCAGCAAGCAAAAATATCAAGAAGATCATACAAAAGATGGTGGAGACATATAAGGACTGGCATGAAATGCTTCCATTTGCATTACATGGCTATATAACCTCTGTTCGTACCTCAACAGGGGTAACTCCTTTCTCGTTGGTGTATGGAATGGAAGCGGTACTTCCCATCGAAGTTGAAATTCCCTCTATCAGAGTCCTTATGGAAACAAAACTAGAGGAGGCAGAGTGGGTTCAATCCCGATATGACCAATTGAATCTCATAGAAGAAAAAAGAATGATAGCTTTGTGTCATGGTCAGCTATATCAGAAAAGACTCAAAAAAGCATACGAGAAAAAAGTCTGTCCTCGAGAGTTTCGAGAAGGAGACTTAGTGTTAAAGAAAATATTGCCCATAAAAAAGGATTCTCGGGGAAAGTGGACTCCGAACTATGAAGGACCATATGTTGTGAAAAAAGCTTTCTCTGGGGGAGCTCTGATACTCGCAGAAATGGATGGAGATGAGCTTCCACTTCCAGTAAACTCAGATGCAATCAAGAAATATTATGCATAAAAAAAAATAAATAAAAAATAAAAAAAAATAGAAAATTGGGCTCGCTAGGTTGAAAACCTGAAAAGGCGACCTAGGCAAAAATTAGAGCATCCCGATGGATTGAAAACTTGGAAGAGCGGTCCATGCAAAAGTTAGGGATAACAAAAGATCAAGCATTTCAAACTGGGGCAGTTATTACTTAGAAGTTCTAAATTACAAGAATGACTAGCGTTTGTTATCTCTCCAACTAAAGCTAAACACATTCACCACATTGTAATCCTTGTCTCATTAGTTTTGTTTTCAATGAAATGAATGTACACTTTCCAATGTTGTCATTCGATGTTGTACCTTACACTGTTTCTAAATTAATTCAGTTTTATTGTTGATTTATTCTAGTATTTTAAAATGTTGTTTTATGATAATAAATATTGGAATTGGAAATATGTGAAAGTATAATAAAAAAAATCTTAAATATTTTGACACTTGAAAATATATACATGGGAGCTCGAGATATATGGGTGGATAAAAAAAAATGAAGGATAAACATTTATATAATGTACATTTGATTGACCTCAAGAAAAAGTGATTACACAAGATATACTAGAGTCATCATGTAAAGAATGATTGTTATCGTCGTTGACCCATTGAATCTTATAAGTGTATAAAGTCGCATAAGGATTGGGGGAACTAAAAAATAATAAATAAATAAGAATTTATCTTCATTGCATACATCTTGCATTTTTTCAAATACTCATACATCATTTATGCATTTTCACTCATATTTTACTTATACTCATCAACTCCTTATATCATGCATAATCAATTAATCATGCATATCTTATGTGTATATTTTATTTATACTCAACAACTTTTGTGTTATATTATTCATTTTACGTTTGCATTGCAATTACCATATACATTTTAAACTCATGTTTGGTTGTATCAATCATTTTATTTATATCGATCTACGTATCGGTAACCAACCCGAAAACGATCATGTTATCAATCATTTTATTTATATCGATCTACGCATCGGTAACCAACCCGAAGACGATCATGTTAGTCATCATTTTATTTTATATCAATCGATCAACGCATCGGTAACCAATCCGAAGACGATCATTTTTATCTACGCATCTGTAAGCAATCCGATATCATTTTATCTATGTCATTTTATCTATTTCGATAAGCAATCCGAGATCATTTTATCTATGTCATTTTATCTATTTCGGTAAGCAATCCGAGATCATTTTATCTATGTCGATCTACGCATCGATAATCAATCTCCGAACAATCCGAAGACGATCATTTTTATCTACGCATCTGTAAGCAATCTGATATCATTTTATCTATGTCATTTTATCTATTTCGGTAAGCAATCCGAGTTCATTTTATCTATGTCATTTTATCTATTTCGGTAAGCAATCCGAGATCATTTTATCTATGTCGATCTACGCATCGATAATCAATCTCCGAAGACGATCATGCTTTTTATTTACTTCCCTAAACCATTGGTCTTAGTCATTTTTTTATTTATTTATTTTTGCCAATCATTTTTTTTATGTCAAATTATTTTACTATTACATTTGAAATTAATTTACTTTCGAACAATGTAAAATATAATTAAATAGAGGCAGGTGTAGTACCTAATTTTTCTCTCAATAATTTAAAAGTATTTTAATAATAATAATAATAATAATAATAATAATAATAATAATAATAATAATAATAATAATAATAATAATAATAATAATAATAATAAAGTTGAATTGCAACCATCCAATTTAGATTGGCAACACAAACACATTTACAGTCTGTCTTGCTTTCCTATCAGCAAACCAAAAAGCAAACACATTCTTCTACGCTTCCTCTTCTTCACACAGATACACAACCTCCTGCCAAAGAAAACCAACTTTTATTTTCTTTGTATTATCAACCTCCTTGGTAAACATATTAGAAAACAGTAGAGGTTACTTTGAATATTTGGGTAATAAAAGGCAGAAGAATTTATGTTTCCCTGTTAGTACATTGCTTAAGATTTGTTGCAAAAACAATGTAATATCGAGTTAAAATTAGTGCGAAATAATACAAGATCTAGAACTTGAGTTTATCTAATAAACAAAAAATTCACTAGTTTGCCTATAAATTGATGAAAAAATCAAAATAAAAAGGGAGGAAGAAACGAAAAAATACTTATAAAACAGTAAAAGATAAGAGGAAGAATAGGCAGAGGAATAGGAGAAAAAACAAGTAGAAGAAGGATTCAGGTATTTATTTTCATCTGTACTCGTTATTGTATATCCAATGAGTTATTAATCAATGAAATTTGTCGTTGTTATATAGAAAAAATAAAATCAAACCTTTCATCTTCGTTGAATCTTTCAGTCTTTTTTGCTTAGTTCCTTTTAGTTTCTGCTTTGCTTCTCTTCTGCGTAGTTTCTTTCTGCCTTGGTTTTCTTTGGCTCTGCGATTAGTTCCTCTCCTTCATGTGTTGGCAACGGCGCTTTGCTTGGTTTTAGGGTATGAGTTGCCTTTCCTTTTATTAAGTTAGTTATTATTATTATTATTATTATTATCATTATCATTATCATTATTATTATTATTATTATTATTATTATTATTATTATTATTATTATTATTATTATTGTTATTTATTACTCCTCTGTTGATTTTTTTTCTTTTATGATTACCTATAAATTTTATTTTATTTTATTTTATTTGGATTTTAAAGTCATTGGTCCATTATAAGCTTTATATTTTTAACCTTCATTCATTTTTATTATTTTCAAATAAGTCTTATTTTATATATTAAATTCAATTAATGTTTATAATAAATATTAAATCTGCGAAATATATAGAGAAATTTTTTTATTAAAAACTAATTGGGTTTATTGCCTTTTAACCTATTAGTTGTCAGGACACAAGTTGTACAACTTGATGGTTCTAAAACTCATTTTTATAATTAAGATGATTTAAAATTTTTTATTTTTATTTTTTAAACAAATCGATTATTTAGATGGGACAGTTTATCTGAGTTATTAGAACACAAATTGTGACAACTTGGTAGTTCTAAATCTCATCTTCACAAATAAATTAATAAATTATAAATTATAAAAAAAAATTAATAAGTAAAATTTTTTAAAAGTTAACTAAAAATAAAATCTTTTAATCCTAGAGTTGCATAATACAATTATATTTTGATAATTCTAAAATTTATTTTTATAAATAAATGGATCTAAAATTAACCTTTTTTTTAAAAAAAAAAATTAATTAATTATATGTTTTAATCTTGGGGTTGTTAAAACGCAAATTAAACTATTTGTTGGTTTTGAAACTCAATTTAAAAATAAAAAAAATAAGATATTCTTAAGAGGATTAAATTAGATGTGACATCTTTTTACTCCTTAAATTTTGAGACACGAGTTGTACAATTCGATCGTCTTAAAATTCATATTTTGAGATAATTATTCAAATCAAACAAGTTTATTTCTTTATGTTTGTCAAAATTAAAATACAATTTATTTAAAAGCAATCAACACATCCGCATTTTCTACCAATAACTACGTAGCTTTGATTTCTCCATCGCACCCGGAGATACGTAGGAGCAAGATCACACTCTTGTCAAGCACAATAATAAAAACTTTTTTTTTACTCTTTTTAACACGCTTTTATTTCAAAAAAAATCATATTTATAAAAAATAATTGTATATCCATATTTAATAATAAAGAGAAACAAATATAGTTAAGTTGATATGATTTTGCACAATTAATTATAGGTAACTGTTTTTAAGCGGATGTCGTAGGGTGCTAATAACTTCCCTACGCATAATCGACTCCCGAACTCAAAAATTTGGTTTCAAAAGACCATTTTTTATTTTTTACATTTTTAAGGGTTTCCCAATATTTTCCCTATTTTAACATAAATTTTGGTGGCGACTCCATTGAAATCGAGAAAAAACTCGAAATTTTAGGCCGCGACAGTATTCTATTTTGCAAGCAACGCTATGACAATTTAGGCTATGATAACTATGACAAGCCATTATCGTTCGGATAAAATTATGACTATAATTGAAAGTGAACACTTTGATGGAACATCAAAGTTGTGAAGAAGTCACATTTGTTTATCCTTTGCTCAACATATTGAGCATATTACTCTTCTTGTGTCACATAAAAACCTCCACCATGATCACTACAAATAGTTGTAATACAAAAACTTTTTTGATTTTGCACTTGTTTTTAGAAGGTTATGAAAACTTTATATGAGTCACCCTTGTGTTTAAGAACTTTACCAATGTCCACTTGGAGTAGCCATCAACAATAACGAGTCCATACTTTTTACTGGACCACATGAATCAATATGTAAAAATTAATGTGGTATAGAAGTGGAAACACCACTTTTTGAAGCAAAGGAGGATTTAGTTTGCTTCCCTTTCTAACATGTCTCATGTGACAGACACCCTAAACCTCAAAATAACATATATAATAATTTATACTAGATTTTTTATAAATAAAAAAATTCACTATGGATAAAGAAAATTTGTTTCCAAGGAAATAAAAACTTTTATAACTAATTTAGGATATCACAATCCTCAAAGTACACATGGAACAATTCAAACCTTATTCTTCAATTAAAACAATAAAATATCAATGAACTTATTTGACTATAATTTCTTAATTTAATTCCAAAAACATACTATTACCACTACAAGAAAAACACTTATTTGTGGCCAACTTTATAAATATTTTGTGGCCGAATAAAACCCTCTCAAATTTGTGACCGGAAAAGCCCTCACAAAGGCTAAAATTGAAATTGGTCATTTTTTGTGGCTGAAAAAGCCCTCACAAAATTTTAAATATTTAACTGGATTTTGTGGCTGCCTAAGCCCTCACAAAATCACAATGTTGTGATTTTGTGAGGGCTTAGGCAGCCACAAAATCCAGTTAAATATTTCTGAATTTTGTGAGGGCTTTTACAGCCACAAAGGATAAATTTTGTGAGGGCCAAATCCGTCACAAAGGCGTGAAAAGACCAGTTCATTTGTGGCGGCCTATGCCGCCACAAAGGATTAGGCACGTGGCGTTTGTGGCTGCAAAGGCCACCACAAAGGACGCCCAATCCATCTGGATGTTTCTGGCCGCTCAGGCAGTCACAAATGGAAATTACCGTTGCATTTACTGGCGGCAAAGGCCGCCACAAAGGGAAATAGATACGTTGGATTTACTGGCGGAAAAGGCCGCCACAAAGGTCTTATAGCCGTTGGCATTGTGGCTGCTTTGGCCGCCACAAATGCCCAATGCAAATACTATATATATCCCTCACCCTCCTAATTCATTTTCACATCTAACTTCTCTCTAAAACTTCATTCTCACTATTCTCTCCTCCTTCTCTCTACACAAAGTTACTCTTCATAGAAATTTGGTAAATTTAAATTATATTATGTATGTAATTTTATAATTTTATTTTTTAATATGATATAACTAATTAATGTTATTGATTTTTATTTTTATAGTGCTTGTTAATTATTTCGAAGACTTGCAAGCATCGTACGTGAGTGAAAGCTTGAAGTCAGACGCTACTCGGCATTCAAGTTAGTATTTTATATATTTTAAATTTAGATTAGTAAATATATATATATATATATATATATATATATATATATATATTATTTTTAAAATATAGATTAGTAATATATATATTTAGATTAGTTTTATAAATTTATTTTTTTAAAAATAGTAATGATGTTGTTTACATATTAATATATGATAAATTAAAGTTTCAAACCACGGTTAAAATATATTGGTTTTAATATAATTATTATTTAAAAAAACATTATTAAAATTGATGATATTATTATTTTTTGTTATAAATAAGTCTTGATTATTAGTGTTGATTTTTAAAAAAACCTCATTTAAAATTTTATATAGGTTTATATAATGATATAGTCTTGATTAATAATTTATTATATTGTTTGCAAATTAATTAATATATAATCTCGTAATTGACATATATATCAAAGTTATTGATTTTAAAAAAATATTATTAAAATTTATCATATTAATTATTATTTTTTGTTATAAGTATTGATATTTTATTATATTATTTATAATTTATTATATTGTTTGCAAATTAATATATATATATATATATATATA
>JBBPBR010000004.1:6104602-6116271 GCA_037974775.1 Cicer pinnatifidum
AAAAAAAAAGGATGACATTGTTGACATTTCAAAACATAAAAGATCAAATTGTCACTTAAAACTAAAATAAATGACAAAATCTAAAAGAAAATAAAAAATAAAGGACTAAAACGTTAACTGAAATTAAGTTAAGGGCCACATATATTTAGCCTATTTATTTATTTATTTTATCCTTTCGACTATTCTATAAAGATGGTGTATTTTTATGTGATTATTTTGAAAAGTATTATAGTAATAATTATATTTATTATTTTGAATATGAGAGTTCTAATTTAGATTTATCTATGTTAAGGATAAACAATATTATGCTAAAAAGAGTATTTCGGAGAAAAGTTTATAGAAAAGTAAAATAAATTAGGCTTAATTGCAGTTTTAGTTCCTCTATTTTAGCTGAATCGTGAAATTCGTCCCCCCATTTTGTTTTTCCCCAATTTTGGTGCCCAAACAGAATTTCTGTCCAAAACTTGATGAAATTTCATTTTTTAAAGTCGTACTACACCATTTATGATCATATATTTTAGGTACAATTGTTGCAAATGAGATCTTGATGCATGGTGTGATTTAAATAAATGCAAAAAAAAAATAAAATTTCATCAAGTTTTGGACCAAAATTATGTTTGAGAGACCAAAATTAGGGAGAAACAAAATGAGGGGACTACTTTCGCAATTCAATTAATATAGGGGGACCAAAACTGCAATTAAGCCAATAAATTATTTATTTATTAAGGGCTTTTAGAAATACTAGAAAATAAATTTTGGAACAGACAATTGTTTTCACCCTTATTTTCTATTTCTGCATATTAATTTAGGCTATTATTGGTCGGACTTTTCATTCCTACACTGACGAGATGCTCATTACACCCTTATTTATGCCTAAGACTTGAATGTCTTGTGTTGGGTTTTACAATTTTACTCTTGTACCTGTATATCTACTATATGTTCCCCTCCATCTGCAGTTAAACCTTTTTCCCCCAAATTCACTACCACCAATTCTTTGTCATTTGAATCAATCCCAACCTTTTTCCACACAAAATTGGTCACTCAATCCATTTGTTGCATCAATTTTCTCTATTGTGGCTCTCTTTCATCATAAACAACTAGGTTTCTTTCCTTGGGCGAGCTATTTTTGGCCAATTCTGATTATCATGTTTGTTGTCTCAAAAAACTGGTATCGTTTTTGGATTCCTCTTGTCGAAACCATCAAGAAGCACTATTCATTTGCATTTTTTTAGTGAAGTTCACGTCAGACCTTTTCGACGCTCCAACGAGTCACTAAGACTATTTCTGCAGTTTTTCTCTTCTTTTTTACTCCATTTTTACTCCTAAAATTATTATTAATTAATCAATATTTATTTGTATGCTCCGCATAATTTATTAGTCGTGTCTTGGTGATTTTGTGTACTCACTGTTTATTCAGATTTACTGGTTGTACGTTGTCGATCTGCAATTGCGGTTGATAGCTTCCATTGAAATTTTGTGTTTCATAAAGAGTCTAAATAAGGTAAGGAGTGAAAGAGCATTTGAATTCATGATATAATATATTGTGAGATGAAGGGGGCCGTATTTCCCAACGATTCATCCAGGACTTGTTACGTACTGCAGTAGCCCTTTGTGGGGAAAATTAATTAATGTGCAAATATGGAAATTGTGAGAATAAAATGTGGAATAGAAATATATATATATAAGGTCTTGATTAATTTAATTGCATTAAATGTGTGCTATTTGATATGCTTGTGATATTGAGTGTCGAATGAATTTTATGTGATGTGATGTAAAAGGTGAATTCATTTTGATATGTTTATGTGATTATGATGATGTATAATTAACAATAGTGATGTTATAAATTTGTGACGAGTTTATGTGATGAGATATGATTAATGATAGTGATGTTGTGAATTTGTGATGAGAATATTGAAGTAACCCCATAGTTGATGAAATAGTTGTGATTTCAATTTGTGTTTAAGATGACGATCTTAACAGACTATCATAGGCCAACGAGGGAATAAAGTAAATATTGAGAATTTTTGAAGTTAATATTATTTTGTCATCATATAGGTAGGGCCTAACAAACCTAGTTATTCCAGGAAAGTACAACTGCGTGAGTCTGATTGTGGCGGTCTTCTGTTGAGCCTTAAGGCAAGATTGTTAGACCTTAGAGGTAATCGGGTGGGGAATTCATAGGTGATTGGGAGGCAGCACTCAAAATGTCAAGAGCTACCATGCAACACATGTTTACCTTGATTGTCGCGTATATATGTCTTAGATTGAGTTGAGGGGATCTATGAGGACATGCCTAATTTGAATTGTCTGTCCACCAGGATGATGGCATAGTATCAAGCCTCTTAACCAAGTACTTCAGAGTTAGAATGGTACCATATTGTGAAGTAGAGTCTAAGCCCATGCATAGCATTGCATTTCTTTGTGATTGTTTTATTGTGACTGATGTGTTTCAAAAGTGATAATAATTTCTCTTAGACGATTTGATGTTATAGTGAAAGCTATTGATTTTCCTTGAGTGATTTTGACTTTTTAATGTGATATTTTTCTTGATCAATGTTTGTGTAATGATACGGTCATATTATGATTGTTTGAATGTTCTTCTTACTTGTATTATACTATCAACATGATTTCAAAACTCATCCCCTTCGTTGTTTGTGTTTGACTGAATAAGCTCTATGATTGCAAAATCGCAGTTATTACAAGTTAATGAGTCTTGAAGTTCAAATTTGGAAAAAATCCGCTCTGAGAAGTGATACTGGGAATTAATACTTGTAATTTGTATTGTACTTTTACTTATTTAATTAAAAATGACTTTTTGTATGAAAACTTTATAAGTACTAATTAGTTTTTGGAATTAAATTATAGTTAAATCAAGTTCATTGAGATTATACTATTTTCATTGAGAAATAAACTTGAATTTTTACATGTGTATTTAGAGGAATGTGACATCCTAAATTAGTTATAAAATTATTATATTTATGTTATTTTGGGATTTAGGGTGTCACACATGATACATATAATAAGTTTTATATATGTATGTGTTATGCAATGCGTGTATAATGCATTACGATATTTATGTCGTTGATATAAATTAAAATTTGTATGTTTACATATATTATTCTAACATTCATTCTAAATAGTTTTAAACTTTTATTCCCACATTCATTCTATATAGTTTTAAACTTTAATAAATATTTTATAAATTCTCTCAAGATTTATCTCAACATATCACATTGAAGTAGCAAATTCAATTTACAAGAAAGGAGGTTTGAATTGTAAATTCACCTATTTAAAATTTTCTGTTAAGAACTTAAGAAAATAACTCAAGATTGATCTTGGTTGTGAAAATAGAAAATGGAGAACGTTCTTGGTTAGTTAAAATCAACAATTTAACTTATCTATTTAACTTGATAATCAAAAATACTGAAAGTAAAAAGATATAAGAGAAAAGATCTTAGTTCACCCATTCCGGGTTACATCAAGTCCTCACAGCCGTGAGATTTCCACTAAGTGTTCAAACGGAGAACGTTATTTTTTTTGCAAAGTTCTTGATTTTACACAATTTGTTCAAATCAATCTTGATCTGTAACAACAACTCCTTTCCACCCAGAAAGGATTCAACCAGGTCACATATCAATCTTTATATAGGATTTTACAATTCACCTTTTAACCATAAAAAGATTTTCTATAAACTACTCAAACTACAAACAACTCTTACAATCTTAAGTTTAAACAGTAATAATTTAAAGAGATTGATATAATCTGAGTATGCTCAACTCGTGTTTGATAATAGATTCTTGACAAAAGAATTCATTGGAATGATTATCATATTTAAAAGAGAACAAAACTGAATCTTTTGCGATTTGAGAAGTTTTCAAGTATGTAAGTGTATGAAAGTGATGGATTTTCTTAGCACTTGAAGTCTTTCATTTTCCTTGAGCTCGGGGTTCCTTTTATAGGCTTCAAGGAGGTTGATAACATCTATTTTGACCGTTGAAAAGGTGTATGTTGTCATGTGTCAGACTTTGACCAAAGACCAGACTTTTGGAACTTTGAATGTTACTATTTTGAACATTTTGCGTTTCTGCTTTTGTGTTAAAAATGTCTAATTTGAACCTTCTCATTCTTGATTGTGACAATCCTTTGTTTATGCACACAATCATCCCATAGATGTGCTTAATCATTCAAATTAAGACTGCCTTTTGAATCGTGTAAAGCAAATTAGAGAATGATGAAATAAAGATGGAGAGTGATGTAACAATGTTGGAGAATGTTCGTATCGTTCTAGACTGATGTCATCATACTTGGAGAATGATGTTGATTATTCTAGAGATAGTTGTTAATTATTTTGAAGAAAGATGTTTGCTGCTGAAGATCAAGCGTAACAAGTTGGAGAATATTTATCAATCTAGAGACTGATGTTACAGTGCTAATCTAGAGACTGGTGTTACAGTGTTGGATATTGATCATTTGACACTTTTGCTTTGAGTTGTGGCTTTTATCCTTTGATCCTTTTGAAAATTCTTTTTTCCATATGAGAGTTGTACATTCCTAATATATTAATTGGAAATCCATTCGCGATTAGCAAGAATTTTCATTGCATTAAAAACATATTTGATCTTGCTTGATAGTTCTTGATGCTTAGCTTTTGCCTTTGTTAATTTTTTAGAGTAGATATTTCTAGTATGATCTTTGTGTACCTACTTTTGGTACCTTTGTAAAAGGATCGATTTATCAACAAACAAGAAATACTCTTGTCAATCGCAAAGCCATCAACTTTAGGAATTAATCTTGCTTTTTATTCTTGATGCATTGTTTTGTTTTTATTGATATTTTTCCTTTAAAGCAGACCAAACAAAGATTTATCTCTGATTTAGTGGGTGTGTTTTGATTTCCAACCATGTTCTATATCTCTGATTTTTTATAAAAGCAAGGGCATTAATTGTTTAATTCTTCAGTTTTGGTGAAGTTTAGTGTTTTAGCCAATAATAAAAGAGGTAATGTCATATTTAACTCGTATTTTTTCTAATTAGTTAAGATTTAATTTTTTTTATTATCACAATTAGAATTTTTAAGTCATAGTTAGTTTAATTAAGTTAGATTGAATTATTAGATCATCTAATTATGATTTCTAAGTAATATTTAGTCTAAATAGTTATAACTGAACTATTGAATTATCAAAATTTAAATTTATAACTCATAGTTAGTTTAAATATAAATCGTTGAATCATCAAAAGTTAAATTTATAAGTCATAGTCAATATAATTTGTTAGGATTGAACCGTTAGATTATCGAACTTTAAACTTCTAAGACATAGTCAATCTAACTAGGTAAGATTGAATTACGAAATTATCAGAATTTCAAAACATTAAACTTCTAAGACATAGTCAATCTAACTAGGTAAGACTAAATTTGATGATTTGAATGTTCAATCTTAACTAATTACACTTACTTCGACTTAGAAATTTTGATTTTGGTAGTTCAACATTTCAATCTTAACTAATTAGATAAAATATAGCTTAGAAATTATGTATTTGATGGTCCAATAGTTACATCTTAACTATTTAGTTTAAATATGATGAAGAAATTCAAATTTTGATGATTCAACGGTTCAATTTTAACTAATTAACTTGACTATGACTTAAAAATTAAAATTTTAATGATCTATCAGTTCAATCTTAACTAACTAGACTAAATATCACTTAAAAATTTAAATTTTGACGATTCAACTGTTCAATTTTAGACAATTATACTAAAATGACTTAGAAATTATATTTTTAATAATCCAACAATTTAATTTAACTTAATTAGACTAAATATGACTTATTAGAATAAATTTTTTGTGCCAAATCAAAAATAACTTTCATTTTTTAGTTTTATTCTTTATTTTAATTTTCTTTTATTAAAAAAATTAAATTTAACATTTTAGATTTTACTAAAAGTGTTATAAGTAATTAAAACATAAATAAAATATGACACGATTTTCCTATATACATGTGAGGAGCTCTATATCACCTTATTTGATTGTCACATCATCAAATTGAGTATCAAATTGTAGACAAACAAATTTTAATATTCTACAAAAGTGTTTCATATTTCAAAAATAAGATAATTAATATTGTAAAAGAAATTATAGAAGAACTAAAATTGTAGATTGACCAATATCAATACATAGATGGTTAAAACTACATTTAAGCTTAATTTTTATAAGTAGATGTGTAATAAGTTCGTTTTATTCAGTTTTTTGAAAGAAAAAAAATTAATTCAAACCAATTAAATTTACACAAGTTGGTTTGATTCAATTTTACTTGTTTTTTATGATCAGATCCGAACAAACTCAAATCGATGATACACATGGATTGGTTCAGTTCGGGTGATTGAATTTAAAAGAAACAAAATTATAAAAATTCAATTTTACAAGTAAGTCAATGTAGGGTTTGAGATTGAACTGCAACAGATTTTTGCCTTGTTGAGCCTCATTATTGTGTAAAACATAAATTTTTGTCTCATTGGGCCTTATTTAATGACGATGAAGGGTACTTTAAGTAATAGACTTAATAGAGTACTCCCTCTGACTTCATTGATAAGTAATAGATTTAAAATATAGATTAAATTTTGTTGGAAGGAATATGCAATTTAGTCCGTTTTTATTTATAATTCATTATGGAGAAGTATCTGGCACATTGTTGTATGTCCTTCTCAAATCAATGAAAGTTGTAAGCAAGTCTTTTTACAACCTTTCTTCTAATAATAAATTATTAGATACACTAGAATGGCTCCATGTGGTACAAGATAAAATACAAGCATGTACACACACAAAAAATATATATTTAAATGAATAGATTGCAAAACAAAATCACTTCCATAATGTAAAGGGATATATTTTATCCACCTCACATTTCTAAAAAATTACACATGATTTTGAAAGTAGCAGAAAAAATTGTGTTTTTGCCTGGAATGGTTTTTTAGCTATGTGTAATTTTTAAGTGCTTTGGTAGGTGGGAAAAGTTTCTCTCTAGGAGAAATGCTTATTTCAAAAGTAACTTGATTGAGCTTGCAAAAGCTCTAACTCAGCTAAAACTTTTGCAACAGTTGACTTCAATCTAGAATCACTTTTTTGTGCCAAATCAATAAGAACTACTTGAGCAAGTTCTCCATAGTTCACTCTGTGTTCTTCAACTCTAAATATTCTCTCCAACATCCACAATGCTTTTTCTTGAACCTTAGCATCACCAACAACTTCTAGGGTTTTTATAATAGCTTGCACCCCTGAATTTTTAGCAATGAAATTCACACCACCTTCCCAAATTTCATCTTGCAAAAGAGTTGAAAGTGCAACAAGAGAAGCTTCAACTACTTCCTTCTCTTTATCTTCCAATATTTCGATAAGCGGAGAAACTGCGTCCGCTTTGACTAAACAAAATGTGCTATTGACAAAGCAATATCCATCATGAACTTCACAATGTGCATTCATTGAAGGTTGAACACATAACCATCTCAACTTTCTAGACTTCCTAAGTGAAAGAGAGTTTTGTGAAAGTTGAGCTAATGAGTTTGCGGCTCTTGATTTCGTGGTTGGTGAACCGCTCGAGAGCAATTTTACTAGCAAAGGAATCACCCCTTGTTCTACTGAAAGAAGTTGAAGTTTCTTGTCAGATGAATTTGTGAAGCGGATTAGAACACCGGCCGCATTCTCGGATAAGCTATTTTTCGAGGGTGATTTACTTCCATTGCTAGAATACAAAATGGATATCAAAATCGAAAGCAAATTTGCTCTCTTTAATATATCCGTTACTTTTTTATCACTAGCAGGAAGATTACTAAGTATGCCAATAGCAGCAGCTTTTTCGCTCTCTGATGTTGAAGATGAGACAATATTAACAATATTGAAAAGATGAGTTTCGTCAAGATATTCGGTTAACTCGTCTGTTATTTCTTTAGAAAGTGTATATAACAAATTCAAGACCTTACACCTAATTTTGGTGTTATTTTCCTTAAGAAAAGGTAAAAGAAGTTGAAGTGCACCTTTTTCTTTCATTTTTCTTCTCACTTTAGAAGCACCTTGATGAGAAGCCATGCTATTTAGAGCTTCTAATAGATGATATTGAATTATAGGACTCGAAAGATTCAAAAGCGAAAGCATCTGTTGAGCAATGTCTTCGTTGACAAGAATGGATTCCGACTGTGCAATTCGTGCAAGAATAGCCGATGCAGGCTCTCTTAGAGTCATGAGCACAGATGTTACAGAGAAAAGAAGCTGCAACAAAGGTCCTGTAATTCCTGATCGAATCAAACGCTGCACGTTTTCTGTCAAGCCAGAGAGATTTTGTAATGCATTTAGAGATGATAACTTGGATTCGAGTTTTCCGTTGATGAACATTTTGACAAGGGGATCAATTGCTCCATCTTCTCCAAGTGTAAGTTTGCTGTGATCGGTGAGTTCCAAACGAGAAAGCGCCGTCGCCATTAGGATCTTGTTCATGTCAGATCCTGCAATAATATGATTTGAAATTCAAGTAGCGAATGTTGAATACACAATTGATTCTCATTGGAATATCAGTGTCTTTTAAACACAAATATATTTTTGGTCACTATGTGTAAAAATCATCAATTCGATTTTATACAAAATAAGTGTTCAATTTAGTCCACAATATACATTTCAATTAGATCCTTGATCTTTGTTACAATTATAATTTATACATTACATGTTGCAGTTATATAACAAAATTAAGAATTTAGTGCATAGTTTTAATTAGAATAAATTAATAAAACCAAATGCTATAATTTGCTGCTTCTATTTAACACAAACTCAACAGATTTCTACCTCTATCTACTTGAAAGTTTATATAAATTTTAACTTTATGTTCCATATAATTATATAAATAACAAGAGAAAAAAAAAATTTATCAGTTAATGAAATTCCTGCATTACCTTCCTTCAAATACTGAACTAATGGCCTAAAGTAACCAGCCTCAGCCATATGAAGTGCATTTTGATTATTACTTGACAAAATATCCAATAACTTTGCTGCATCATGTGAAGCAATCGGGTCATCCGCATTAAGGATAGCAACCAACATTACGATACATCCTTGAATTCTTCCGATCCGCCTTCGAACTGGTGGAAGGTCGGAGAGGTCTAGCAACAGCCCTACTGCTTCCCTCCGCTCTTCTGAATCCCTTATAAGAGACTTCACCACGGCCGATAAAAACTCAATATCCACCATCTTCTCCTGTGTTGCACCATTTATAAAGTAAGATAAAATAACTAAAGGTGCAATAATTTTATACCAATGTTGTCAAATAGCAACAATAGCAGCAGAATTTGACAAATCGCTATTGTTTTGCGATACACTATTTAGAATAAAGTGTTGCCAAATAGCAACTATAGTGCTGTAGCGTAGCAAAATTGATTAAACTGCTATTTTTCCCGATTTGCCATTTACAACGTTGTTTTAGACCAATATTTACAACAGCAAAATATCAACTCAAATTTTAAGGATTTTACCTTTTTCTTATCATTTCCAAAAGCAATATTTCTTAGCAATTGAATTATGGCCAGCCTATTGTCCGCCTTACACGAACCTAGACGATTGAAAAGAATGGAAATAGTTGCTTCCTCGTTAATCAAACCGCCATCCAATTTTTCACTTCTCATGAACTCCTTTAGTCTAAGAAGTGAAACTGCAAATTCTTCATCATTGCCATTCTTAAGTTGCAAAATCACATCATCAATAGAAACATTAACTATTTCCTCTTCAATTTCCCAGACCGTCCTTGTTTCACTTGCGAAAAACTCCGATCTTGGACTCGAAGTCACACTTGAATTGCCATCAAATCTTGCATTCATCATCTGTCTTTGCAATGTACCAATCTTTTCTCTGAAATCAATAGACACTTCAAGGCTAGCAACAAGCAAAACTCCCAACGACCGACCAATATCATGTGTCATGTCCTCGATTTGCTTGACGGGGTGTCTCAAATTCGAGCTTTTTGTTAATGTTTTAGCACGCCGTAGCTCATTCTCAAGAGATTCCAACGATTTTCGAATCGACGGCTTGTCCAAAACAGTGCTTTTATCACTCAATTCATTCAAAATTGGTGGCAATTTCTCAACCAACATGCCAAACTCAGAAAAAGCATCTACCTCAATTTTAGATTTCTTAGCAA
The DNA here is from genome assembly GCA_037974775.1 of Cicer pinnatifidum. Classification (NCBI taxonomy): domain Eukaryota; kingdom Viridiplantae; phylum Streptophyta; class Magnoliopsida; order Fabales; family Fabaceae; genus Cicer; species Cicer pinnatifidum. The sequence continues at coordinate 6,114,772 of JBBPBR010000004.1, forward strand.
AAGAAACAACCTCATCTGCCAAAACTTTCATCTTTGACAGCAATTCAGAAAATGCCCTCTTTTCCATGTTTTCCATTTTTTTCATCAAAACTTTATCTGTTCATATCAAAAAATCAATCATCAATTAAAGAACAGTTTCTCAACTGAACAACTACATATAACTCCGAGAAAAATACTAACAAAAAATTAACGAAGAAAAGCATACAAATAACATATTCATATATATATATGCATATAGAAAATGGCTCTTGATGAGGTGTCATCTCAATGATAAGAGTTAGATCTTGCAATCTCAAGTAACAAAGTTCAAATCTCCTCGTAGACAGCGGTAAAGTGGTCATTAGCGTAACTTTAATTAAGAATAATTTCTACCCTTAAAGGTGTTAGTTCAGTGGTAAGAGCTTAGTATTATAATTTCAAAGTACTAAGTTCAAATCTCCTTAAAGATAGTCGTAAAATAGTTATTAGTATCAATTTAATTAATACAAGTTTCCTCTTCCCCATTTTTTTTAAAAAATTATTAAGAATTTCCCTTTTAGAAAATATATAACTAGAGAAAATTGCCAACAAGAAATTAATACAGAAACAAAGAAAATCATAAAAAATAACACACCTGTATATAGAAATACTCAAAGTATTACAAATGAAAACAATAGAAACAAATTTAGAAGAAAGGTGAATTGAATTGAACCTGTAGGGATGAACTTTGACCCAACATGCATGAATTTTTGAAGTTGAGAAATTGAGAGATCAAAACCAAAGTAACAAAAAATATAAACCAAACTACTTTCTTTTTCTTTATTCTTTTCTTCTTCTTAATGATATTGACTTTGAACCACAAGAATGAAACACAAGGTTGAATTTTTCTGATAATAATAATATCTAGAATATAGAAAGGACAAGATGTCATAAGGGTCATTTTCAGACGGCTATGGACCATTAAATTTAATATAAAGTTGTGTGACATATTGTTTCTTTGCTTTGTTCTTCATGGTCAGCTACCTTGTGCTTCCAAGCAACTATCAAGAAATAATGAATGATGGAAGACGAAGTCAAAATATGTGTTATATTTATATGTATATATCTTCACTTTTTCTTCAAAAAAATAAAATAGCTCTAAATATAATATGTATTAATTGTCTTTTTGTGTTTGTCAATTGATGAATTTAATATAGTATCTAATATTTTAATGCGTGTGAAATTACACAAAGTTACTTGGTGTGCAAAAATTTTAAGCTGAATAATATATGAGGATGCTTCTATAGGTTTTGATAAAAATAAAAAATAAAAAAAATAAAAAAAAAAGTTAAATATACTGATGTTTAATGATTACGATTGATTAATAGTATATAAATTATTTTTTTTAATAAGAAAAAAATATGTTATATCTGTTTATTAATTGATTTTATGCATCATCACTATATAAAGATTTTTCTCTTACACTTTCTATTATTTATAATTATTGATCATTAAATATATTTCATTTTTTTTTTATCAAAT
>JBBPBR010000004.1:6122720-6134841 GCA_037974775.1 Cicer pinnatifidum
ATGTGGATAATTAAATACATTTTTTTCTTTATTATTTTATTCAATTGTTTTTTTTGTTTAAATATGTTTTTTTTATCATCATAAATATGTTTTGTTTTGATTTTAGTCTTTGTAATTTTTTATTTATTTATGCCCTTACAAATTTTAATAAATTTTAAAAAAGTCTTTTATAAATCTTTTTAATAAGAAAAAATAGTAACATGGTTAATTTTAGATGAGGTAGCACATGAAGATTGTATAATTGTTGTTGACTAAACAATATTTAATATTTAATATTTAAAATTAAAATTAAAATTAAAATTAAAATTTATTTTATTAACTCATTTAATTATTTAATTAAAAATTTAAAACTAAATAATTAATTAATAAACCAATCAAATATAAAAATTCAAGAATCTTCATCTCCAATCCAATTTTTTTAATAAAAGCTTAAAAAATTTCATCTTCAACCTTAATTTATTCATCTTAAAATCAGACATATTTGGATCCCATTCAGTTTCTTATCAAATTCGAAAATATTCACCTGCCTCTAAACTACCACACTTTGAATACAAATCCATCAAAGCACTTTCAATGCATAAATCCGACTACATCCCCAATTTCCATAACAGTGCATGAATTTTCTGGCCATCCTTCAACGCTTGTGAACCCGAACAATCCATGAGCGAGGACCCGCACCGCATTCGAGTAAATATCCGGAAATCACAGCCGTCCAAGTTACAACATTTCTCTGAATCATCTCATCAAAAACCTTCTTCCTTGACTAAAGCACCAACATTTAAAATAAGATGTTATCAAAGCATTCCGAACTGTAATATCCCTCTCAAAATCACCAACAAACACCAAACCATGAATCATTTGGGTTGTTACACTAGAGAATCCTAATCTCAATCCATCACAAGTTGACAACATTGTTGTCAAAGTTGCTTTATCGAATCCACAACACACTCTCCTTGACTCACTCATTTGTTTAAAGAACTTAAAAGCAGTGTCAAAATTATCATTCCTCAAAAACCCATAAATCATTGTATTCCACGATACCGTATCTCTGACAGGCACATGATCAAACAGTTTGACTGCATCACGGAGTTCACCACTTTTTGAATACATAAAGAGGAGAGAGTTCCAAGTAAAAAGGGCATTAAGTTGGGAGCTATGAAAATCGAAGGAGGGGGATTGTTTGATGATATGAACGTGGATGAAAGATGAACATTTTGAGTTTTTATTAAAAAATTTGGAGTTGAAAATGGAAATTATTGAATTTTTATTATTTAATTAGTTAATTAATTAATTAATTAGTTTTAAGTTTTTAATTAAATAATAAATATGTTAATAAAATGAATTTTAATTTTAAATATAAAATATTGTTTAATAAACAAAAATTATACAGTCATTATGTATTATTTCATCTAAAATTAATTAATTATGTCACAATTTTTTTAATAAATAATTTTTTTTAAATTAGTGAAAAATAAAATATATATATATATATATATATATATATATATATATATATATATATATATAAATTACAAGGACAACAATCATAACGAATTACTTTGGTAGTGTGTTTTGGCAAAATTATCATGAGATTGAGCTTTTTGAGAGAAACAAGTTGAGTTGGTTTCTTATTTATAACAATTTAATCTGTGACACTTCATTGGTATACACACCATGCACACAAATAGCAATTTTTTCCAACAATTCTAAGCAAATCACATAGTTCAACTCAAACTCTTAAATTATTTTTTTTTACTAAATCAACTTAAACTCTTTAAAACTGTCATTTTAACTATGACACGTCTCTATTTGTTATATACTAATCAAATAAGTAGTTCAAATTAATCGACCAGGTTCATTAATCTATTAAATTAACCGATTATATATTAAATCAAATCGGTTGGTTAGTGATTTAATCGATTAAGTCCTTATGCTAATTGATTGATGTATAATGTTGAGTCAACAATTTGTTTTATATCAAGTTAATCCTTATCTAACAATATTCCACAATTCAATAGGACAATTAAAATTTAGATAGTCATTCTAATGACATTGTTGAATTAGACTAATAATTTAAAAACTTGATTAGAGACCAAATCAGTGAGACATTTGAATTATTGTTCAATTACTTATTTAAATATGATTTAAATTATGATTCAAACACGAGTGTAGGAAAAAAATATTAATATAACAAACTAATTACGAACTAAAAAAAATCATTGTTTAAATGGATTCGTCTAAGCTGTTTTCTATGGTTCAAATGGGGTTGAACCAATTGGTAAACTGGTTTCTAGTCTTGCCTAATTTTTCAACAGTGGGTCTAATTTACATATAACATTCTCTAATTGAATGACAACAACAAGAATTCCACTAGACCTTCCAAATATGGTTCTATGTGGAACCATCCCGAATATCAATATTGGTTTCGACAATATTGAACTGAGAGACTGTATCGCTGCCCTTCCCTCTTTACTAACACCCTTGTCCTCAAGGTTGACATAACGAAACTGCTATTATTAATTTGAAATTAGATAATTCTAGAACCATATAGAATTTCCATGTAAGATTTTAGAAGTGTTTTAATTATAGAAAATTGTGGGAAGTATCTAGAAGTCGGTATTAATTAGGAAGCTCCTAGAAATGTGTCTAGAGTTTTCTATTTGTATCTATAAATACCTACTTGTACTTGACATTAAGCATCAAGCAAATTGAGAGTTTTCTATTAGAAATACCTTCCTTTCTCTAACAAAGTGGTATCTAGAGCATGATTGTGAGAGTTGAGAAATGGCGATTCGTGATTACACTGCTTTCCACTTTCCTCTTCTAAAGAAAGAGAATTATGAAAAATGGTTCCTTCGTATGAAAGCATTGCTTGGACCTCAAGGTGTATGGGAGATTGTTGAAAAAGGATATGATGAGCCACAAGATGAAGAGGGATTGTCTCGAGTTGAGAAGGAGGTTTTGACAAAGACAAGGAAGAAGGATCAACAAGCTCTTACTCTTATTCATTAATTTTTGGATGATTCTATGCTTGAGAAGGATGTCGACGCTAAAAATTCAAAGGAAGCTTGGAAGATTTTGGAAAAATCACTCCAAGGCATTAACAAAGTGAAGATGATAAAACTTCAATCTCTAAGGGGAGATTTCGAAGCTTTGAAGATGAAGGACCACGAATCAATTTCTGATTATTTCTCAAGGGTGAAGACAATTATTAATCAAATGAAGAGATATGGAGACATGGTAAAAGATGTTCGTGTGGCGGAGAAATTTTTTCGTTCATTGACTCTTAAGTTCGATTATGTGGTATGTGTTATTGTGGAATCGAAATATCTTGACTCAATGTCCATTGAGGAATTAGAAGCTTCATTGTAAGCTCAAAAAGAAAGAATGAAGAAAAGGCAATATGAGCCATTATAGCAACTTCTCAAGATCAAAGCTTCGTTGAAGGGTGATAGAGGGTTCTATAATCAAAACGGACATGGACCTGAACAAGGAAGAGGACGAGGGTGTGGTCGTGGCCAAGGAGGAAGAGGAGGAGGTTTCAATCGTGAACCAAACTACGAAAAACGAAGGCATTCATCGCCAAGAATTCATGGAAGAGGAAGAGGTTATGGCTATTATCAAAGTGAAATGAGGTAAGGAAAATCTAAAGTTGAATGTTATAACCGTCATGAATTTAGCCATTTTTCTTGGGAATGTCGTAATGCTCCTAATCAAGAGGAAGAAGAGGATAATCTTATTGACGAAGTTGAAGAGTCAACTTTGTTGCTAACACCCAAGGAAGAAGAGAAAGATACTAATAGTTCTTGGTACTTGGACAATGGTGCAAGTAACCATATGTGTGGATGCAAAGATAAATTTTTGGAGCTAAATGAAAAGATGAGTGAAAATGTTTCCTTTGGAGACTCATCAAAAGTGAAAATTGAAGTGAAATGTACGATTTCAATCTCTTCTAAAGATGGGAGCCATAAGTTGATTAGTGATGTATACTATGTGCCTAAATTAAAGAGTAATATTTTGAGATTAGGCCAACTTCTTGAAAAAGGATATGAAATTCTCCTGAAAAATAAAAATCTTTGGCTTAGAGATCAAAATAATAATTTAATTGCTAAAGTTCTTATGTCGAAAAGTAGAATGTTTATCTTGAACATAAGAACTATTGAAGCAAAATGTTTGAAGATGAGTGTCCAAGATGAAGCATGACGTTGGCATATGAGGTATGACCACTTGAACTTTGGTGTACTTAGAATCATAGGAGAAAAGAGTATGGTGAAAGGGATGCCTTCAATCAATCATCGTGTGAAGGTTGTCTTCTTTTGGCAAACAAGCTAGAAAAAGTTTCCCTAAAGAAGCCACATCAAGAGCAACTAAGCCACTGCAACTTGTGCATATTGACTTGTGTGGACCAATCAATCCATCTTCATTTGGTAAGAGTAAATATTTCATTCTCTTTGTTGACGATTTTAGTAGAAAAACTTGGATTTATTTCTTAAAACAAAAATCAGAAGTTTTTGTTGCTTTCAAGAACTTCAAAGCTCTTGTAGAGAATGAGAGCGATCATGAAATCAAAGCTTTGAGACCCGATCGAAGAGGTGAATTCACTTCGAAGGAGTTTAATAAATTTTGTGCAACTCATGGAATTCGTCGTCCATTGACAGTTCCAAGATCTCCGCAACAGAATGAAGTAGCTGAGAGAAAGAGCATAACTATTTTGAACATGGCAAGATGCTTGCTAAAATCCAAAAGGATGCTAAAGGAGTTTTGGGCTGAAGCAGTTTCTTGTGCGGTCTATTTGACAAATTGCTCCCCAACGTTAAATGTCAAATACCAAACCCCTCTAGAAGCATGAAATGGAAGGATGCCTAGTGTTAATCAGTTGCATGTCTTTGGGAGCATAACATATCCACATGTGCCACAAGAAAGAGCCAAACTTGATGATTGAATCATCAAACATATCTTTGTTGGCTATGATCCACATTTTAAAGGTTACAAGTTGTACAAACCATGCAACAATAAGGTAATGGTGAGTCATGATGTTGAATTTGATGAAGATGCTACATGGAATTGGGAGGATCAAGAAGAAATAAACTATAATTTCCTTCCATATTTTGAAGAAGATCAAGAGGCCACAACACTAGTTCAAGATGCAACTCCACCTTCTTCACCTCTGCCTTCACCTACTTCTCTAGATGAAAGTTCAAGCGAGAAACCAAGTAAGATGAAAAATATAGAAGACATTTATGAAAGGTCAACTGAAATTACTCTTGACCTTGAAGAGTTGTATTGTCTCTTGGTGGAAAGTGAGCCATTAAATTATGGAGACAAGCCATGGATGAGGAGATCAAATCAATTGTGAAGAACAACACTTGAGAATTAGCAACTCTTCCAAAAGGCCATGAAGCAATTGGAGTCAAATGGGTGTACAAGGCTAAAAAGAATGCTAATGGAGAGATTGAAAAATACAAAGCAAGACTTGTTGCCAAAGGCTACAAACAAAAACATGGAGTTGACTATGAAGAAGTTTTTGCACCAGTTGCTCGCATGGACACTATTCGTTTGCTAATCTTTGAACTAGCTCAAAATAAGTGGAAACTTTATCAACTTGATATAAAATCGGGATTTCTAAATGACCATCTTGAAGAAGAGGTCTATGTTGAGCATCCAATAGGGTACGTGATTAAAGGACATGAAGATAAAGTTTTGATATTGAGGAGAGCATTATATGGATTAAAGCAAGCACCAAGAGCATGGAATAGTTGCATCGACAAGTACTTCTACGACAATGGGTTTGCTCGTTGTCTCAATGAATATGCTCTTTATGTCAAAGATTGTGATAATGGAGATATTTTGATTGCTTGTCTCTATGTGGATGATCTTATATTCACTGGGAACAATCTAAGTTTGTTTGAAGAGTTCAAAAAGGTCATGGCGCTTGAGTTTGAGATAACTGATATCGGGATCATGTCATACTACTTAGGCCTAGAAGTAAAGCAATGGGAAGAAGGTATATTTATTTCTCAAGAAAACTATGCAAAGAAAGTTATGAAGAAATCTAAAATGTTTGATTTCAATTCGGTGAACACACCAATGGAGAGCGGATTAAAGTTGTCAAAGTTTGAAGATGGACAAAAGGAGGACCCTTCTTTTTTCAAAAGCCTCGTTGGAAGCCTAAGATACTTAACATGTACAAGACCTGACATTCTATATGTGGTTGGAGTAGCGAGTCGCTTCATGGAAGCTCCTACTACTACACACATGAAAGTCACTTAGTGAGGATACTTCACTACCTTAAAGGTACGCTTGGTTATGGAGTATTTTACTCTTCTTCTAATGATTTTAATTTTTTTGGATTTTGTGATAGCGACTTTGCGGGTGATATTGATGATAGAAAGAGTACTAGTGGCTTTATATTTTTCATGAGATACTATGCTTTTTCGTGGAGCTCAAAGAAGCAACCTATTGTCACACTTTCAACATGTGAGTCAGAGTATGTAGAGCAACATCTTGCACGTGTCATGCCATTTGGCTAAGGAGGTTATTGGATGAACTTCATATGCCACAAAAGGAAGCTACTGATATTTATATAACAACAAGTCGGCACAAACACTTGCAAAGAATCCAATGTTTCATGATTGCAACAAACACATAGACACAAGGTACCATTTCATTAGAGAATATATTGCCAAGAAAGAAGTTGAACTTAAATATGTAAAGACTCAAGATCAAGTTACAGATATTTTTACAAAGCCGTTAAAATTTGAAGACTTTCAAAGGCTAAAAGCAAGACTTGAAATGAAGAAGAAAATTTAAATTAAGGGGGAACAATGTTATTACTAATTTGAAATTAGATAATTCTAGAACCATGTAGAATTTCCATGTAAGATTCTAGAAGTGCTTTAATTATAGAAAATTGTGGGAAGTATCTAGAAGTCGGTATTAATTAGGAAACTCCTAGAAATGTGTCTAAAGTTTTCTATTTGTACCTATAAATATCTACTTGTACTTGACATTAAACATCAAGCAAATGGAGAGTTTTCTATTATAAATAACTTCCTTTCTCTAACAGAAACCGACTCTTCAGTAAATCTTCATCTTCGAACGTTGGAAATTGCTAACAATTGGAAATGATGTTGGAATTTAAATATTTAGTGTTGAAATTTAGAGTTAGTGTTGTGTGAATTGATAAAATAAAAAAGTCCCACATAAGAAGATATCACATTCTAATAATGTTTATAAGGATGATGTATGACTTTGGAGTGTAACTCAAGGGTACAAATTTAATATTTATTTTTTAATATGTGCGTTTTTTCTCTCCATATATTTTTTTGACACTATTTTTTTATGTGTGTTTACCGTAGTCTTCCTTTCGGTTCCACTTCTCCTCGTCAGTTTCACATGATTGGATCTTCCTTCACCTTTTCACCTGTGAGTTTTTTGTGGACTATTTTGTCTTCAGAGAAATTCCAATCAGTTCACAAATCACACCAAAACTCTTATCTTTATGTCCCTTTACCAAAAAATTTGTCCCTTTAGATTTTCAATTGGTCATAGTACTATATTATGAGTGGACTTAAACGTCATATTTAGATGGTGTAATTATAGAATGATTTTATAAGATGCAATAGTGAAACCGATTCAGTGTAACTGAATTGTTATATTTTAGGGACATCGTTATTGATGGTCTGTCTTGCATAATTTTGAACGGTGCCGCGAAATATCCTAAAGAGAACTACCTAGTTTTTGACTCAATTCAGTAGTATCTTTAGTGGCTGAAAATTATTTTTCAAAATAGTTTTTCGAAATTTAAAAACAACACCTAACAATTGCTCGGGATTCTCAAACTCATCATGTTCGATCTCCATTCATTCAGAAGCTTTGGTTCAACAGTGTAGTTCCCAATGGCCTTCTTTAGTTGAGATATATGAAAAACCAGGTGATCTCTTGCATAATCTGGCACCTTTATATAATTTGAATGATACAGCTCCAATCTTTTCCGCAACAGGAAATGGCCCAAAAAATTCTAGGAGCCAACTTTTGATTAATTGTCCTTGCCATCGATCATTGAAGTCACTTTAATTAATAATAATTTTCGTCACTTACAACTTTTCTTAAATTGTTACTTCCAAGGTGGGTTTGAATTTTTATTCCAATAAAAACTCTAAATTGTATATCTTGACATTTTAGCAGTTGTTGTTGAATAATTCTAGTTGTTATGTTAAACTTGTATTAATTATAATTTTCATCCGATAATATTGACTTGCGTAGATTATTTCTCTTGCAGTTTTCACGAGATAATTAATACCACCCTTATTAATGATAATTTCTTATTTTTTATCTTTTTAAAAAACCTTTTGAGAAGTCTAGAAATTGATCGAGTTTGCTGATATATAGCCTCAGAATGTATCAGAAGCATTCAGTTTTAACCAACTGCACAAATCAAGATGGTTTTCCCTCACATCTTTTATTGTTATTTCCCCCAAAATGATGCTTCCCTGCAATCTTCATATTCCTATTTTTTCTTATTTTTCAAAATGATTTTGCTCATTGCAGGATATGTTAAATCCTGAGCTAGCACTGCTACCTTTCAAGCCAATTGCAATGAAGTTTCTTCAATGTCTGTTTCCCTCTAGAATAGGCAAGTTTTCCTTTCCCTTAGTTACTTCTTGTTAGAACAACAAATCAACTTTTAAAGAAAGCAGAAAAATAAATGTGCACATAAGAATACAAATGATTGATCACAGAATTTCGCCAATTGTACTTACATTTGTTTGCTTTTAGATCCACTCACTCCACTTTAATACACTCGAGCGAATGCTCATTTATACATAAATATGAACCATACTTAGCACTTCTAATATGCTTATTGTGTTACGTCTTATTGCACTTGAAAATCAGAATTCAATATTTATAAAAAAATAAGTAAATATGTAATCATAGCCACATAAGGGAAGTCAAGTTTGACCAATGATAGTTTTAGTTAAGATTTAAATTCAGATACTCCCGATCGAAGTTATTGACCATTTGAGTCTATTGACTACGGATTTACAAAACTAAGTATATTTTCTACATGATTATCTGTTTGAAATTTGGTCAATAAAAAGAATATTTGCTGCTAAATGACAATTTGATTTATGTATTTAGAATTATCTTCATATCTTGTACATTAGGAATAAATTAAAGGAACACTTTATGATTGGAGAAGCCAAAAGACATATGTAATACTACAAACATGAATAATGTGACAAGACTACTATTTCATAAAGCATGGAATAAAAAACAAATACATTTTGTAACAGAATATCAATCATGGCATACACTAAAATATTTATTAATGAAATTTCTAAAAGGAATGGACTGAAAAATTCAAAGCTTATTTTATTTCAAACAATGTATGTTACTCAAAGTTGTTTCAATTTTTTCCTTGAAGTAGCAGGGTAAATGCCTTCAAGGATAAAAGAATATCCTTCAACTTATTCTTTTCATCTTCATCAATCAGGTCACCGTCGCTGTTGAATTTTGCTGGAGGCTGGAATGCGTTAATGAAATACTCGGGTTTATTGATGAAATGAAGATCGAGGAAAACTCCGATTTGTCGGAGATGGTAGTGTGATTTTGCACCACCATGTCCTCCTCCAGCACTCACTATGGCAGCAGGTTTACCAGCCCAAACATTTGGTGGTCTTGATGCCCAATCTATTGCATTCTTTAGTGGAGCTGAAACAAATGCAAAAAACAATTAAAAAGTTAGCAAAATGAAGCTTATATGTTTTATAAATGATCAATATGAATTTAAATAATTTCAAAATAGTTGAGAGAAAAGAATTTCAAGTTAGTGTTCATTTTGTTAATAAAAGTAAATTAATTAAATAATTTAAATGATCCACTTTATGCAAGCATAGACAAAAAAGAATTTCAAAGTTAGTGTTCATTTTCTTAATAAAAGTAAAAAGAATAAAAAAAAAGAAAAAAGTATAGATCAGACCCATCAAACAACACTTTTGTTTTGTTGTCAATTGTTCAAAAGAAAAAGTAAAAACACAAGACCCCAAATGATGTAAGAAAAACACTTTTGTTTTGTTTGTTTAGTGCATGGTATCTTTGGACGAAGGATTTTGACGAGGACGACTTTCTTTTCAAAAATATTAGATAAATTATAAAAAATATTTGAAAAAGAATTACTGTTGTTCAAATATAATTAATGCCATTATTTATCATGTTACTTTTTTTTAACTTTTTTTTTAAATATTCAAATACAAATCAAAATATATATTTAACTCTTTTTTCCAAAATCCTTCAAAAGACAATTCTCAAACACACTCTTAATAACTATTCATTTTAAATTTTTAAAAGTGGATTTATGAGTCAACTCAAAATAATAGCTAATATCATCTCCCCTTTGCAATTTAAATAAAAAATAATAATACTGCACCCTATTTTCTTATGTAAGTAGCAAAATACTCCCTCAGATCATCATTACATTTTAAATAAATTCTAGAAATTAATTATACTAAACTACTTTTTTTAATAACTACAAAAGTAAATATGTATTATAAATATTAAAATTAAATAAGTTAAAAATAATTAATTTTGTTTATAAAAGTAATAAAGATTTGATATATTTTTTTACTTATAATAGTGAGATAAGTGAATACATGTATTTGGCTCAAATTTATACCAAATACATATCTTACATTTACAATATTAATTAACTTTAATGCTATAAAGTCTCTTATTACATTTGCAATATTCACTAAATTTATGTCAAAATCGTCTTTTCTTTAATTATTTTTTGAAAGGATTTATTGTCAAAAATTCAGAGATGCTGGAGAGATATGATGTTTACCTGAGACAGAATAATTATACTCAGGAGAAGCAAAGAGAAAACTATCAGCCCCAAGAATCTTTTGGCGAAATGATTCAACTTCAACTGGAAAAGTCTCTCCTTTCTCAAGATCAGTGTTCAACATTGGTAGGTTTGAAATATCAACATATTCAATATCCACACCCTCCACCACATTTTTGCTCAGCTCAATAGCTACCCTCATCAATATTATTAATATTCAAATTAAAAATCTAATCCATAAATCAAAGGTAAAGCAACAATAAAAACATATTGAAAAATATAACTGAGCCCAAAAAATAAGAAAATAAACTCCCAGAAAAAACAATTTTAAAATTGATACAAAAAAATTATTACAAGAATTTAATTTATAACTTACCCAATTTTAATTACTTTTGAAAAGTAATTATTAAATTCACTTTCATTAATAAAAATTTAGCTTAATTGCAGTTTTGGTCCCCCTATTTTAGCTGAATCGTGAAAGTAGTCCTCCATTTTGTTTCTCCCCAGTTTTGGTCCCTCAAATAGAATTTTGGTCCAAAACATTATAAAATTTCATATTTTTTAAAGCCGTACTATACCATTCATGATCATAGCTACCCTCATCAATACCATTTATTTATTTCTCTAATTATCAAAAAAATAATTAATACTCTGGATCTTTTTATAAAATATTAAAACTAATTGTAACGGAAGAGAGTGTTGTAAGAAGTAGGAAGCAATTACCAGAACGGATGAGACCAGTGTTGTTAGAAGCTTTTCGGAGAGAACCAGAAATTGCAACAACCTTAATCGAACTAGCCATTTTGTTTGTGAATGAATTGAGTTGTTATTTGGAAGAGAAGAGTATAGTATATATATATAAACGCAAATACACGGGGAAGGTAAATTAAGATTTTAATGTTGAATGGTATGACATGATGATGGCTAGATTCACAGTAGCGAATTAAATTCGAGATTGGAGGCTTTTAAAAATTCAAGATTGGTGTTGGGAATGATGTTATGCCTACGTAGTGCTGACTACATTCAAAAAGGATTCAAAGAAAGAAAGCTCAATTTAGGACACAACTAAATATAAAGTTTATGTAACTATTTGTTTCTTGAGTTAAAAATTAATGATATTGTAATCATTTATGATATTGACATATATATATATATATATATATATATATATATATATATATATATATATATATAATATATAGATTATTTATTTTATTTTTTTTTCTTGATTGAATTATTTATCTTTTAAAACTTTTATAAATTTATCATTTATATTTA
>JBBPBR010000004.1:6138181-6183090 GCA_037974775.1 Cicer pinnatifidum
TTTTTTCAAATAGTTGTAATAAACATATGAAAACATTCAAAGTGATTATATTTTTAAATTTTACAAAATAAGCTGTAGCAAAGGAGTTCTTAGTAATTTATTAAAAAAAAAAATTTAACTATATGTTTTTTTAAAATAATTTTAATTTGACAGACAAACGTAAAATAACTTCTTATTTTCTTAAAATTCTTTAAAAGATAATCTCTGCTAAATTATGAAATACAAAATGTTAAGACAAACTCTCAATTTAAATTTTTGATGAAAATAAACAAAGGTTAATTAAGAATGTTAATTATGATTCTAAAATGTTATTTTAATTTAACTTGTGTTTTTAAGTGAATTAATTCAAAGATAGGAATCAACCAAAACAAACAAATCAAATAAAAACTGAACAGATAAAGAAAGGAGAAAAGTTTGGACAAAACATGTGAAAACGAAGAATATTCTCCAAGATCAAGACTGGTCATCACAGCCTCAAGATTAATCAATCTCCATTAGTTCAAAGAAGATTTTGCCTCTAAAATTCATGCTAATGTTATTAGTACTTGACAAGGATCAAGTATGATTCATTCTAATCAAAGAAAACATTCGAATCACAAAGTGAAAAGGTCATTGAATCAAGCAAGTTAAAACAAGTCTGAACCTTCTCTAACTTAACTAAAACAGAGTTAAACAATCTTGAATTGTACAAGACATCCAAATTAATCAAGAAGTTATCCAGAATGATCAAGACTGAACCTCCAGATTGATCATCAATCTCTAGAAAGTTCAAAGACTGAAACTCCAGATTGATTATTAATCTCCAAAATTCTACATAAGTTCATCATCATTCTCCAAGCTATTTTGACATAATCAAATCTCCAAATCGAAGTAATAACATCAAAAAATATATCTGAAGTATAAAGGATCATTAAACATAAGAGAAATCTGATCAAGATCGAAGAAAAAAGCCCAATCAAACAAATTTCATAAAGTGTTCAAAGGTTGAAATATTTTTATTCATATATATTGGTTTTGGTCAAAACTGATAGAGCACTACCAATAACTTTCTTATACCATTATTAATTGCTATAAAACACATATAAAATAAAGGCCAAATGCTCATAGAAATTGCAGAAGTTCAAGTGCTAACAAGTCTCCTAAAATCATTCACATTCACATACTTGAAATTCTCAACTTCTCAAGAAAGATTCAATCATAATTATATTTCCATATTCTTTTATTATTGTACTGAATTCTTTGTAAATAATTGAATCTCAAACAAGAGTTGAGACATCTCAAATTTTATCAAAACAATATCATCATTATTGTAAAATTCAAACTATAAGAGTTTCGTATAGTTTGGATAGATTGTAATAAATCCTATCAAGGTTGACAGGTGACCTAATTAAATTTCTTTCTAGGTGGAAAGAAATTAAGTTTGTAATAGATCAAGGTTGATTTGAGCTAGGTGCTGTAAAAAACTAAGATTTTTTTTTTTGTTTTGAACACTTAGTGGAAAATCTCACAGTTGTGAGGACTAGACGTAGCCCAAGTTGGGTGAACCAGGATACATCCGTGTGTGTTATTCTTTCTCTTATCTCCTTATTTATTAAGCCTGAGTAATCATTTAAAGTTAAAAACATAAGCTTAATTTCTGATTTTAAGCTAACCAAGAACGTTCTCTGTTTTCTGTTTTCTTAACCAAGATCATTCTTGAGTTAAATCCTTAAGTTTTTTCAGGAATTTTTAAATAGAAACATTTACAATTCAAACCCCATTTCTTGTAAATCGACATTGCTACTTCAATTGGCATCAGAGCCCGGTCTCTAAAAATATTAAAAACCTTAAAAGTGCTAGAGTAAAGATCTAGAAGAAAAGATGTCGGAAGCAAAATACATTGTTTAAGGTGGAACTTCAAATAGACCACCTTACTTTGATGGATCTGATTACTACTTCTGGAAGAATAAGATGCAACTGTTTCTAAAATCTCAAGATACAGAAATGTGGCGCATCATTACAAATAGATATTTCATACCAAGAGTTGATCAAAAAGACTCAATCTATGTTGCAAAGAAAGAAGCAGACTTGACAACGGACAATAAAACTCAGGTACTCATAAACTATAAACCTCAATTATTCTTATCGTGCGTTTTGAGTAGGGAAGAAATTGAAAGAGCCGATGAATTCACAACTACTAAAGAAGTATGTGATACACTACAAACTCATCATGAAGGAACAAGCTATGTCAAAGAAACAAGAATAGACATTGGCATAAGAAAATTTGAACTGTGTAAGAACACAGGCGCACCTAAGAAGGGGGTGAATTAGGTGTTTAGAAATTTTCTTGTTTTTAGAGATTTGGTGATTGATTTTTCTGATTTAAGATAGTGTATGACAAAGATAAATGGCAGAAAATTAAAGAACAAAATGATATTATCCTGGTTCCCCTTATGACTAATGGTACATCCAGTCCTCTTGCATACCACAAGAGATTTTCCACTATTGTTAGAATAAGTACAAGTCCCATCCTAGGACCTTTGTTACAAACTCCTAACAATCACCCTAAGATAGCACACCACTATCTTAGTTTACAAAACTTGAAGAAAGAACACCATTTTCCTCAATTTACAACAATAACTTGAATGGTTTAGCAATATTGATTTTGACTTAGATCAATAAGATATAAGAGTTTATGCTTTTTGGTATAATGATAGCAGTCTGATCTAATTTCAAGTACAATAGAGAACCTTTTTCAATGATATGACAATGTAAAATCTATACTTGAAATATGAAAGAAAGACTTTGAATAAATCAAAACATTTCAGAAAGTTTGTTCAAAGTTGTTCCAAGATTGATGTTAAGATTGTGAAAAGATTAATTTGTTAAGTCTGAAGCTATGAAGTATTTATACTCCTTAGACATCACTTCAGATCAGTGGCATTCTTTCTTAGAGGTTTGATGAACAAATGCAATGATCTAGAACCATTCAGATCTGAAAAATTGCATTGTTTCCAATTGTATTCAAATACAACAAGTGTGTATTCGAATACACCTCTTGTAACGTTCAAATTTATTCAAATTTTACATCTTGTATTCGAATACGAAAACCTTGTATTCGAATACGGATCAGTGAATTTTGCCACTGATTTGGTGTTTTGTATTTAGATACACTGTCTCGTATTCGAATACACTGTCTCGTATTCGAATACAAAAGTCTAGTTTTAGATACTGACTTAGGAATCGTATTCGAATACACTGTCTCGTAATCGAATAAAGATGTTCAGTTTTTGCTACTGACTTGAATTTGTATTCGGCTACAACATGTTGTATTCGAATACAATATTGATTTTTGTCAAAAATTTGATTTTCAAACATTGTTAATGCATTTTGACATTTTTAAAAATCTTTTGCAACTTGATCACTTTCCTTGATTTTTGTCTTCATAAAAAACATAAGTATTTTACATTCTCCCCCTTTTTGATAATGACAAAACCTTGTTGTTTTTGAGACTTCAAAGCGTTTGATCGTTTTGTCTTCATCAAAAACATAAGTATGTTATATTCTCCCCCTTTTTGATTATGACAAAACCTTGTTGTTGTCGAGATCTCAAAGCGTTTGATCGTTTTAATTTTTCTCCCCCGTAATATATGCTTACTCCTATTTGGGCTTGAGTTCATGTTATCATGTTTTAAACATTTTGAAGACCTACAAAATTTTTTAACAACAACAACATACCAATTTTCTCTCTTTTTTGACATGGTCAAAAAGAAGGAAAAACAACAAACAAGATACCAAACATATATAGGGAATAAAATATCACACAAAGTAAACAAAAATATCATATAATTAAAATGGAACCATGTTCATATTTTACATCACACTGTAAAACCATAGACTTTTCTTTTCAGAAATTGTTGTTACTTTTGGTTGCCAAGCTCTTGTTAATGATCTTAACACTTTCAGGTCTAATTCATCATTAGTGAAGATTTTTTCAAGTGCCGACAAATGGTTGGTTAGGTGAGAAAATCTTTTCTGTAAGTCCAAAATGGATTCTCCGGGATGCATTCAAAATAATTCATATTCTTGAGATAATGTGTTGAGTTTGGAACGTTTTACCTCAATAGTTCCTTCATGTGTTACTTCAAGTGTATCCCATATTTCTTTAGCCGGTTTGCAATGTGACACACGGAAGAATTCATCAATTCCAAGTGCTGATTGTAACATATTTTTGGTTTTCTTATCAAACAACGCTTTCCTCTTGTCATCATTTGTCCATGAAACTTTAATTTTTTATTCTTCTTTATTGTCGATGAATATTTTTTGGAACATAGGGACTATTTTCTACTGCATCCCAAATATCATCTCCTTGTGCCTCAAGATATGCTTGCATGAGTATCTTCCAAAAGTCATAGTGTTCTCCAACAAAGCATGGTGGTTTATTGCTACTAAAAACTGATTTATTGCTACTACCACCATCGCTAAAAACAACAAGCTATAAGCCAGACCAAGAACCTTGAATCACTTCCCCTAGAAGAACTAATTGGAAATTTAAGAGCACATGAAGTATTGCTGCAAGAAGAAAACCTAGTCAAGAAAGGAAAGACAATAACTCTAAAGGTATCTCAAGAAAGTGTCACAATACAAATAGAGGAGGAACTAGAAGAAATTGGACAAGAAGATGTTGATGAAGAAATTGCTCTTCTCACCAGAAGGATACAAAGAATGATGAGAAGAAGATATCAAATCAGAAAGGGATTTCAAAACAAAAATCCCAAAACAAAATTAGACAAGAGCCAAGTCACATGCTTTTGATGTAATAAATTAGGACACTACAATGTAGAATGTCCCTTAAACAAAAAGCCGCCAAAACGATTTTCTTTCAAAAAGAAATCAATGGCCACGTGGGATGAATCATAAGAATCAGATACATAAGAAGGTGTAGAAGTCAACATATGCTTGATGAAAAATACAGAAGAAGATGAGGTATCAAATTATGAACCTTGTTATTTATGTGAACAAAGAGGAAAATAATTTGATAACTTGTTAAATGATTCAAACCTTCTTATTCAAAATTGTAGTTCCTTAAAAGAACAATTTCATAAAGAGAAAGAAGAAAAAGAAAAAGCTCAAGCTATGAATAATGTCCTCAACAATATAATTCAAGAACTAAAAGAAACACAACAATAAATTTTTGAAAGTCAAAGAGGTCAAGAACGTTTTACAAAGAAAACCGAGAATGTTCTCCTTAAAATTGAAAAGGGACTTCTTAAAAATGACTTGTCAAATTTTATTAAAGCCACTGAAACGTTTCAAAAAATCATGGGATCTTAAGTAGGAATCTTTGATAAAGTTGGTATTGGTTTTAATCAAACTCAAAAAACAAAAATGCATGAAAACTTTTTTGTTCTAGAAAGAAAGGAAGAAAATGTAAAACTAGATGCTCATATTTTAGAAAACTTGGACATCTAGAATTTGCTTGCTACTCTAAGAAAAGAGATGGAAATATTAAGGGCAAAAGGCTTTTTAAAGGGAAAGATCGTTATGTAAATAAAGCTGAACCAGTTTTGAGAAATATGCAAAAAGGACAACGTTCTACAGGCTGTTTTCAAAATGGAGAATGTTCTGAAACAAAAACAGAACTTTCTCCAGATAATCTGGAAAAAGGAGAACGATCTAAAACTGCTTCAGAATCAAGATTAAAACCTTTTAAAACCCAGATTACGAAGTCAATTCCATGATCACCAATTAAATGTTCCTACTATCTCAAAATTGGACATCAAAAATCAATCTGCTATGTTAAGAGGAAAGAAAATTTTAGAACTAACTCTCAAGGACCAAAGACAAAATGGGTACCTAAGGTTGATATAACATCTTATGCAGGTTGGATTTTCAAATGTCAAGATAAAACTTTGGTTCTTGGACAATGGTTGTTCGAGACACATGTTTGGAGATAAAAACTACTTCATGTCATTCATCAAGAAACATGAAGGATCAGTTATTTTTGGAAACAACAATCAAGCTCAAATTAAAGATAAAAGAACTATTGGTAAAGCAAACTATGCTCAAATAACTGATGTTCAATATGTTGAAGGTTTGAAACACAATTTTCTAAGTATAAGTCAGTTATGTAACAATAGTTTTAAAGTTATCTTCAAACCAAGAGTATGTGAAATCATAAAAATTGAAATTGGAGAAATCCTCTTTTCTGGAAATAGAAAGAAAAATTTATATGTCTTACATCTTGGAGAACTACCTGGTGAATCCTGTTTTATATCAATCAATAAAGATAAATGGATATAACATAAAAGGGCTAGACATGTAAGTATGAAAACAATTTTAAAAATTTGAAAACTAGATATTGTTAAAGGATTACCCAAACTCAATTTTGATGAAGATAAAATATGTGAAGCTTGCGCAAAAGGAAAGCAAGTCAAGAGCAGTTTTCACTCAAAAGATTTTGTAACTACAAACAGAACTCTTGAATTCCTTAACATGTATATTTTTGGGCCAATCAAAACAACAAGTCTAGAAGGAATGAAATATGGTTTCGTTATTGTTGACGATTTCTTAAGATACACTTAGGTATTATTTTTAAAACAGAAAGATGATGCATTTGATGAATTTAAAACCTTCTGCAAAAAGGTACATAATGAAAAATAATCCAACATCATTTCTGTAAGAAGTGATCATGGAGGAGAATTCATAAATACCTTTTTTTAAAACCGTATTTGATGAACTTGACATTTCTCATAATCTATCATGTGCAAGAACTCCACAACAAAATAGAGTTGTTGAACGGAAAAATAGAACATTACAAGAAATTGCAAGAACAATCTTGGAAGAATTTAATATTGAAAGATATTGATGGGCTAAAGCTATTAACATTTCTTGTTACATTTTAAACCATGTATCCATAAGAAAAATCATCAACAAAATCCCATATGAAATATGGAAAAACAGAAAACCAAACATTTCTTATTTTCCCATTTTTGGATGTTATTATTATATTTTAAACAACAAAGATGTTCTTGGAAAATTTGATGCAAAATCAGACAAATCAATCTTCTTAGGTTATTCAATCGATTCTAAGGGCTAAACGATGTTTAATCTAAGGACTAAAATTATAGAAATCAGAATGCACATATTATTTGATGAGTTTGATGGTTTGGGTATGAGTAAAAAAGACGAGGAATAATAAATTCAAACTAGTCTACAACAACAGAACAGTCTGCAGGAAACAAAGATTGATAAACAATCTCTGTTTCATTCTCCACCAAAAAGCTGGAGAACAAATGAAGGTCATCCTCAAACACAAATCATTGGTGAAATAGCTGATGGGATTCAAACAAGAAAATCATTCAAGAATGACGAAAACAACTGTCAATGATACCTCAAATTGAACCAAAATCAATTAAAGAAGTCATAGTTGATCAATCTTGGATTGAGATCGTGAAGGAAGAACTACTGTAGTTTGAGAAAAATTAGGTATGGACCTTGGTATCTGATCCACAATATCAAACAATCATTGGTACACAATGGGTTTTCAAAAATAAATTAGATGAAGAAGGTAAGGTTGTGAGGAACAAAGCAAGATTAGTTGCTCAAGGATAATCAACAAGAAGGTATAGACTACGACAAAACTTTTGCTCTTGTTGCAAGGTTAGAAGCTATTCGTATAATTCTTGCATATGCATCTAATAAGCTTATTAAGCTGTTTCAAATGGTTGTTAATAATGCATTTTTAAATGGTTATTTAAATGAGCAAGTTTATGTAAAACAACCTCCTGGATTTAAGAATCAATCAAAATCAAATCATGTTTCCAGACTTACCAAAGCTCTATATGGATTAAAACAAGCACCAAGAGATTGGTATGAAAAGTTAAGTTCATTTTTAATTAAAAATGGATTTTCAAGAGGAAAAATTGACACTACATTATTTATGAAAATTGAGAAAAATGATCTACTTATTGTTCAAGTATATGTTGATAATATCATCTTTGGATCCCCAAATGAAAAAATGTGAGAAGGATTTTCAAAACTCCTACAAAGTGAATTTGAAATGAGCATGATGCGATAATTAAGGTGTTTTCTAGAATTGCAAATTAAACAATATGAAAGTAGTATTTTTATTTGTCAAGAAAAATAGATTAAATATTTTTTTTATTTAAATACAAAATAAATGAATAAAAATTATTACTACTCACATGCATCTATCATCTTCATTAGATAAAGATGAAAATGAAAAATCTGTTTCAGAAAAGGAATATAGAGGAATAATTGATTCTTTGCTTTATTTAACTATCAGTAGGCATGATATGGTATTCGGAGTAGGATTATATGCTAGATTTTAATCAACACCAAAGGAAACTCATTTGACAACAGTGAAACAAATTTTTAGATATCTTGTTGGAATTACTGATCTTGGCCTTTGGTATAGAAAATGTTCTCATTTTGATCTTATAACTTATTGTGACGTTGATTACGCTAGAAATAAAATTGAAAGAAAGAGCACTAGTGGATCACACCAGTTCTTAGGTGAAGCATTGATAAGTTGGTCTTGCAGAAAACAAAACACAATAGCCTTATCAACCACTGAAGTTGAATATGTCTCAACAACAAATTATTAATCACAAGTTCTTTGGATTAAAAATCAACTTGAAGACTTATCTGTAACTCAAGCATTTCAATTTACTGTGATAATACTACTGCAATCAATTTATCTAAAATTCCAATTCAGCACTATAGATCAAAATATATTGAAATAAAGCATCATTTTATTTATCATCATGTTAACAAGAAAGATATTGAATTAATCTTCGTTGATACTCAAAGTCAGCTTGCTGGCATTTTTTACAAAGCCTCTAGTTGAGGATAGTTTCAATTTGATCAAAGAAAAACTAAAAATTGTGAAAAACCCTGAGAATTCAAGTTAAATTCTGCTTATGTAGAAAACGGAGAACGATAATCAATCTCCGTTTTCCATGCATCAGTCTCCGTTTTTCAACCATCATTCTCCCCTGCGTCATCACTTTCTCTCTCGCACAGAAAAGGAAAATCTTGGCATTTAATGCATGTGTCTCCTTGTTTGCAAAAGTCCACTGACATGATGTCTAAGGCTTCCCGTCCCCAAAAATTCTTCTCTTTCCAAAGGCTCAATTCATCATTGCTTTTTCTCTTCAAAATCAAAATTTTGATTGAAAATTGAACCACTTCAAATCCTTTCATCATCTTAAATTGAAACCCTCCATTTTTCTTCAACTTTGTTTTCTCCAAATCCTTTCCTCCGAACACATCA
The DNA here is from genome assembly GCA_037974775.1 of Cicer pinnatifidum. Taxonomy (NCBI): domain Eukaryota; kingdom Viridiplantae; phylum Streptophyta; class Magnoliopsida; order Fabales; family Fabaceae; genus Cicer; species Cicer pinnatifidum. Next base: position 6,147,459 of record JBBPBR010000004.1, read on the forward strand.
ATGGCGCGCATCAAAACATCTGCACGTAAAAACGCATATCCCTACTCACCATCATCATCTTCCCATCTTCAACCTCCTTAAGTCGTTCACCCTCTCCACCACCAAGACCTACTCCACCAGCAACTTCCTTTGATACCACATTTTCATATAACCTTTCATCTACCCTAGAAACAAACCATAATCCCATTAACCCAAATTATGTGTCCATTATCCTTCCACCTCTCTACACATGCCCTCCTCCAAATCTCGCTCAAGTTCCTCCACATTTATGAAATCCTACAACAACAAAAAGAAATTATATGCGTGTCCAAGAGAATTGGAACTTTAAAAGCTTTAAACACCAAATCATCGCTCTTCATCATCTCTGATTCTGAAACTGAAGAATCATCTTAAACACCTCCTCACACGACTCCAATAGAGAAGGAAATCACCCCAACAAAACCAACAAAATCCATCACCCCATCCAAATCTTTATTTTCTTCTGAACCTTCTCAATCAATCCTCCAAACCAAAAATGGAGATTGATAAATGAAATTTTTTCTTCTTTCAACAAACCATCTCATCCTTCTCCTAAAACCACTAAACCAACACCACGTTCCATGAAAATCAAAACCACCATCACAATTGCCCAATTCTTAGCCAAAAAAAATCTCAAAAATCCACAGAGAAGGAAATCACATGCCCCTAAACAGAACTAGAGAAATGTTGAACCCCCCTCTCCAAAGCGTTACCCAACCCATGAACCCCCAAAATCACCAAACCCAGAACATTTTCCAGTTCAAGAACGATCTCAAGTTTGTTAACCCTCCCTTTCACCAAACCCAGAATGTTCTCAAGTTCATGAACCCCCTCCATTACCGAAAACAAAATGTTCCCTCACTCTAGAATGTTCTTCATCCCCAACCTCAAAATCATCTCCACAACCTTCTCCTCCATCCAAAAAATCCAAACTTCATAACCGTCCCCTCATTCCTTCCAAAATCTCAAAAAATTTCATAGAAAAATGGGCTCAACGCCCTATTGGAATTGGAGGAGTTTTTGTCTTGGACAATCTGATTAGGGATGGAAATGTAGTCGAACATCACACTGATGCCTTTGGGCTGGACTTCATTTCAGCAAACATTTGAATGCTATTATCCAGATGTGATCAGGGTTTTTTATTGTCAAGCCAAAATATTACCTGACAAAACCCTCATAGTCTTCACCGTCAAAGGGATTGAAATCGGGTTGATACTTGACATTCTGGCTACCATTCTTGATCTCCCAACATAAGGGTCGGCTATTTTTGGAAGCAAATGATCTGCTGCCCTAAACCTAAAACAAACAGAGATGCCCTCTGTTTTGTTCCAAGAAGGGTCCACTCGCCACCTCTCAACCTATCTTAAACCTCTTCCATAGGTTTTTAACAACATTATCCAACATGCTATACTTCTCCATTGTGGAAGTCATGAGTATGTATCTGACAACAATACCTTGGTCATCTATCACCTTCAAAACTACAAACGTCTCAACCTACCATATATCATCATCCACTATATGATCACTGATGCCACCAAAGATTACAAAAAGAATACAACCCCTTATGGGATGATCTTCACCAAAATCTTTAGGTACTTTCAAATCCCTCTCACAAATGAGAAAAATCTCATTAAAATTTCCAAGTTTTCCTCAAAACACATATCTTATACGAGGAAAACCACATCAGAAACACCTACTCTAGCACCTTATTTCCCACCAAAATCACTATAGCGGAAGTGCTCAACAAGGAGAAAAGCTGCTCCTACACCATAAGCAGTGGCTAAACCTGCTCAAGAACGTTCTCCACCAAACCGAGAACGTTATCTAGAAAAGCCTCCTAATCCTCCTACTTTCTCTGTTTTTCCACAACCATCAACCCTATCCTCCACAAACTTCCTCTTCTCTTACTCCCAAATACTTCATTCTCCACCACATGATTTGGGTACATTATTGCCTAACCATTATATCAGCACCATGTCTCCTATTATCCTTTCCCAAAAAACAAAACCAGTTCTTCCATTTTTGGAATAAGCCAAGTTTTATTCTTTCCAAACACTCCTAACCCATCCATACAACAACAAACATCTTATGATCCATTACCCCCAGTAGCAATCTCTTTTGCCACTCTTCCATTAGTCTGCATTTCCCCTATTCCCTCGACCACAACTATTGCTACCACTTCCCAACTTTCCACTCATCTCCCTACTCCTCCTCCCAAGGTTGAACCATCAAACTTCGAGATCATGGTTGCACTTCAAACCATCATGGCACGCCAACTTCAGCAGGATCAGGAGACCACCTTGCTACGAACTTGGCTAACGAACCAACTTGTTCCCAAATTGGGACTAACTCCTCCCCAATTCACCCTGCTCCCACTCCTCAGCCAGTCCCTAACCTTGCAAAATCTTCTTCTTCTGAAAGGATCTTCGCATCACTTGCTAATTAGGATCTTTTGCTCCTTCCTTTTTGTATACAAATGGGGGGAATTAAGTTTGTTTTTATTTTATTTGTAGAAGTATTTTTTGTAATTATGAACTTCTGAATATGCTGCAGCAAGTCTGATATTTTGTATCTTTGAAATGAATTAATGAAAAACAAGTTATGATGAAATTATTTGCATGTTTTAAAATTTCTGCCAAAATCACTTGTTGCATCAATAGAGGGGGAGCTTTTATGCTCTTCAAAATTAAAATTAGAATCAAAATTAAAATCTAAATTAACATGTTTGCCATCATCAAAAAGGGGGAGATTGTTAAGACAAACTCTAAATTTAAAGTTTTGATGAAAATAAACAAAAGTTAATTAAAAATGTTAATTATGACTCTAAAATATTATGTTAATTTAACTTGTTCTATCCACTAGATTAATTCAAAGATAAGAATCAAGAAAAGCAAACAAATCAGATAAAAATTGAACAAATAAAGAAAGGATAACATTCTAGACAAAATCTATGAAAACGGAGAATGTTCTCCAGGATCAAGAATGGTCATCATAATCTCAAGATCAATCAATCTTCATTAGTTCATAGAAGATTCTGCATCTGAAATTCATGCGAATGTTATCAATACTTAACAATGATCAAGTAGGATTCATTCTAATCAAAGAAAGCATTCGAATCACAAAGAGAAACGGTCATTGAATCAAACAAGTTAAAACACAGTGTGAACCTTCTCTAGCTTAACTTAAAGAGAGTTAAACAATCTTGAATTGTACAAGACATCCAAATTAATTGGGAAGTTATCCATAATGATCAAGACTGAACCTCTAGATTGATCATCAATTTCCAAATTTCTGTAGAAGTTCATCATCATTCTCCAAGCTGTTTTGACAAAATCAAATCTTCATATCGAAGCAACAACATCAACAAATATATCTGAAGTATAAAGGATCATCAAACACAAGAGAAATTTGATCAAGACCGAAGAAAAACACCCTGTCAAACATATTTCGTTAAGTGTTCAAAGGCTGAAATATTTTTATTCATATATATTGGTTTTGGTCAAAACTGGAAGAGCACTACCAACAACTCTTTTTGACCATTATTAATTGTTCTAAAACACCTATAAAAGAAAGGCCAAATGCTCTTGGAAATTGTAGAAGTTCAAGTACTAACAAGTCTAACAAAATCATTCACATTCAAATACTTGAAATTCTCAACTTCTCAAGAAAGAATCAATCTTGATTATATTTCCGTACTCTGTTATTATTGTACTGAGTTCTTTGTAAAGAATCGAATCTCAAACAAGAGTTGAAACATCTTATATTCTATTAAAACAATCTCATCATTATTGTAAAACTCAAATTATAAGAGTTTAGTATTGTTTGGGTAGATTGCAAGAAATCCTATCAAGGTTGATATGTGACCTGATTAAATCTCTTTCTGGGTGGAAAGAAATTAGATTTGTATGTCAAGGTTGATGTGAGCTAGGTGCTGTAAAACCAAGAAGGTTCTTTGTGTTGAACACTTAGTGGAAAATCCCAAAGTTGCGAGGATTGGACGTAGCCTATGTTGGGTGGACCAGGATACATCCGTGTGTGATATTCTTTCTCTTATCTCCTTATTTATTAAGCCTGATTAATCATTTAAAGTTAAAAACATAAAATGAATTTCTGATTGTAAGCTAACCAAGAACGTTCTCTATTTTTTCTTTTCCTAACTAAGATTACTCTTGAGTTAAATCCTTAAGTTTTTTTAAGAATTTTTAAATAGGAATATTTACAATTCAAACTCCTCTTCCTTGTAAATCGACATTGGTACTTCACAAACTAAAAAGCCATAAGATAAACTTTCAATAGTAGTATGATTAATTGTCTAAAACAAAACAAAATATAGGTATTCCATTCAACCGACACACAAATTGATAAGCACCTCTGTTTGAAGAACCATAGGGTGGAAAATCTTAGGCCTAAAGACCTAGACAAAGGGAATCTTTTTAAGAAGACCAAATTAATTTTACATTAATATGGTAAAATGGTTTATATTTAAAATGATTTTTTTTACCTATAATTTGGAACATATGAAGTAGTACATGACATATTATAATTTTATGGATGAATTTTATTATTCACATAATTAGAGTTATCAAAAAATTCTCAACTCTAAGCCTCTTTTTAAATTTTTTTTATTAAGCCCATAATATTAAATCTCCTATCAAAATAAATTTTTTTAAAGCTCTGGCCTATTATTTTATGGGGCTTAAGGGAGAGGGCTCAAGGGCTTATAGACCCTATTATTTTGTTAATTTTGAGATTTTTTCTCTTAATAAATTTTAAAATTTATTTTTCGAGAAAAATATAAAAAAAAAAAATATTTTTTTTTCTCAAAAAATTGTGAGAAAAAAAAGTTCTCGAAAAAAATTAATTTTTTTTCAAATTAAAAAAATTTAGTAAAAAATCGTAAATAATTTCTTAGCGGAAAAAATTCGTTTTTTTTTTTTGAAAAGTTGGCCTATAGGCCCACTAAGATCACATAATTTTAGGGGCTTTTTAGTGTTGGAGGTTTACATTTTGGGGGCATTTTTAAGAGCATTCTACCATAAAACTCCACATATAAATCTGCCACCCTCCAATTAACGTAAAAATACAATTTTTTCCTTTATAAAACCTTCAATTTTTTTAACTTCTCATTTTTTCATCCTTCTTTCTAAAGTATTATTCGAAAGTTTCCAATGTTTCGAAATGACAATTTCCAGAATTTTCGAACAGTTCCAAACTTCTGAAATAGAAAATTTTAGAATTTTCGAAACTTTCAAACAATTTAAAACTTTGAAAATAGGAAAATTTCGAAACTTTTCGTATTTGGTAATATTCGAAACTTTCCAAATTTTTAAAATGTAATCTTTATTTCGAAAATTTCCATATTTGGAAATTTTCGAAAGTTTTCATATTTGGAAACTTTCGAAATGTAATCCTTATTTTAAAAATTTGAAACTTTCGAAAATTTAAAACTTTTGAAAGTATCAATTTTGAAACTTATTACAAATGGTTAAAAGGATAAAATTGTATTGTCATGTGTCTTGAGGGTGGAAGATTTAGGTGTAGGGGTGCCTGGTATAATCCTCCCTTTTTTAAATATGAAATTTTTTGCCCCTCCAACATGTGGACTAGGGTCAATAATTAGTGGGCTTGTCAAAGAATTGCTCAATTTAGATTCAAAAATAAAGAATTAATTAAAGAGTATATTATCAAAAAAATATCTTGCTTAGATTATTTTTGAATAAGATCATTGTTGACCAAATTAGGAACGAAGACGCAATTCAGAATTAAACAATGGTTAAATTGAAGTCCTAATTTTATCTATAAATAGATACTTAAGACTGAAGAAGATCATCAAAAAATCATAAAAAGTAGAAGAACTCAAACTTAAACTTCCAAATTCATCTTAGAGTTTAAAGAGATAATTACTTGTTCGAATGAAAAATATTTTCTAAGTGTGTTTTCTTAGAGTGTGATAGTCATTAATATAATATGTCAATAATCAACGGTTGAATTTGTGAAATTCATCGTTTATATTGAATTATTAAGCGGAATAACTTATCGTACTTTTGGAGTCTAACATATCCTTATCCATATATAATAATATATAATAATATAAAAAATACAATAAAAATTAGAATTCAATAAAGGCAAAAACTCAAACTTAATATCTTTGACTTATGTGTTTATATTTTTGTTTAGAATACAATGGATCGTTATAGACCTATTTTCATAAATTGAGTCGTTCTAATGCATTAGGAATTTGATGGAGACAAACCGTATAGAAGGACAAAGTCGACCCCTGAAAAATGCAAGAGTGTAGATTCTACGTTACACTATTTTTATATCAAGAGAAAATATTGTAAAAGGTGATTTCTTCAATCCTCTAATATTTTCAAAACTCTCCAAATTGTGTTCGAATTGAATAATCCAAATATGTTTTAGAGGGCTTTTTAGAATATTGGGTGATTTTACTGGTCACTCCAAACACCATTTAGAGGCTTCTTAGAACTTTGAGAGAGAAAAAACCAAAATATTTAAAGAGAAATTCAACAACTTTGGACTAAAAACATAGCTATATGATGTGGAAAAAAAAGTTATTTACAAGAAAAGAAAGAAATTACAATCATTTGAGGAAAATTCTCTTTGTAGGATGTAAGATATAATCATCACATAGCTGTACAAAAGCTGAAAAAGTCACCACCCTCACTCACCCTTTTAACAATTGCCTATATTTGCATTACTTCATTATTACTAATATTGTTGAGTGCTTGTTGTGAAAAAGTCTCCATTGTGTTGACACTTGTGAATAAAACATCATCCATTCTGTTTTCTTGCCTGTACACATGAATTCCATACCATTTCACAATTGTGATTCTTCTAGCTCCATGAACACCGTGTGCCATCAAATGTTCAGCTTGACAATCCTCACATGAAACTTCCACATGATTCCAGCAACCATGTTTCTTAAATGTTTCTCTGAGAAAGTGATTGTTATAGATTAAGGTACTTAAATCAAACAGCCACACATGCTCTTTCACAATTGACAAACTAGAACATGGCGATAGTATCATTTTGTGGCCGTTGATGTTTAAACAGAACCTAACTACAAAATGATGAGGCAGATTTTCCAACATTCCAAAAACAACACACACACAAATGCTAGGGAATCTCTCACGAGCATAAAAGGTTATGGATCTTTCATTGCTACAATGATCAAACCATTCTGGAATACTTGACCCTGGAAGCATCACACTTTTTTCCCCAGTTTCGTGAAATACCTGATCACACATAAAATAGTCAAAATTATCAATATATTATGATACACGTGAGTCGTATCTTGATTCGATACTAAACTAAACCCAATCGTTACAAAATCTCTAGCGTGTATATATTTGGACATGAATCTAATCTTGAATTCCGATTCATTCTAATATACACCACTATCTAAATTTAGAGTAGACAACCACTTTTTTTTTGTCAACTTAGTATAATCAACAAGCAAACTGCATGGGGTCGCAACTGACTACGTAGTGCTTACACATATTATTTTAAAGTGAGAGAGAGTTGATAATAAGATAGATATGTGATTTTAGAGAGAAAATGAGAGATATGAGAATTATAAGATAAATAATAAAATTATAATATTTGATACTAATCAACGTGAATACACGTCACAACAACTGCAATACACATTGCAACAGCCGCAATGCCCACAATTGCAGCAGACGCAATCCCAATTTAAAACCATGTCACGGACCACTTTTCTTTTGCCATTTGATTTAGGATTTGAATCTTGAATTATTTTGAGGTTCATATATCAGTTTATAAATTTATAAACTTGTTTTGTTTACTTAAAAATGACATTTTTATTGGCAGAGTATCTTACGATTCATAATATGACTCAATTCATGTTGGAATACCAACTTTATACAATGAAACAAGCATAAACACTAATTGGTACAAGCAAATTCAAACAGATAAGGTCAAAGAGGAAAACCTGGCTCAATAGTACACATTGTGACTGGGATGTCAATGATGTGCAGTTCAGTGCATCTATATCTTTCAATTTTGATGGAATCACTGAGATTTCTTGAAGCTGATTGCAGTTTGTTAGCAGAAGAGTGTTCAAGTGGATACATTCTTTAATGCATTGCGGAAGGACAGTGAAATTATTGTAAGATATGTCCAAATGTACCACATTGGCGAAACCGCTTAGACATATAAAAAGATGTTCATCTGTTAAATTGCAAGAGCTCAAATACAAATGAATCTTGTTTGGACACACCGTGAAACTCATTAGTTTATTATTATCTTCACACTCAATAGATATGCCAAACCCTTTACATGAGTCAGCTTGAATTTCTTGAAGTCTTGGGAGTTTAAAAATGCTACTAGGTAGCTTTTCGAGCCTAGCACAATCCATCAGAGTTAAAACTACAAGTCCTGTCACATTTCCAATAGAAAATGGTAATTCCTCTATGGCAGTTTGCCACAAGTTGACATGTGCCAAATTTTCGATCTTGCACAATATTTCTGGAAACCTCGCGAGTCTTGAGCACTCGGAGAAAGAGAGAACTCTAAGAGATGATAACTTGAATGCGACAGGGATTGTTTTTAGATTAGTGCATCGTGTGGCTGTCAGCTCTTTAAGGTTACCAAGAAATCCAACAGAATCATGAATTTTAGTAACATTTATACAATTATCAAGATACAATTTTATCAAGTTTGGGACACCAGACAAATCAGGTACTTCTCTTATGAAATTACAGTCAGTGAAATCCATTCTCATCAAACACTTCATATTCTGAAAAGAAAAAACACAAACAATTAGAAGACACATATTTGATGATACAACTATTTCCAAGAGAAATGGTATTTTGACACAAATTTGACATCAAATTTCGACATCAATTTAGATAGTTAATGTAGTTCAAATATATAGTTAATTATGTTCAGTAAATTGTTAATGAATATAAAATGTGTCGCAATTCATTAACTATCCATTGAACACAATTAACCACGATTTTGAACATCATCAACCACAATTTTTATATGTTCAAATGTACACATATCCATTAATTAATCATCCAAATTGTATTCAAGCATACATGATTTTTAATTGTTAAAAAATACATGATATTTATTAACCACAATTTTCTTTCAAATATGCATTTGAAAATAGTTATCAATGACGTTCAAAATTGTGGTTAATTGCGTTTAGTTCATGATTAATAAGTTTTAACACCTTATATTCATTAATCATCTACTAAATGTAATTAACCATCAAGTTAATGTTAAATTTTTGTGTCAAAATAACACAACTCTATTTGCAAATTATGTTCAAAGGGAACACTTCACATGGCACTTATACTGTTATACATACCTTGAATTGGTTTAAAATGAGACAATTAGAAGGCAAGTTGACAAAATCAAGTGGTAAACACCATGAAGGATATCCACTCCAATCCAGAACTCTTAAGCTATTAGGGAGATGTTGGAGGACTTCAGAATATATTGCATCTTTAATAATTAGTATTCTCAAGCTTTTCATCTCTTTGAAGATTTTGTCACTCAAATTCTCTAAATGTCCTCGTGGTAAGTTGTCCAATATCATGACTTCAATTTTATTATTTCCCTTTCCAAATAAAAGTATGTTAAAAACAAGTGTACTTTCATGTTTAGAAAGAAAGAGAAGTGTATGTACATAAAAATCAAGAAAAAGGACCCTTGTATTTGGCAATGAGACACAACTTGAAGGCTTGATTCACATATCTTCATTTAAAAACAAGAGAGTAAATAAAACAAATAAATATAGTTCTTACTGAATTTTCGTCTAAAACTTGAAGAACATCCTCAGGCAACCATAACCTACTTCGTTTGCAAGGATTTATGGGTGATTCTTGTTGTACTATTTTCATAGCGATGTCTATTATATGATCATGCATCATCAAATTTCCACTGGGAGTGATTGATAATAGAGATCTATCCTTAAGTCGTTCAATACCATATTTTGTATAGAAACCACAAGCAGATAGTATTTCTTCAACATATGGCAATGGCTCTCCATTGAAGAAACATGCAATGTCAAGGAAAATTCTCTTCTCGCATTCATTCAAACTATCATAACTCACTTCAAGTATACTTTGAGTTTCTTGATTGCAGACTTGCGCATATCTGTCTAATGAAACCTCCCATTCATCTGTTGATTTTTCTAATAAATCAGAACCTATAACCTTTAAAACCAATGGAAGACCGTTGGAATAGTGGATTGCGCGATTCCAGACTCCATTGGGAGTAGGTCTTTTTGATGCAATAAAACTTAAAAGTTGAAGAGCTTCATAATAATTAAATCTAGGTACATCATATATATTTCCAACTCCATGAGCAGCTAGAATATCTTTATGTCTAGTGGTTATGACAATCCTACTTCCCCAACCAAACCAACAACATGCTCCTGCTAGATTCTTCAGTTGATCCAACTTGTCAACATCATCAAGTATCAAAAGAACCCGTTTATCTTGCAACTTTCTGATTAGGATTGGAATTCCTTCATTCTCATTACGCAGCTTGATATTCTCACCAACAACATCAGAAAGAATTACCTGTTGTAGATATGCCAATCCATATTTCGTTGAATTTTCTCTGACATCATAGAGGAAGCACAAACCTTCAAATTCTTGGCTAATGGAATTATACAAAGCTCTTGCCAAAGTAGTTTTGCCTATTCCACCAACCCCACATATTCCTATCATGATGACATTGGGATCAGGCATTTGCAAACGGTGTATTATTTTAGATACTCGTGACTCTAGTCCAACTGCATAATCCTCAACATATGAAAGATTTTGTTTTGATGTGCTGCCCACTGTGTCGGCAATCCTTTTGATAAATTCATATTCATATTCAGATCTGTCCAAGTACAAAATATTATGAATACTCAAACTGAATCCATCGTGTCTAGTTTCATTTATTACAAACAAAGGTAGAATGTGGAGAGTTTCTCTATCGAATTAATTCAACTTAAATATCATTTACATGTCATGTATAATATAACAGATGCAGGAATGTAAAGACGGAAGCTAACTCTACAAGGCTAACTTGTTATAACTAACTAGCAGAACTAGGCTATAAGTTATAACTGCAACAGAAAATGTTAAAAGAACAAATAAAAAATTATTATTATTAATACTTGTGTAATGGTTGGAACTTGGAATCTTTTAAGCAAGTGGTAAAGAAAGGGAATGGAGGGATTGAAGGGCAGTTCATTCTTCAAGTTTGTGTATTTATCTATCTTAAAAAAGTCTTCCACTGATCACACATGGTGGAATTTCACACATTTGTTTCCGCCATATTTTTCCCTATGTTTAACACGATGAGATCTTTACTAGCTTATCACAAATTTTTCGTTGTATAGGAAACTAAAACAAGAGAGTGCATTTCATTTTCCATTTCCATTGATATTAGTTTTGTATTAGAGATAGAATAGATAGAGTAGTATTTTAACTATTCTCTTGTTGGTGTTAGAGACTCGGTCTCAGATCAAGAACAAATAGATGCAATTCTGAAAGGATTAGCTAAAGAGTACAATCCCTTTGTTGTGATTAACTATGGAAAAATTGATGCACCATCTATCAATGATATCAAAGCTCTTCTCTTTGTGCAAGAAGTGCAATTTGAGAAATATTGCCAACAACTCAATACACCAACTGTTTCAGCCAATGTAGCTCAAGCAAGCTTCACAATCGCAAGAGCCAGCTTCTCTCAATTTTGCTGATGCCTCGGGAAGTTACAATAACCAAAATGGTTTTAACAGCGATGGTAGAGGCTGTGGAAATGATAATTGAGGAAGTGGAAGAGGTAAAGGCAGCAAGCGACCTACATGTAAACTAGGCAACAAATATGGTCATTATGCCTTCCATTATGGCACAGATTTTATCAATGATTTTCCCAAATGCTGCCACAAAACCCACCCATTCCTACAAAGCTTTTCTCCACAATCCACTGTGACAAATTAACCCCTGGGCTCAACTGACTATGCAACAGTTTCACACATTTACTCAGTCATGAGTTTTCAACTCCAAGAAGCCTGAATCATCCATCTTGGAATCAAGATTCAGGTGCATCTCACTACTGACCAACAAAATCTCAGTAGCAGCATGGCCTTCACAGGATCAGACCAAGTCATGATGGGAAATGGTCAATTTGGATATCAAATCCATTGGCTCTTCTAAAATTGCCTCAAATTTAATTCTCATATCAAAATATCTCTTAATAATATCCTTCAAGTCCCTCATATTACTAAGAACATAGTTTCTGTATCTAAACTTGCTAGAGATAACAATGTCTATTTCAAGTTTAACCCCAATGTGTACTTTGTCAAATCTTAGGACTTTAATCAAGTAATGCTTGAGGGTGCTGTTGGTGCTTATGGATTTTACTCTTTCCAACCTCTCCAAATACTCATAGACTTTCCTTCATCCAGTTCACATGTGATGTGCCTAATTCACATGTTTCTAGTTTTCCTACTTTGAATAATTATTTAGTTTCTTTCATCTACATCTGGCAACTCCTTTGTAAATACCTTAGTCACTGGCATCTAAGACTAGGTCATGTATATTCAAATGTTGTTAAGACTGTATTGCATCTTTTTAATGTTTACACTTTAAATAAATGTGCTCTTGATTATTTTTGCGATGCCTGCTGTTTTGGTAAATCGCACAGATAGCCTGCTCCCAGCTCTACTACTTCCTATTCTAGGTCATGTGAACTCATATACTAACTTATGGGGTCCTGGCCCCTATTTCCTCCTTAAATGGCTACAATCACTATATTACTTTTGTTGATCCATATACAAAGTTTACTTGGATCCATTTTCTAAAAAAAATATCTATTGAGTAAATACTTAATTGGTCCTCGAAATTGTAGGGTTGTATCAACCAAGTTCCTAACCTTATCAATATTCCAAAAATGATTATTGAAATTGCAAAATGTTAATCAAGTTTGTCCATTTATCTGGATTTGGTATTGTTAGAATATTAGAAAATATCTTATAATATCTATTATATTATATTAGAGTATCTTGACTTATTTCCTAGAATCAATTTATAATCATAGAGATATCTTAGAATATCTCTTATTATTATTATGATTTATTCTTGATTTAAGATTAAGTCTATGTTTCTCTATAAATAGAGATTAGTATTAAGTCTTTTATAATCAAGTTAGCATAAAACTATTAACAATAATATTCAAACCCTTATTATTTTCTCTCCTCCTTTTCTCTAAAATCCCACAACTTCAACAGGTATCAAATGCATTCTTGATATTATTTACTTAGTTTCAAATTCATCCCCAGTATTATCAACTTAATGTCATTCTATTCCCAAATACCAACTGAGGGACGGATTTGATTAAAACGTTGCAATTTCAGGGATCATTATGGAACTCGTTAATGTGTAAGTACTAGATTGATATTGTTGTACAATTTCAAGGACCAATTTGGGTATTTACGCAAAATCTAGTGCTCTTATTACCTCCCAGCAGTTTCTAAAACTTATTCAAACTCAATCCTCCTCAACCATTGAAGTTGTCCAAAGTGGAGCTTGCTCTCCTAGCTCATGAATCCATTTCTTTAACCTACTGGGATCACAGTTTTGAACAAGCTATCTAACTTTTTAACAAACTGCCTACAGCAGCCTTAACAACACAACTCACCTCCTCACGCCCATTTCCAATCTTTTCCTGATTATAAATCCATTAGACTTTTGGTAGTGCTTGCTACCCTCTTTTAAGACCCTACAACCAACACAATTCAATTTAGATCCATTGAGTGTGTTTATCTTGGTCATTCCCCTCGGCATAAAGGTCACAAGTTCCATTCAACTCAAGGCCGCATCTACATCTCCAAAGATCTAACTTTCATTGAACAAAAGTTTTGTTATTCTCACTTGTTTGATACCCCTACAAAGCCTACTGCAACACAAACACTTATCCAAATCCAACACATATTCCTCTTCCTTTTTTCTCATACCAGTCTACACCCTCCTTCGTAAAAGGGTTTCATAAAACATATGGCTTTGATTTCAAGGAAACCTTTATTGTGGTCAAACCTATAATAATAGGGTCATCCTTACCATCGCACTAACTCACAAATGGAGCATCCAATAAATTGCTATTATTAATGCTTTACTAAATGGCATCTTATAGGATAAAGTTTATATGGTGCAGCCACCCTATTTTATGAGCAGTGATAAATCTTTGGTCTGCAAACTAAAGTATACAAGTCCCTATATGGTTTGAAACAAGCCCCGAAGGCTTGGTAAAAAATGCCTCACAGAAGCCCTCATTCACTTTGGTTTTGCTGCAAGTAAATGTCAACCCTCTCTTATCACCTACAACAGAAATAATACATGCCTATATGTAATGATTTATGTGGATCACATTCTCATAATTGGATACTTTCTTGGCATGGAAGTAAAACCAATGAAGAATGGTTGTCTTTTTCTAAGCCAAACCAAACATGTCAGAGACGTTATTTATAAAGCAAATATGCATGAAAAGATCTAAACACTACCTTACCTTTATTATACATTATATTATATGATAGTTACAAATGATTTTAATAAGGTTTGTGCAATGTTGTGATTAATTCACACTACAACGACTGCGGCTGAAACCGCAAAAATCTTAATGTGGCTGCTATTTAAAACCTTGGTTCAACTAACTTCTAGTAACTAATTCTACATATCAAAGTCCTAACACTGTTTTAACTCAAAACATGTAAAGAATTAAGAAAGAAAATAGGACATAAGTAACATACCCATCTCTAAAAGGCCACCCGGCAAGGTTTCCAGCTTCACGAAGAGCCAACCTCCAACTTTGCAATTCCTTTTTGTTATCCATCATTTTCTCTTCATGCATAGCCAATTGTCGTCCATAACTCGCCGTCTGCTGTCGAACCTCCGACGGATCGACGTTGTAAAACACAGGTAACACCACTAGCTCCTTTGCGTTGTAACAAGCAATAATTTTGACAAGTTCTTGAAGACACCATTTTGAGGATGCATAGGTTTTGGAGAAAACAATAATAGCAGTCCTAGATTGTTCAATTGCTTTGAAAATGGTGGGTGAAATTTGTTCACCTCTCTTAATCATTTCATCATCCATGAAAGTGTTGATTCCTCTTTGGTTCAAAGCATGGTAGAGATTTCCAGTGAAACCATAGCGAGTATCTTTTCCTCTAAAACTGAGGAAAACATCGTAGGTAGAATTAGAAAATCCCTTGGAAGAAGGAATTAGCACTCGTTGTTGTTCCATTTCCAAACAATGTTGTAGATTCACTAAGGTAGTTATTAATTGTGAATGTTAGAACACAAACCTTAAACTTTGCAAAAGAGTTGTTCATGTTTATAAACGTTGAGAGTTTAGTATGAAGGCAGTGAAATTTCACAGAATTTTCGAGGAAGGAATTATGATTATTCGATTGACAAAGTGCTGAATCCGCGTAGATAAATCAACATCGATAGTAACTGTGTGCCTTCTTTTTTGGGAATGGTAACATTAATGGCGGACGTGTCAAACAATCCACTAATAAATTTAGGAGCTAAACCACCATTTTGGTGTTGAATGGTGATTTTAATATCACACTCACTTCAAAACTCAAATTAATCACTAATATTTGATTTATATACATGTCTTTCAATTTAGTATCAAATTAATCACTAATATTGATTTATACAAATGTCTATCAATTTAGTATATTTAAGTGTCTATGCATGTATGTTGGATAATTATATAATATGTTTAACGTGTCTTTCTCTCATTGCTATATTGTTACTGTAAATTAAAAAATAATATTAATTTGTAATTATATTTATCATTTTTTTGAAAATAAGTAAACAAATCAGAATTTGATTTGATTCTTTTATTTTGTAATTATTAAATGTAAATATTGTAACAATTATTTATATTGAGAAATATCAAAGCAAAAGGGTATAAAACCATAATTCGTGACATGGTATTAGTAGGTTCGATCAAATAAGTGAACTCTTAGTTAATTTTGGCTTTATTCAGCGACACCCCACTAAATCGCTCTTGAAATCGTTTCTTTCGTTCTTGGTCCTTGCTTGTTTCGTGATTATGTTGCAAACTCTCAACCATAGCTGTATGTGGTTGCTTGTTTGACTATTGGTTTCATCTTCGCGATTCCTTATTGTCTTTCACAAATTTTTGGTGTTGAGATTGTGCTTTTGGGTTGTTTCTATTCCATTTTGACACCAATCCTACATAAGTTCCTTTGTCATCCAAAAAATTACCCTATGATTGAAGTCAACATAAAAAAACATTTATTAGTACATGTTACAATAATTGTACATAAGCAATATTTTAGTAACCCCGCACATTTAGTAACCTCATGTTTCAATAAATCCAATATTTTATATCTCTCCCACTAATACTAACAAATAAGCAATCAATAAAAGCTACTTTGTTAAAATAACGGGGGACCACAAAAAAATAGTATAAAATACAACTAACAACATATATAATAGAAAATATGAGACTTTCAAAATCACCCGAGTACATAGATTTCTTTAAAACCCTAACATTTACTACTTTTGCCAACGCTTTTGAATAAAGGATGCCCGTATTCTTCTAGAAACGGTTTTGTATTTTATCTTTTCCTATGAACCCTAAGAGTTGATTTTCTACAAATTTTTCCAATAAAAACTTTAATTAACCTAATGCAAACATCTATTACACATGAGATATAGGTATTCATCAGGTAAACTTTGTTTTAGTCACATAGACAATATAACGTACACGTGTGATTGTTTTTAATGGAAAGTATTAACAGGATTAACAATACAAACATTTTGTAACTTAAAAGACCGATATATTACAAAAACATTTAAAGAATGAAACTGTTATTTTCTTGAAAAAGTGTGTGGCCCTTCTTATTTTTGGAATTGTATCCTCAATGGCCAATGTGTTTACTCTTGTTTAATTGTTTATAGTCATCAGATTAATCCGAGATATTAAACAAATTTTATAAGCACTCGTTACTTTTTTGACATATATTAAAATAAAATAAAAAGATAATGAATTATATTTTGTTCTTAAAAACTCTATTGGTTAAACTCACACACGCGAATTATAAGAAGTGGGAGCTTTTGAGTTTGAACTTTACTCTAACATGTCTATACAACTACCATATGAGTTGTACTTACATGACAAATAAAAATAAATTTAATGTATTTGTTATATGTATAGATGTTTCTAAAAATTATTTGTATTTTAATGTGTCTATTTGATTTTTTTACATTACAAAATTAATTAGTAGTATTAATAAATGGTATATTTGAAAATAATAATAATAATAATAATAGTAATAATAATAATAATCAATTAATTTAAAAGAGTAGATGTATTTATTGACAATCTTTTTTTATTCAAAAGTCCTTTTAATTAGAGACAAAAGATTAAACAAAAAACATAATTAAACAAGTAAACAAAAGTTCTCTTTCCTTTCAATTTTTTACCTCACACACATCAATAACAATATTTCTTTTCTGAAATGGTTGTTGTGTTGCCAATGGCAATTTGCCATATTTTATCACAAATTTTTAAGTGTTAATGCATTTATTAGTTATTTACTTCCATGGTTAAAGGATAATCATGATTAATATTAAATGTTTAACTACATATAAATTTAAAACACTTAAAATTTGTGGTTTATAAGGTCTAAGTTTGTGGTTAATGAATAATAATTTTGATATAATATATTTATAATCATTTATGAAACGTAATTAAATATTATTTGAACTGTATTAGCCGCTTTAAATATTTTTACCAAAGTTCCCAATTTAAATTGTTTAAATAAGACAACTGATACATCAATATCTTGATAGAGATATTGTATGTGAGAGGGAGAATGGAGGCAGTCAACTCATGCCTGACCAATTAATAGTCCTTGTCAATTTAGCCTAAGATATATATGAAGTTAACAGTTAATTGCATAAATATGTTAATTAATTTTTAAATTTTATTTTGTTTTTATTCAAATAAATTTATGTTTAGCGTAATATCATCACAAAAAAAATTACATCATATTTCATTATTTAATATTAAAAAACTTTGAATATTTTTTAATTGTGTTAAAATAATATGGAATTTTATGTGATTTAACAATATATTTTAGTTCAAATGCAGGTCACATTATGAGTATGAGTATTTAGGCACTCAGACGGTATAAGTACCAGATTAAAATTGATACATTTGCAATTATAAACTTGAATACGGATAATTTTTTAAATCGCACGTACAAGAATGGGTACTACACAAACCCTAATAGTTCCATCGATATGAAATTGTTAAAGACTAATTTAGGTATTAAATTTTGTCATGGACTAAATTGAGTCTTTGAAATTTATGAAGAATTTTGATCTTTTTCTTTAAACTTACAATGTTGTCCTATGAACTCATTGTACTTTTTGTATCTGATACAAACAAATGTTGTATTATTGATGTAACTAATTTTGTTATAGGTTAGAACTTATTCAAGGGTTAATATTGTTAAAAGGATAGTTAATACAATTTTAGTTAAATCTGTTTTAGAAGTTAGTTAGTAGTTATGAGAATTAACTGCCTTTGTTTTTCAATTTTTTCGATCTACTAGATGTGGGGCTTGTGTTGAAGTGTTAGTATATGTTGGGAAAAACCATAGATAATTAGCGATAACTATCTCAATAATGCGGAATATTTTTCCCCCACCTATGCAGATAAATGGCCAAACAGAAAAATACAATTCCAAGAGCAATAATAATTGGCAAAAATTAAATATGAGACAAACACAATTTTAACGTGGAAAACTTCCCTCTCAAATTGAGAGAATAAAAACCACGGGACCTATTCCAGTAAAATCTTCCACTATAATAATTAATGGGAACACCAAGAGTCTTCCTAATAACAATAGGGAATATCAATCAACAATAACAACTCTATAACAACCTTATAACAACCTTCCACTAAAATGAGTATGCCAAAGTAACTCTCAGAGAAGATAAAACTACTCAAATTATATATTAAAATAACAAACTCAGTGGTAGGAATAACATACTAAATTTGTAGATCAAACAGAACAAGTTTGTTACACACCTGTTACCACCACTAGAACCAAACCCTTATTTTTCTTCTCTGGAAACTGTTCGTCTTCCGTTGTCTTTCTGTATTCTGTTGTGTCCTTAGAGATTACTAAATCTCTTTTATTACCTTCAAGTGGATCAAGCCCACTAAAACCTTTTTTTTTTCTTTTTCTTTTTATTTCAATAATAATAATAATAATATTATTAATAAAATTGGTGGGTTCCACTTGGGGAGTGAGCTCACCCAACAAATCTCCCCCTCACGACTCAAGTGGGAAGGTACTGCTCAACCATGCCAGCTTTCTTTCTGCAACATATCATCTTTGACACAGACAATGTCTTTGTCATCATATCTGAACCATTCTCATCAGTATGAATCTTCTCAATTAAAAATGACTTCATTTCCAGTGCATCTCGTATCCAATGATACCGCACTTCAATATGCTTCGACTTTGCATAAAAAGTCGGATTCTTGCTGAGATGAATCGCACTCTGACTGTCACAGAATAACACAAACTTGTCTTGCTTGAGGCCTAACTCATGTAGGAATTTCTTCATCCACAAGAGTTCTTTGGAAGCTTCAGTTGCTGCAATGTACTCAGCTTCAGTTGTAGATAAAGCAACACACTTTTGTAGCCTTGATTGCCAAGACACAGCTCCCCCTGCAAAAGTCATCATATAATCAGAAGTAGATTTTCTAGAATCAAGATCACCTGCCATATCTGCATCTGTGTAGCCATCCAACACAGGTTCACCACCTCCATAGCATAAACACACTTTGGAAGTGCCCCTGAGGTATCTGAGAATCCACTTCACTGCTTGCCAATGATCTTTACCAGAATTAGAGAGAAACCGACTAACAACTCCAACTGCATGAGCAATATCTGGCCTTGTGCATACCATAGCATACATTAAACTACCAACTGCGGATGCATAAGGAACCTTCTTCATCTCTTCTTTGTCTTTCTCACTTGTAGGACATTTATCAGAATTCAATTTAAAATGAGTAGCAAGTGGAGTACTAACAGGTTTGCAATTGTTCATGTTAAACCTCTCTAATACCTTCTCAATATAATTATGTTGAGACAACCATAATTTATTATTCTTCCTATCACGAGTAATTCTCATGCCCAGAATTTGCTTTGCAGGACCCAAGTCTTTCATTGCAAAGGACTTGTTCAAATATTTCTTTAAAGATTGAATCTTCTTAGTATCATGACCAACAATCAACATGTCATTCACATATAACAAGAGAATAATATAATCACCATCAGAGAATTTTTTGATAAACACACAATGGTCAGAAGTAGTTTTACCATACCCATGCTTCTCAATGAAAGAATCAAATTTCTTGTACCATTGTCGAGGTGCTTGCTTGAGCCCATACAAGCTTTTCTTCAATTTACACACAAGTTGCTCTTTACCTTTGACTTCGAAACCCTCTGGTTGCTCCATATAGATCTCTTCCTCCAAATCACCATGAAGGAATGCAGTTTTCACATCAAGTTGTTCAACTTCTAGGTTCAAACTAGCTGCTAAACCAAGCACAACTCGGATAGAGGACATCTTCACCACTGGTGAAAAAATTTCATCAAAGTCAATACCTTTTCTCTGATTAAAACCTTTCATAACCAATCTTGCTTTGTATCTTGGTTGAGAATTATTCTCTTCTGTCTTTATCTTGTATACCCATTTGTTCTTGAGTGCTTTTCTACCATTAGGCAACTTTACCAAATCAAATGTGTGATTCTCATGCAAGGAATTCATCTCTTCTTGCATGGCCTTCAACCACTTTTCTTTATCAACATTTGTAATAGCTTCTTGATAGTACTCTGGCTCTCCACTATCAGTGATCATCACATACTCATGTGGAGGATATCTTTGAGAAGGTTGACGTTCTCTAGTAGATCTTCTCAAATCAAACTCGACTGGTGGCTCAACTGGAATCTGCTCATCATGGTGAGGCACATGATCATCAGTTACATTCTCATCATCTACTTGTACATCTCCCCCATCAACAAAAGCTTCCGTAGGAGGCTTAGGCGCAACATCAATGTAACTTCTGAAATTTGGTTTATGTTTTTCAGCTTTATCAAAATCTTCAACAGTCTGGTCTTCAAGAAATATCACATCTCGGCTTCTGATAATTTTCTTGTCAACTGGATCCCACAATCTATAACCAAATTCTTCATCACCATAACCGACGAATATACACTGTTTGGATTTACTATTAAGCTTGGACCTCTCGTCTCTTGGAACGTGAACAAAACATCTACAGCCAAAAACTCTCAAATGACGGTAAGAGATATCTTTCCCTGTCCACACTCTATTAGGAACATCACCATCAAGTGGAATAGAAGGAGAAAGATTGATCAAATCCACTGCAGTTTTCATTGCTTCACCCCAAAAGGATTTCGATAATTTTGCATGAGAGAGCATACATCTGATTCTGTCATTAATCGTACGATTCATTCTCTCTGCAACACCATTATGTTGAGGTGTCTTTGGAACTGTTTTCTCAAACCTGATTCCATGTTCTCTACAATACTCTTCAAAAGGACCTCTGTATTCACCACCATTATCTGATCGAACACATTTCAATTTTCTTCCCTTTTCTCTTTCAACACTTGCATGAAAGTGCTTGAAGACTCCAAATACCTGGTCTTTAGATTTCAAAGGAAATGCCCACACTTTTCTAGAGTGGTCGTCAATAAAAGTAACAAAATATGATGCACCACCAAGAGATTTATTATCCATCATACAAACATCAGTATGAACTAAATCAAGAATATTTTGTCTCCTATGACGTACCTTTCACAGGAAGAAAATTTTTCTTCGCAAGTATGTTGAGTCCTTTCTCACTCAAGTGACCAAGCCGCATATGCCATAAATCAGAAGATGCATCTTCAATTGCATTCACTTCTTCCTTGCATAGCTTCGTAGGCATCCTATAAAGAGAAGTGGAACTTTGCTCCTTTGCAACCACTAGGGACCCTTTGATGATTTTACATATACCACCACCACCAAAGTAAGTGTGATAACCATCAATATCCAAGGCTTTCACCGAAATCAAATTGAGACGAATATCAGGAACATGTCTAACATTCTTCAATTGAAGCTTGCAACCAATCCCGGTTTCAACCCAAACATCTCCCATACCGATAATTTTACATACTCCTTCATCTCCCATTTTTACCATGCCAAAATCACCAGCACTGTAAGATGAGAAGAAATCACGCCTAGGAGTAACATGATATGAGGCACCCGAATCAATAATCCAAGTTGAATCCTGACATGCAAGGTTTATGGAATTATCATCACAAACAATGTAGACATTATTAACAGATACAACTGCTGTTGTATCTTTATCATTTTTCTTCTCTTTGTCTTCATCTCTTTCCCTTGATTGATCTCTCTTAAGGAACCTGCAATTTCTTTTTATGTGACCCGCTTTGCCACAATGATAACATATCACTTCTTTTCTAGTCCTTGACTTGCTTCTTGACTTGCTACGAATTTCAGAGTTGTCGCGTCTATGGAAGTTTCTAGATTGACTTCTCCCCCGTGACTCTGTAACTAGTGCTTTTGACTTTGAGGAAGAACCAATCAAACCACGTTCCTTTCTTCGAGCTTCTTCATTCAGCATGCTCTCTTTAACTGTTGACATTTTCAACTTTCTACTTGGAGTTGAATTGGTCAATGTCACAACAAGGACTTCCCAATTATCAGGCAAGGAACTCAACAATAACAGCGCTTGCAACTCATCATCTAATTTAATTTCTGCGGTTGTCAACTGATTCACTGTATTCTGAAAAATACTCATATGCTCTGCCATTGAATCCCCATCTTTGTATTTCATATTCACCAGCTTCCGAATCAAGAATGCTTTATTTTGCACATTCTTTCGTTCATACAACTCTTTTAATTTTTCCCACATCTTGTTAGCATCTATTTCAGTTTCAACATGTGGATATACACTAAGATCCAACCACTGCCTGATCAACGCCACTGCCTTTCTATTCATCTTCTTCCAGTCAGCGTCAGATTTATTTGCGGGTTTAGCAGTGTCACCCTCAATAGGATCGTACAAATCTTTACTGTATAACATGTCTTCCATGAGAGTCTTCCAAAGTGTGTAATTAGAAGAGTTGAGTTTAATCATATTGGGACCTTTATTTTCCTCCTCCATTTAAATGCACAAATCAAATAACCGAGCTCTTGATACCACTTTGTTGGGAAAAACCAGAGATAATTAGCGATAACTATCTCAATAATGCGGAATATTTTTCCCCACCTGTGCAGATAAATGGTCAAACATAAAATTACAATTTCAAGAGCAATAATAATTGGCAGAAAATTAAATATGAGACAAACACAATTTTAACGTGGAAAACTTCCCTCAAATTGAGAGAATAAAAACCACGGGACCTAGTCCAGTAAAATCTTTCACTATAATAATTAATGGGTACACCAAGAGTCTTCCTAATAACAATAAGGAATATCAATCAACAATAACAACTCTATAACAACCTTCCACTAAAATGGGTATGCCAAAGTAACTCTCAGAGAAGATAAAACTACTCAAATTATATATTAAAATAACAAACTCAGTGGTAGGAATAACATACTAAATTTGTAGATCAAACAGAACAAGTTTGCTACACACCTGTTACCACCACTGGAACCAAACACTTATTTTTCTTCTCTGGCAACCGTTCGTCTTCCGTTGTCTTTCTGTATTCTGTTGTGTCCTTAGAGATTACTAAATCCCTTTTATTACCTTCAAGTGGACCAAGCCCACTAAAATCTTTTTTTTTTCTTTTTCTTTTTATTTCAATAATAATAATAATAATACTATTAATAAAATTGGTGGGTTCCACTTGGAGAGTGAGCTCACCCAACAGTATATAACTTCTTTCCATTACTTAGTGAAATAATAAGTGAATAATATTTTTCTCTTATCATATTTTATATATTTTTTCTAAATTCTCTTTCAATTAAAGTGAGTGTGTGTAAGTGGTATCCAAAGCTTTAAAGAATATAGAGTATTGTCAGCTTTGATTGTTGAGTTATCGTGGACAAAACAATTTTTTTCTAGTCCTTTGATTTAGAAATAAAAAACATTGTGGTCTTTAGTGACACTATTTCAGCCATCTACTTGGTTTCTAATCCCACTACACATGAAGTATCAAACACAGAGACATTAATTGTCATTTATTCGAGAATTTATCAACTCATGATTCAACAAGCTCTCATTCATGTTCCTTCCAAGCAAGCACTAGCTAGCTGGCCCGTTAACCAAAGCACTTCCAAGAGTTTAGTTTCATCATTTCATGCCAAGTTAAGATTGTTATATATATATATATATATATATATATATATATATATATATATATATATATATATATATATATATATACTTAGAGAGGGAATATTAGGAATATTGTAAGTTAGTCATTTTTAGTCTCATTGAATTTAACTATTTCTCCTTATCATAAAGTTAGTTGTAAGTTAGTTGAGACTAATGAGTTGTTTGTTAGCTCATTAGTTCATGTCAGCTCATATATATATATATAAACGAGCTTATACTCTTGTACTTTCACATAATCAGTTAAAAATCAATTAAAGAAGCTTCAGAGATATATTTAGGAAATATGATCATCTTTCTCTTTCATGTGATACGTTGATAAATAGGAGTCTCAAGGCCGTAATCTATGAATATGTTGACCCATTAAAAAAGTAACATTTTTAATATTTAATACACTAAAAAATAAATTATATATCAAAGAGAAAAGACCTTTGTTATTGTAACACCCCATCCATTCCTATTAGCTGGGGGATAAGTACCGCTTCCACCCAGATCTCACTACTAATTGAGTCAATTGGTAGTGAGTACTTATCCCTCAGATACTGGGCTCGAATCCACTGAAAACAAAAACTCGCTATTTCTAGGTGTTACAGTTATAGATTGTGCCTCGATTGTGTTTTGTTTTTTTTAAATGTGTGAGTGTTATAATAGTCCGAACATGAATTAACATTACTAAAACAAATTTAAAATATCTTTTATTAGTAATTTTAGTCTTTTAAGTGTTCTTTAGTTAATTAATTTAGTTTTCAAATTTAGTTAGTCATTTTAGTCTATAAAATTACTAATAAAATAAATATTTGGTGATTATTTTGTAATTTTGATAATTGCAAAATTGTGTATGTTTCTTGAAAAACGAGAAAACACCATATTTTAATAATTCAATTAAAGTATCTCTTAAAAAATTGTCAAATGTTACATATTAAATTGATACACTTTTAAATTTTTCGTGGTAAATATTGAGAACACTAGGCTTTAAACAAAAACATGTAACGTCTTTTTATTTTTTATTTTTTTTCTGTTTCTCATCCACCTCCATTCTTCTCTTTCTCCAGCACTATTTTTCCTTCAATCCCCCCCACTGCAACAACGAATATGAAGAAGAAGAATTGTGACTCCCGATTTGTAAAGTTGAAAGGCACAACCACAAGTTCCTGCGTGGGGAGATGCTGAAAAATTTTCATGCTCCTTATTACATATGTGAACAAAAATGCATCATAAGGATCGTCAATATCGATATTCCTTATTACATATGTAAACGTTGTTTTCTTGCGTTTTGTTTATTATTTAAATTTCTTTATTTATTTATTTTCTCAATATTTATCTAAAAAGTGTTGAAAAATAAATAAATAGAAAACTTTAAATATCAATTAATACAAAAAAATAATAATATAGAAACTCCAAATAAATAAATAAAAATCACAATTATGGTTTAATGACAACTCAAACTTCATATAGTCTCCAATACAACATAAGTACTGAAATAATTTGTAATTAAATATATAGCCTTAAATTCCCTCTTGAGAACTTCTTCAATACTTCAATTTCAACCAAACCAATCAAAAATTACCTAAATTATCCCAAACAATAAAAAAAAAAACAACTCAATAATGAAATAGCATGCAAATACATATCCATTGTGAGTCACATACCCTCTTCAATTCCTGCCACGTACTTCAAAAGGTGGCAGTGACACACCAAATGTTCTTCTTCTTCTTGTTCCTTTGGTTTCTCTTTTCAAAGTGAAGTTGAAGTTGAACAAGATGAATCCACATAGTATTTTAGCTTCAGCAGCCATAAACATAGGATTAGCTTTGATAACACTAACACTATTTTCCATCCTCAAGAAACAACCATCAAATGCTTGTATATATTATGCACACCGTCTCTCACAATGTCAATACATTCCTTTTGACAATTCTACTTTCCAACGTTTCATTCCTTCCATCTCTTGGATTTCTAAAGCAGCTTTTCATGTCACTGAAGATGATGTTCTTCAATCTCATGGTCTTGATGCTCTTGTCATCATTAGGCTCTTCAAATTTGGGTTAACACTTTCACTCTCACTCTTCCAAATTTAAATAGCTAGCTTATTTTCTCTCTTTTTTAAAGAGTTTAGTTGCCAAACTCACATACACTATGTGTGAAGAAGAGGGATATCATAGTTATGACATGTGTTTCAATATATCAAATGTCATGCAGATAATTATAGGAATAGGAGAAAATAAAATTTGGGGTGAATAGTGCTTTTTTAGTTTTTTTTTTTTTGTCAAATCAGGGAGAACTCTCGTATTTTTAGTGAATGATAGAGCTCTCCAGAAAACATTAATTCATTAGAGCATAAACCACATTAGCCTAGGTATATGCTTCTACAATTCTGTAGATTCATAATTTCAATACCATCATTTATTATATAACACATTACTCAACAATACAAATGCGAAGAGTGAAGTTCCATGTGGTATGATATAGAGTTTCAAAGATTGAATTGACAAATCGCTCCTCAAAATTATAAGCATCAGTCTTTGATTTTAGCGAATCGACAAATACATCTCTAAAATTGTAAAGTACCAATTAAAATAATCTCTCTATTAATTTTTGTCGTTAGAAATTATGACGTAGCACATTAACTAAATATGCAACCCTTCCACTTGATACCTTGATAATGCCACCACACTAGACACTAATTTGCTTATGAAATTAAGGTCTTTTAAGAACTAATTTGCGGTAGTTAATCTTTGCACAATTGTAGTTGGCAACAGATTGTTACCTAAGATAACATAACTTTCATAGGCAAAGTAGTCTATAGTAAGATGATATTGATATAAGATCAACTTGCAATATGACATGTACATTTAACGTGTCACGGCATCGTCTCTAACAATAAAAATTAATGGATGGACCATTTTGAATGGCATTTTACAACTTTGTGAATGTGTTTGCCAATTCACAAAAATTAGGACTATTTCGATACTGTTTTCATTTTCAAGGACTAATTTACCTATTCACTCTAGTTTTAAGTTATAACCCTTTCTTTTTGAATAATTCATAGTCACAGTGGTCTTGAAGACATAGACACAATTTGTTGAACCCGTTTACAAATCTTTTTCCCATTATATGCTTATATTCTTTAACTATATTTTGACTATGGTTTGGAGTTACAATAATTTGTTCATTTACTTTGTGTTGAATTTGCAGCATTAAATTTTTTATAGTGTGTTCTCTTGTTGGTTTGGCGGTACTTCTCCCTATTAATTATGATGGTGTCAAGGAGGTTAAAGATAAGAGCTATTCTACTATGGATTCTTTTACTATATCCAATGTTAGAAGAGGTTCTAGAAGGTCTGATTTATTTATTTTCCACATCCAATGTTACTTTCAAGGTTTTTTTTAAAAAAGTTTGTGGCTACAATCTGGTCTACAACATCAATTTTTTGTGTCTCCCATCCCATGCAACACATTGTGACTGTTACTGCAACTGCAATTTAAAACTTTGTTCATTCTAGCTTTAAACTTTGAAGACAAAGCATTAAAACTGATCTATATTGTTTCATGATTTTCTAATAACAGGCTTTGGGTGCATTTTGCATGCTTGTGTTTTATATCTTTCTATGGCATGTACCTTCTTTATAAGGTAAAATTTTCAGTTATTTTCATATCTCTTGGCATTAATTGTTGTCAAAGAATATATTGAATTTCATATTATAATTGCATTCATGCACATTTCATTGCCAGGAATACGAAGAAATTACGATACGAAGGATGCAGCAACTTCAAAATTTAAAGCATAGACCTGATCGATTTACTGTCATAGTTCGTGAAATTCCATTGTGCATCGAACACGAGGCGCGCGACTGTTGTGTCGATCATTTTTTCTCTAAACATTATCCAAACACTTACTATTCCTATCAAATGGTGTACAATACTGATTACCTTGATGAGTTGGTGGTACGAATTACATTCTTCCATAATAAAAATTGCGATCAAGAATTCTAAAACACGATTTTCATATGATGCTTGATGAGAATTTGTTGTTAATTTGCTACATGCTAATCTTGAAATTTGATAATGGTCCTGTTTAAGAAATATGTTTGAGATATACTTATAACCTAATTTAGGTTTTGTTTGGATAAACAGTTTAATTATACGTTCAAATAAGTCAATTCAAACAGAAACTTAGTATTTAATCAATCTTAGTTTTGTCATAACTCTGTTTAGCTTCAATGGAACATTTAGTTGAAGACATGGAAAAACTTATCCTTCTCTTATTCTGCTATTGTAGAAAAACTAAATATTTCATATTTAGTTTGAATATTTCTAGTATGCAATGGATCCTCTAATGTATTTTTACATGTAGAAGCAGACAAAGTCTCTTGCAAGAAAAATAGAGGACTTGAGAGAAACTTCCATGGCAAAGAAGAGTAAGAGTAAGTTGTCACTCTTTGATTTTTCACAACAAAAGACTTCAAAAGTAGCTTTGCTTGAGGAAAAGCTTCATGCACTTTGTCACAAGATTCACCAGTTACAATGCAAAGACATGCTTAATAAAAAGGTAACAATTTATGTTAAACGCGCAGTTCTAAATTGTTGTCCACAACTGCAATTGTAGCTACAATATGACGGTTTTATAGGTTTCTGCTACGGCATTGTTTAACATTTACACAAGTATATCATTATAGTCCTGATAATTACCAACAAGGGAGGGATTTGATTAACATTTTGTATTTTTAGGGTTCATTTTGGAAAAAATTTAATGTAGGTTATAAAGTTGATATAGTCCTACAATTTGACGAAATTGAGTAATTCATTTTCCCTTATAGGAACGAATTCAGAAAATAGAATAATACAAATT
Source organism: Cicer pinnatifidum (assembly GCA_037974775.1). Taxonomy (NCBI): domain Eukaryota; kingdom Viridiplantae; phylum Streptophyta; class Magnoliopsida; order Fabales; family Fabaceae; genus Cicer; species Cicer pinnatifidum. The sequence continues at coordinate 6,176,812 of JBBPBR010000004.1, forward strand.
TGGAAACCAAATTTAAATCAAGGTGCTTGAGGCATTCTTTGGTTGATAAATTATGCCAGGTGTTTTCCTTTTAGTTATATATTTAGGCCTAGTTCTTTCTTTGGTCATTAATTACATAGGAATTATTTTTAATTAACATTTGGTTGTTTCAATACAAAAGATCCTTAATTGATATTTAATAATACTTCTTTAGTGCATTTATGTTTGCCTTCTTTGAAGATGATAATAATTGATCATTGAAATCTTTATTTGTTGTTTATCATAATAGCTGAAAACAAATAATCTTGATGTATCTTATGTGTTAGGAGTTACCTGTTGCTTTTGTTACATTCAAGTCCCGTTCCAATGCTGCCATAGCAGCTCAGTTGCAACAGCATTCACACCCACTTCTTTGGGTGACTGAACTTGCCCCAGAACCAAGGGATATTTCTTGGAGGAATTTGAGAGTCTCCTATAGAGTTGTTCCACTTTATAGACTTGGTGTTCTCATTGCGGCATCGCTACTGACAGTTTTCTTTGCCATACCTGTTACTGCTGTTCAAGGAATAGCCAAATATGAGAAACTTAAGAAATGGTTTCCTCCAGCTATGGCTGTACAGTTAATGTGAGAATCATCCACTAGAGCCCTTTAATTCTCTTTTGATTACATGTCAAACTATTGGATACATTTTATTGCTTTATAGTTCAACAATTTTTTTGGATATTTTGGCACTGTTTGGTTAAATAGCTTAATTAAGCACTTATCATATAAGTGTTTCTCTATAAAATTTCTATAACAAAAGATAAAATAGCCAAACAGTATTCAATAAACTATAAGCTATCTTCATAAGCTATCATGTGGAGCATATGAAAATAAGTTGAAAACAGCTTATGACATAAGCTGTTTTTATACAAGTGTTTAAGTTAATAGAAAAGCTCAAATAACCAAATCCAAACAATTTAATGCAAAGAGAAATTCCCTATGAATCAGCAAGACATATTAATGTCTGATTAAGATAACTAAGATAAATGATGAAACATTTCCCCTCTCATTCTCTCTCGTAATAGTATATGCATTTCACATCTTTGTATTCTTGATAATTTATAGAATATTCTTAATTTTGAACAGAGAGTATTTGTTTCCCTATGTTAAACTGACATGCTGCATATTGTTCCTTCTTTAGACCAGGATTAAGCTCTATAGTGACAGGATATCTTCCAAGTGTTGTACTCAAAGGTTTTATATATGTTGTGCCGTTTGCAATGTTTGCTATGGCTAAAGTCGCCGGATGTGTTGCGAGAAGTAAGGAGGAGATCAAAGCCTGCAACATGGTTTTCTACTTTCTCGTTGGAAACGTGTTCTTCGTGAGTGTGTTATCAGGATCTCTTCTTGATACAATCGGAAATTTTATTAGCCATCCTAAATCTATTCCAAGTCAACTTGCCACCGCTGTCACCGCCCAAGTATGTTATTTCCATTTCTGTTATTCCTGGCATTTTCTGTCCAATTCGTGACTTAAATGTTGAAGTAGTTTCCATCAATTATTAAAGCACAATTCGAATAATTATTTTGTGTACCCTTCTTTGAAGCACTGACACGACACACTGACATATAGACAACATTAATAAGTTAAAAGTAAGAAGTAATTGAATGCATTTACATTTGTCAGTGTTGTATCAGTAATAGACACTAACATGTACTGGAATAACAATGTCTTTTTTCCTTCCCTTGGGAACTAGAGAGTTAAGACTGAAAGTATGCTAATGAGATTGAGTTCTTCTATGTTTTTTATTTCAGGCAGATTTCTTTGTGACATACATCTTAACAGATGGACTATCAGGGTTTTCTTTGGAAGTTCTTCAGCCTGGCTTACTGATTTGGGATACTTTAAAGTCTTGTTGTACTCTAGGCCATCGACGAGTGAAGAGTCCATATCTTTATTCATTGCCTTACTTTAGAATCATCCCTTTTGTTTGTCTCTCAATACTGATTGGAATGGTGTATGCAGTAGTTGCACCATTGTTGCTCCCATTTCTTATTGTTTACTTCTGTCTTGGCTATGTTGTCTATATCAACCAGGTAAGTTTATAAGCATCTTGTAACACACATTTAGGGTTCTTCTATAAAACAAATTCAAATGCACACACAATAGACACAATTTTCTACAGTTTTGATAATATGTGCTATGAAGCATCAACACGCAGACATAGCTTCAATCCTAGGTATCGGTGCTACATAGGTTATGTGATTTTGTAATTTTCTAAAAGTGTTTATATTTGAGAGGTAAGCATTTACCTTTAACATTGAAGTTTGAAATTGAACATAGTAATACACAAACAAGATCGCATTGGCATTACTTATATTTGTCTTCTATGAATGTTGTCTTAAGCAATACAAAACTTATAATTTGCAGATTCAAGATATGTATGCAACAACTTATGAAACATGCGGACAATATTGGCCATACATTCATCACTACATTCTCCTCGCAATCATTCTCATGCAGATAACCATGATTGGTCTGTTTGGACTCAAGTTAAAGCCAGCTGCTTCCATATCAACCATACCATTACTTTTGTCCACACTGATGTTTAATGAGTACTGCAAAATGCGTTTTCTCCCTTACTTTCACCATTATTCTCTCAAGGTATGTATGTACACTTCACTTGCAATTTTCACCATTATTCTCTGAAGGTGCAATTCACTTGCAATTTTTACAAGTAAAAGGAATATATATTCTAAATAAGATTTTCAAATTTTTCATTGCTTGCCTTATGTCTACATCAGTTACCATTTATGTAGCAATTTTTTAGACCTTACTGAATCTACATTTGAATTTACGGTCAGGATGCGGCTGAAAATGACGAACTTGATGAAAAGTGTGGTGTGTTGGAGTTCCATTATGAAAATGCAATTAATGCTTATTGTCCACCAAGTTTACGACCAGTGAGTTTCGCGGCATCAGAGTCCAGCTCTACACCATTAGTTTCTTCATGATCTTCCCTTTTGTATTTTTTTCCATTGATTCTTAAAAACTAATAACAATTAAGGTATAGAAAGAAAGGAAATCAAAGGTATCAGAAGTCAGAACCCAAGAATTTGGTAGCCATCTTTTGTCCTCCAAATCATTGTATCTCAAAATAAGGTTGTAGCCATCATAATTTTGTATATTCAATAAATCTTTCAGAACTAGTACCCTTTTCTTGTAAAGTCCTCTCATTTGTGAGTAAGATATCTACCACTATACTTTCTTTCAGAACTAGTATTATTTGGTCCCCAGATTCACAAGTGTTTGATCATCAGCATTGTCATTTGTCTTGATCACAGAATATAGTAGTTAGTAGTGTGTTTAAATTCTACTATGATACAGTGCTATTGTTTCAATATAGTTGTAGTATGTTCAAATTTTGCTACGCTATAACGTTGATATAGCTGATATTTGAGAATACTTTGTTTCAAATAGCGCATTGTGAAATAATAGGGATTTGCTCAAATTCTATTACGCTGTAATATTGTAGCACCGCTATAGTCACTATTTGACAACTTTATTGATCACACATCAAATAATCACAATTTTCTTGAAGCAAAGGATTTCATAAAACAATCATACAGTACTTGATAAAAGGCAAATTCAAAAAGAAAACACAAAATTAAGTCATACTCAATATTACACTACCAAAGTGAGACTCAATATTACACTTTGTTATTAGGATGTCAATGATAGTGCAATTCAAAGTATCTATTTCTTTCAAACAGGACACTAAAGAGTAAAGATAAACTCATTACATCAATTTTCCTAAAGTCTAACTAGCCATCCCTTTCTCCTATCACTAGACATAGAAAGAAACATTTCCCTCCAATCAGGATCCTTAAACTTTTCCAAAGCTTTCATATAAACGTCGTCTGTAACATCTTCAATCTCGTTAAGAACATTCACGCACTTAGTCAGAGAATAATCGGCATTTATACTCCTCGACTTAAACCTCTCCATTAAAATTGCATCTGTTTTTGCCTTAGATGCTTTAGCCCATGCTAATAGTGCATTTGCCATTGCAATTTTCAAATATTCTTTACTGTCAACTGAACTATCTTCATCTATATTTGGTGAGCCTGTGTTATGATCTAAATGAAATCCATCTATATTTGTTGATTCTTGGGTAGATGAATAATGAAATACTCCACCAGCTGCAATATTTCTGATTTCAAATAACTTATAATGGTTATATACTTTTATTTCAAATTGAGAAGCATTTTTTTTATGTAAATAACTTAAGTACATAGTTGGTCAAAACTTCATATTGGCCAACAAATCAAACCATAACACTTGAATAAAACAAGAAATATTGACCATTAAATAAAACCATACCCCAAATATAATTTATCCAAACCTTTTCACGTGATGTAATAATATTGGGTTTCTGTATCTCACCCAAATTTAGTGTTACAAGAGTAAGGAAAACTCATGATGTATGAAACCCAAATATAGACATGACACGTTGACACCGGTAATAATTTAAGAAAATAAATCAATTGAATGTAATTAATATGTCGGTGTCGAATACCACGACACAGCATCGATCAGAAGTGTCGGTGCTACAAAGCTCATGATACATAATCCTCAATTTATACATCTTTTTCATTAGTTGTTTAACACTAAATAAACTATTATTAGTTTTGGTATTCAATTTGACGGCCATGGAATTCATGCTCACTAGAATAAAAGACACCATTTTGCATATTTTCTTTTTTTATTGAGACTTCTTCGACTATCTATGAAAGCTTTAACTCTTAACTCAAACAAAAGTGCTGACATTGTTGATTTCCCCCTCCCTACCTTGAATTTATGGCAGAAACCCATGTAAGAGTTTCAAGATACAACAAGCATGAAACAATCATTTTCAAATTCGCAACTAGTAGTAGCATATCCATTTTGACAAGTCATGACTCAATGATCACTTTAAATAACAAAGTGTATGGAGTAATTGCACGTATGATACCACAATAGATTTTTAAAAGAATGATAGTTTAGACTGATTCTGGCAAACTCACCATGATACCAAAGGTATACTAAATAAACATTTTGATTCGTAAACGTATGAGTCATTGTCACCGTAGTCCCACCTAAATATATCAAAATCACAAAAATGTACTTGAATGTGTCTACAATTGGCACTTGTAAGTTGTATGTGTCTTTTTAGCAGAAAACACTCATAAATGATTTTGTAATTTCGATACATTGAGTTACTTAATTACCACCGTCACACATTTAGGACCAAAATCACTATTTACAAAAAGTTTATATGATCTTTAAAAGGGTATAAAAAATAAGAAACTATTCAGTGAAAAATTTAACAACAATATATTGATACTTGAAATTTGGACGAATAAACAAGGTATATCATAGCAAATTGTAGTAAGTACAAAATTATTAAATTACAAATAGGAAAGATTGGATAAAATAAAAGAAATAATAAATTAATGGTGATCGTGTTAAGGTGAGAGGGAGAATGAAAATGAAGAAGAAGAGGAAGTGTTGATTAGGCGAACCTGTCGTTGTTGGCCATTGCCGCTCGCTGCGTGACGTGGAATCACTGATCAATACCTATGAATATGATTGTAAATTGCCATGCCATTGCCATTGTTGCGCGATTTGAGTGTGTTGACCATCAAAATGCTCAACACCGTTAAAAGCGAGCTTGTTCTCTATTTCTTTTAATTTTAATTATTTTTCAATTTTTTTATTAGATCCAAAAGTTTATACTTTATAAGCTATATATCATATGAATTTAATTAGTACTAAATATCAGAATCATTTATGACAATCACAATGCAATTTTTTATATATAATTAGCATATCATAATTATTTATAATTGTAACTTTTGATATAGTTACGATGAAAGTTAAAAAAATTAATAATACAATAGTTGAGTTTGATTGAAATCATAAAAAATATTTAGATTGTCGGTGTATACAAATGAACACTCTTATGTCCAAATTATTCTATATGTTAACGAAAACATCAACATAAATATATAAATGTTAAGTTATAACTTTGAAATTTAACTCCCTAAATATGAGATATACATTTCAAAATCAAAAATGAATCACCACTAAGTCTCTTGCCACTAATTTATTGAAAAAGTAATAGTTTAAGTATAATATAATCAATTAAGTTCTCATTCTATCCATTAAGTACAATATATAACCAATTAAGTTCTCATTCTATCAATTTAAATACAACATAACAATAATACTAATGACTAGGTTAACAATAATACAAGCTTCAATAAGTTAAAAA
>JBBPBR010000004.1:6186637-6197241 GCA_037974775.1 Cicer pinnatifidum
AGATAGAAAAACTTTCATTGTTAAAATCCCTCATACAGTAAGTAAAAAAATTTGACAAAAATCAAAATCAAATAACAAAACAATAACATTAAAAGAAATAACCAAAAACACAAATTGGATTAAAAAAAGAATACAATTAATTAAAAAAAATTAGATCGAAAAAACATGAAGTCTAGAAACAGGAACTTTAGTCTTAAAACTTTTTAAATTTAAAAACAAATTCAAATAAATAAATAAAAACTAGAACAAATAAATTTTTAATAAGCCAACCTTAAATGATGCCCAAACAACCTAAATGCATGACATGACATAAGCAAAAATTAAAAAGATTGAACAACCCTAAATAAAAGTAATGTAAATAAAACGATTAACCTTTGATCCCCACACCTAATTTAGCTCTATTAAAAAACTTTAATCACTAAATCATATATATATATATATATATATATATATATATATATATATATATATATACTATTGTAAAGTTTTGAGGTTGACGACCAATATGCGGCTACGTTCTTCAGTCATACCCAATGAACAACGTGATATCAAGAATTTTGTTGATTGGATATTTCAATAAGAGATGAAGACGATTCTGTCAAGGAGAATGGCGAGATACATGTCAAAATTCTATATGATTTAGTTATACATGGCACAATTGATCCCTTACGCGCCTTTATAAATTTCACTTATCCTGAAATTATAAACATGCATGATGTTGCAGTTTTTCAAGAACAAGGGATCCTTGCTCAAACCCTGGATGTTGTTGAGCACGTCAACAATACCCTTTTGTCATTGATTCCAGGTGAAGAAAATGAATATTTGAGTTCATATTCAATATGTAAATCTGATTCGAATGATCTACAAAGTCAATGGTTTACTGCTGAATTCCTCAACGATATTAAGTGCTTAGGTATTCCAAATCACAAGTTAACACTTAAAGTAGGGTGTCTTGCAATGTTAATGAGAAATATTGATCAAGCTGGTGGATTGTGTAACAAAACAAAAATTATAATCACTCACTTAGGCAAGAACTTTTTAGGGACAACTGTTATCACAAGAAAAACCGCGGGTGATAAAATTATAATTTCAAGAATGAATATAGTTCTGAGTGACCCGAATTTACCATTTAAGTTTATGAGGAGACAACTTTCGTTGACTATTTGTTTCGAAACTTCAATTAATAAGAGTCAGTCAATCACTTTATCACGTTGGCATATATCTTCTTAAACTTGTTTTCACACATGGACAATTATATATGGCTGTATCTAAAGTTACATCCAAAAAAGGTTTGAAGTTGTTTATTCTAAATGAATATAATCAAATATGTGACGAGACTGTTAATGTAATTTATCGTGAAGTTTTTCGTAGTATGTAATCAACTATACCAAACAACATAACTTTATTTATATAATATCTATTTTATATTATAATTTAACCATAATTTTTATTTTTATTATACATGATATTCTATGTTTTTTTTATATTATAATATACAATTATTTATTTATAATTTATCGTTTTAATTATTCGAATAATTTGTCCTACACACTAGCAAAATAAAAGCTAAATAGCACTCATCATCCCTTAACTTAATTTCAATTAACGTTTTAGTCATTTATTTTTTTCTTCTTGATTTGATCATTTATTTTAATTTTAAGTGACCATTTGATATTTTATATTTTAAAATATCAACAATATTATCATTTTTTTTATACAAAATTTCAAAAAAATCATCACAATTTTCAAATAAAACTCATAAAATTAATTCTCTTCTTCAATATAATGCAAATTTTATCAAATGCATAAACTCAAATATTCAAATAAACTCATATTTTCATCTCCAACAACATCAAATTCATCAAATAAATAATAAAAATATGAATTTATTTAAATATTTAAGTCATAAATTTGATGAAATTTGCATTATATTGAAGATGATAATTAATTTTATAGGTTTTGTTTGAAAATTTTAATGAATTTTTTTTATATTTTAATTTTTTTTATATTTTAAAATATAAAAAATAAAATTATTACTTAAAATTAAAATAAAAAATCAAATAAAAAATATATAAAAAATTAAAATTGATTTAAGGGATGTGCTATTTAGCATAAAATAAATGTACTTATTGCCGGTATTTCTTATATTCCATTTAAGTTGGGTTACAATAATCCATCCTATAATTAAAAGACAAATTCGAGTTTATGCCCTTTTCAATCAGATACGATCTCTCCCCCTCTTCCTTCCACCGGCGACGATTGCCGTCGCTCTCCCTTCTGCTGGCGTCGACCTTCTCTCTCCCTCTCCCTTCCATCGAATTCCTCCTTCTCCTCTTCGTTCCTGCAACCCAACGCGTCTCTCTCACTGATGCCTTAAGAGAGCTGCGGCATTTGCTCTCTCGCCGGAGTTCGCGCTTTTGCTTCGGTAGTCGCGTCTCTCTATCACTCTCTCACTGGTTAGTCACAACTATTTGTATTGTAATTGTTATTTACTTATATAATAATCACATACATGATATAAATTCCAGAATAGAGGGCACTTCTCCTATAGGCTATAGCATAGATTATATTGTAATTGTTTTTCATGTAAATTATAAGCTGTTATTATAACAAACTATTTTGGAAGTGATTATACAAGTTCAAATAAGAAAATCCAAACACACTCTTATTTGATGTGTTCATTGATATTCTTTACCTTTCCACTTTTTATTGATAATAAAAGTTTAGAGTGAGGGGACGATGTCTCGGAAAGAGGAAATAAGGAAATGGAAGAAAATAAGAGCTTTGGGGATTTTTTTTCTTTGTAATACAAAATCTCCTTACTTTGGGGGAAATAAAAAAATGTATTGGAGGAGAATTTGGGAGGACTTACATAAATTCTTCAAATAATTTCAATGTTGATATAATACTCTACAAATTAAAAATATATGAATCATAAACATTCTTTACAAATTCACTCCTTTAAGTAAGGTGGAAAATTTCTCTCTATTTCCCTCTATTTTCCTCTCCTCCCCTCCCCTCTCCTCCAAACTCCCAAACAAGGCCTTAGGGTTAAGGGAGCACTGACAAAATGATTAGCTTTTATACTTTCTTTTACCTGCAGTCATACACTTAATTAGTTTTGTATCATTTGTTTACAGATCATGCAAACTGATTGTTTTGTTTTCTTTCTTGAAGCTCATTGTTTTGGATTTTGTTTTGGCTCTTATTTTTTTGTCCACCTAGTTCTTACATAGCCATTGCTACCTTCTGCTGGAAGCTACAAAAGGCTATCCATTTCATCCTCTATGAAGTTTGTGAGTCACTATATCTATTTTTGACAACAAATTTCGATTACAATTTATATAGGTAGTGCAATTCAAATATGTGGTCAATTACCTTCAATGAATGGTTAATGACTATAACAAGGTGTTGCAACTCATTAACTATCGACTAAACACAATTAACCACAATTTTATACATCATGAACCACTTTTTTTTTTGGGGGTTTTAATATAAATGATATCCATTTACCACGTTGAAAATTGTGGTTAGTGACGTTCAAAACTGTAGTTAATTGTGTTTAGTGGATGGTTAATGAGTTGTGATACCATGTTATAACCATTAATCATCCACTAATCATAATTAACCATGTGTTTGAATTGTGATAATCATCAAACTGTTGTCCCATTTTGTGTCAAAATAACACAACTCTTTAATTTTTGTTATCTTCCTTGGCATTTTGCAGACATGTCTGAGTAAAGGTAGAGGCTTTCACTTCCCACCATGTCACATGTTGAATTTTTGTGGGATAAGAATCTTATTGGATTGCCCTCTAGATTTTTCTTCTCTCACGGCCTTCTCCCCTATACCTACTTCATTGGATGACTTGTCATTTGAAGAAAGCAACAACACTGAGAAGAGACGAAAAATTGAAAATCTCCTTGATGCTAAAAGCCTAATTTTTGCAGAACCTTGGTACAAGACTGTTAATAAATTGCATCTATGGAATGCTTCTTTAATAGATGTCATATTAATCTCCAGCCCAATGGGTATTATGGGATTGCCTTTTCTTACTCGAACAAAAGGTTTCTCAGCTAAGGTAGTTTTCCCCTCGATGTTACAAGATTTTCTATATTTAATTGAACTATGTGCCCATTTTTGTCTCCAAACACTGTTTGCTTAGTTTTTTGTTCAATTGGTTAGGTCTATGTAACTGAAGCATCATCAAGATTAGGCCAGCTAATGATGGAGGATCTTGTATCAATGCATGCGGAATTTAGGCAGTTTTATGGACCAGAGGAGTCTAATTTCCCATCATGGCTGAGGCAGGAAGAACTTGAAATACTTCCTTCTTTATTGAAAGAGATATTGCTAGGAAAAGATGGAGTGGAGTTCGGTGGTTGGATGCCCTTGTACAGGTGATTTACCTTTAATGTAATAATTTGCATTTGTCACAAACTTACAAGGGACTAGAAATGTCCTACATCCAAAAACAAAACTGAAAGCACTATGCTTCACTACTACATGCATTGGTTTTATATTTTCACACTCAATTGCTTTTGACTTATTTACTGCTCGAAGTTTGTTTCTAAAAGCTGGACAAAATCACAACTTACCACTGTTTAAGGAGTGCATTTAACTCCCATTATAGATTTTATTAGTTATTTTCCTTCTGATTGTGTTAAATAGTTCTTGTTTTGTTAGTGTAGTTAAGGCATTGATTTTTACCGTGTTATGTAACTGTTTTTGCTGTGTCCATTTATTTTCTGAAAATAATAACAAAATTTTGTTGTTAAGGTTGTAATGTCTGGAATTTCTCAGTGCAGCTGATGTGAAGGATTGTATGCTAAAGATCAATACACTTAATTATGCTCAGGAAGCATGCTACAATGGTACATTGGTTATTAAAGCATTCAGCTCTGGTCTAGAAATAGGCAGTTGTAATTGGATTCTAAATGGTCCAAAGGGCGATATTGCTTATCTTTCAAGCTCCTGCTTCTTTTCTGCTCATGCAATGACTTTTGATTACCGCAGTCTACAGAAGTCTTGTGCATTAATTTATTCAGATTTCTCATTTTTGAGTGATGCACAAGATATTGAGGATGGGGATAATTACTCTGATCCAACTTCTGATTTGGACAGAGCCAACCTTAACTCTGATGAGAATTTAGAAGAAAAGGAAAAACTGGTTTTCATATGTTCATGTGCTGTAGAGTCTGTCAAAGATGGTGGTTCGGTTCTTATTCCTATTAATCGACTTGGAACTATTTTGCTGCTTTTGGAGGAAATGACAACATTACTCGAAGCTTCGGCTATGCAGGTATCCTTTCTTGACTTGATATATGTTCTGCATTAATGATTATCGAAATCAAGAAAACTATGATGGAAATAAGGAATTAGTTTCATGATAGTAAAAATAGCCTTTTTTTTTTTGAAATTGTTGGCTACTGTCTTGCTAAACTGCATTACTTATCCTTTATGGTTGCTTGTTCCTACTCACGGGTAAAATTCCTGGATTTAGCATTCAGATTCTGTTTGTTTTTATTATTCTCATTTTGTACTTAGATTCTTAGACCCGTGGTATTGTTTACTCATGTTTTTGGTTTCATTTTCCTTTTTATGCTTGCATTAATAGTTTACAAAGTGTACTAAATTCAATAAACATATCTTGCAAAAAGGATTTTTGTTGAAAAATCTGAGATTCCTGCTTGCTGACTTTGAAGTATTCACCACTTTTCAATTTGTAGGTTCCGGTTTATATAATTTCTTCAGTGGCTGAAGAATTACTTGCATTGCTTAACGTTATACCAGAGTGGCTTTGTAAACAGCGGCAAGAAAGAGTATGTACCTTTAGAATTATGAATCTGGTCCATTGCACTGGCATGCTGAAATTTATAATTGGTTCAATTGCTTGACATCATAACTGGTACTGCAGTTATTTGCTGGGGAACCGCTGTTTGCGCATGTCAAGCTTCTAAAAGAGAAAAAGATTCACGTGGTTCCTGACATTCATTCACATAAACTTTTGTGAGTTTTTTTACCTTTCTTTTCCTTTCTCTTCTCTTTTGTTAAGAACTACTGCGAATTGTGGAAATAATTAATCAAGTTTAGTGTCCTTTTACACCTTCTAGATGAAAATTACGTGTTTTCGCAATGTTAATTGTTTGGGCAAATTTGTATTTCCTTAGTCAATTTGAGTTTTAATTAATAACCTCAGAATGTATAATTCACAGATAGTTTTGCTTGATGTTTTTATTGTTATTTTCTCACTTACGTATTGCTTGTAGAAAGGATTGGCAAGAACCCTGCATTGTATTTTGTCCTCACTGGAGTCTACGTCTGGGTCCCGTTGTTCATCTGCTTCGACGATGGTGTGGTGATCCAAAATCTTTGCTTATCATTGAGGTGTGATATATTCCTCAAAACGATGCTTCATTGGAATCATTCTTTTCCTTTATTTTTAGAAATTTATGTTGATAATTGAAATGTGTGGTCTTGCAAGTTCCGTCCTTTTAATAAAGCTGGAATTGCATTAACCAATGAATTTTCTCTATGTAGGATTTGGTGAATCCTGAGTTAGCACTGTTACCTTTCAAGCCAGTTGCAATGAAGGTTCTTCAATGTCTGTTTCCCTCTGGAATAGGGTAGGTTTTCATTTCCATTTGACCTCAGTCACTTCTAATACGCTCATTAATGCATGTGTCGTTTTTGCAAATAAGTTTCCTAATCTGGGAAAACATATACGCTATATGTTACAGGAACATATGGGAGAGAAAAAGTGAAAAACCTGTAAGGAATGTAAAATACAGCCCTAATGAACTTTTTTGATTAACGTAGCATAACAGAACATGGATGATTGCACGGTCTTCCCAGTACCATATGTGAGTTGAGTTTTTTAGTGGAGGATTTGGGCTACACACTTCATATCATGTTTACTCTTTTTGTTAGGGGACTAGGACTATGCTTCATATCATATTTCTTTTTTTGACTCGGAAGTTGGAATCTGTGCTTAAGATTTAGGATCTTGTTTAAATTCATTGTTAAATAGCAATTATACTATCTAGTGCAAAATATTGCTATTGTTGTGATATACTATCTAGTACAAAATATTGTCAAATAGAGGCTATAGCACTGTTGTGCAGCAGAATTTGAACAAACCATTGTTTTCCGCATTTGACAATCCTGATTTAAATTTGGTCAATAAAAAGTGTAGTCTCTGCTGATGACAATTTGATTTATGTATTTAACTTCCTCTCCATATTTGTAGGTTGCAGAAAGTTCAACCTTTACTCAAGACACTGCAGCCAAAGACTGTTCTGGTAATTGTACAAATGTTACTTTATACACACTTCCTTATTGTTTTATAGTAAGTTAGTACTTGTGATGAACTGATGCATATTCTTTTTAACTTGTTCTTGTGCAGTGCCCTGAAGATTTGAGGTTGCAGATGAGTTTCTCGAGTGAAAAGTCGTTCTCGGTTTTGTATTATTCCGAAGCCGAAACTTTAAAAGTACCATGTCAAAACAATAATTCAGACATGAAAATTGCCGCTGATTTGGCTTCCCAATTTTATTGGAAAACCTTTAAAAATGAAGGAATTAATATCACAAGATTAAAGGGGAAGCTATTAATGGAAAATGGTAGACACCACTTGCATTTGGATAATGACAAAAAAACTTCCTTAAGAAATAGTAATTCTTTGGTACGTTGTGGTTTACCAGATGCAGATAAACTCCTAGCTACATTATCAAATATGGGTATTAATGCATCTATGGAACATGGTATGGATGATGCTGAATCACAAAATGTTTGTATAGTTCACACAGAGGACCCTTACAAAGCTTTGATAGAGATTGGAAACACCAGTACTAGTATTACTACTGCTGATGCCAATATTGCTTCTATCATTTATAAAGCTATAGATGACATTTTTTATGGGGTTTGATATGATAGATTTTATTTTATTGATGTAAGTAAAATTCTTTTATCTGTATATTATTCATAGTTATAAGTTATTATAAGTTAATTACACAATTTGTAGTTGCTAGTGTTACTACTTTGTTTATATCATCTCAGGAGAAACAATGATTTTGAAAGAATTGCCATTCAAACATGAAGCATAACTTATCACTTCTCATTGCATTTGAGTGAGAAAAGTGCTGATTTTCTTGAGAAGCAAACAAAACCACAAGATATACTCTGATTAAGCAAATCTCAGTGCTGTAAACCCTTCAGAAAATCAATGAAATAAAGAAAACTGAATGGTGCAAGTTCACTACAGAAACTACATCAAATTTAAAGACAATGAGGTGAAGTAGGTCCCAGTCACATACCCCAGCAGATATTCAAAAGAAAAAATGTTGTTGTTTCAAAGGTATTCTTACGTAAATTCTTTAATATTGTGGGAGATGACTATAAAATTAGTAATTATATATTAATTCTTCCTTCTAACCAATTATCTAATATATAAGAAAAATAATTCAAACCTTTGACCATTTAAGATGTCTGAGTTTGTCATTTCTCACTTGACTCAACCACTTGTTGATAAAACAAAAATTATATTTAAAATTAAATCTCATGTATCTAAATTTTTCTAGGTTTAAATCTCTTATCTTATTTTATAATTTCCATTTAGTCCTTTAACTTTTATAAATTTTAATTGAGTTTCTTATCTTTATTTTTTGTTACTTTTATAAATTTTAATTGAGTCTATTATCTTTATTTTTTGTTTTAATGTGATCTTTATCGTTTAAATTATTTTAGAATTAGACTGTTTTAAAATTTTGAAAAAAAAAAGAGACCACATTGATATAAAATTTGGAACATAAGAGAGGATTTCAAAAAAATAAAAATAAATAAGAAATCCAATTGAAACTAGAATTGAAGTTATATACACGATTATTAAAAAAAATTATATTGTCAATCAATTAAAACCATTAGATCATTCGTAATATTTAATTTTTATCATAACTACTTATAAAATCACTTATATGATTGTTTATGATTTGCCAACTATATAAATTTTTTACGCTGACAGTGCATATAAATTAAACTCTGAAGACTATTAAAAGTTGAAAAAAGAGATTAAAAGTAAGAGATAAACTATAAATTTTAATTTAAACTTTTAAAAGGTAAGGAACTAATTTGCTTTAGAAGACTTCCCGGCTATGTTTGATGGTATGTTATGAAATAGAACGGAAAGCATTCTATCATATTTCATCATTTACCTTTGTCTTTCAATTTAGAGAAGATAGGATGAAATCTCCTTTTATTATGTAGTCCATATTAAAATATCCAAACAGTACATATGATTTATTCCAACCCCCTCCACTCTATTCGGTTCATTTTATAATATCTAAACAAAGTCTTAGGTCAATGTTATAATGTATCACTTTAATAAGAGTGTATAAGATATTTCAAATTCTAACAACTATCAAAGGATTTAAAAATCACTTAAAATTTTAACGACGATTAATGATATTATTCAGAAATATAAATTAACGGTCTTTTTGATATTTATGATTGAATCAATGACTAAATATCTATGGTCAAATTTGGCAATATTCTCATTTCAATTTTCAACAAATAACATTGTCACTATTAGAAAGAAAAAAAAAGTTAAATTGCACTTCTAGTACCTCCTATTATTACCAATTCACAAAATTGATTTATCTATTTTAAAATATGACAATTTTGGTCTTTCATTTTGATTTTTAACAACAAATGGTGATATGACAAAATTTAAATAACGTGACATATGATGTAGAATGAATAACACCATGAAATCACAATAAAATCCTATAAAATCTTAACTTTCAACTTCAATTTTTTTAATTTATTTTATAATTTAATTAACAACATATGAATAATTAACATATCTAGATAGTCCTATATCATAATATTGTACGCCACATCATTTAAAATATATCATGTCGTCATTTTTTAGTTAAAAAATCTAAAGAAGAAACCAAAACTGTCGACTTCTAAAATAAGAGTACCAATTTCGTAAATTGGTAAAAATAGAGAAATCAAAATTACATTGATTAAGCCTAGTAAACATGTGTTAAATCCAATGGCTCTTGTTATAAGTTTGAAAAATATGTTATATATCCAATGTGTATGGTGTGAGGCGTGTTCCAGAATGCAAAAAGAAAGTGTGTCCCTTCTTCAACTTTTCTTCTTCAATTCGTTTCTTCGAAATATTTGTGGTGCCTCCAAACCAAAATTAACACTAAATTCTGTATCCCTTTCTCACTTTGTTCCCAGTAAACACTGATCAGGTAATTTTCATGTTATTTTTCTTTCATTCTTTTAACATTTTTCATGCAAAAATTTGTTAAAAAATATGGTAGAGTTCGATAAATAAAAAAATAATTGAGAAAATGATGAATTTTTTGGATTTTGTAGATGTTGAATATATTTAGCCGAAATAAAAAGTTGATTACAATCGGATATGATATATTTTGTATAGTGATTATAATTAAACTACTATTGTTATTTTTAATAGAAATTCTTTGAGAAAAATATAGAGCTCATTTATTACAACTTTTTCCATAGAAAAAAAATTATTTTCTTAAAAAGTAATTACTTTTAAAAGTTTTCATCTATTTTTTAATATGTTA
>JBBPBR010000004.1:6197755-6210690 GCA_037974775.1 Cicer pinnatifidum
GATTAAATTTTTTTAATTTTATTAGACCTACGTTTTTATTGTTTATCAAAATAAGAAACTACTCTTCAATCCTCGTTTTTTGTTAATAAAGATAAATCTAAAAGAAAATTATATTTTCAAAAAATCCCTTAAAAATTAACTTTCAAAATTAAATATAGAACTTATAAAAATTGAATTTTGAATATCATAATTCAAACTAAGCACACCCACGATTATATTACAATAAACAAATTAATAAGTTTATTAATAAAATTGTTTATAATAGTTAATTCTAAATTAATAATGCTTAAATAAAAAATAAGTTATTAGATTATATAAATTCGAAATAAAATTTTCAATAGTTAAATTACAATGATTGAAATTTGAAATTTGTGAAATTCGAACCAATAAAATATTACAATAATAAGGATTGAAATTTAGAAGTTACAATAGTATTATAATAGTATTATTCTAAGTATATCTATTTTTATCTGAGAAGAAAATTTTAGGGTGACCATGACATGCTCTTGTCATAACTAAACTCCGCTTCTCGGTAGATACTCCTTTTGGTCATTAATATAAGCAAAATTAGCTATTTTTACTATTTTAAAAAAAAAATTAATTAGGTGCAATCAATTTTTTAGATTTCTTATAAAACATAATCCAATTTACTACATTGTCATTTTATTTTATTAAAGTAAAGCTATATCATAAATACTAATCTTAAATAATTCAAAAATAAATAACTTTTATTTATAATAATGATCAAAATCTAATATATCATCGATCTAAGTTTTAAAAAACTGGTACTATATATATTTATTAAATAAATGTGTTAAATATAGTTTGCCATTCCAACCATCAAATTTTAGTTCTCCACTGTTTATAATTACATTTAACAAACTCCAACTATATCCAACAAAAATTATATTCTACTTATTTTAATAATGTATGAAGTTTCCTACAAAAAAATAATGTATGAAACTCTTGATTGTATTCAATTACCGTTAGTGTACAAGCTACCAAAGAAATCACTCATAGTCTCATACATTTTGTTTCAATCAAATACATTCATTACTAAGTTTTTATTTTTTTCCTTTTAAAGTGGAAGATTCCATTTTTTATTTATATATTTTTAGAATTAGAATAAATATGGAGAAATATATAAAAATCAGAAATATATTAAACTTGATGTTGAGTTGATGAACAAACTCAGCATAACACTCAATTCTATAAATCAAGTGCTGGAGGAAGCAGAGAAAATGCAGTATAAAAGATGACAAAACAAATACAAAGAATAAACCATCTTCAGTTGTTGACGAATTTTGTTGTGGGAGAGCCTAGTGAGTCCGATGTTAAGGAGTTGGAAAAACTCAACCATCTTCAAGAAACACTTTGTGTTTCAAAGTTGGAAAATGTCACTAATCTTGCATATGTTGCAAAAGAAAATTTAATGGATAAAACAAATTTAGAAGAATTAAATATGAGGTATGGTTATGGAAGAAAAAGTGATGGATAAATAGTTGAGAGGGATGTCTTGGATGTTCTTGAACCAAATAGCAACTTGAATAAGCTCATCATTGAAGACTACAAAGGCATTAGCTTTCCAAATTGGATTGGGGATTGACATTTATACAATTTAGTATCCCTTGAACTGCATAAATGTGAATTTTGTTTTCAGTTGCCACCACTTGGGAAACTCTCGTCTCTTAAGGAGCTTTCTATTTCAAGCTGTGAGGAAATAGAGATCATTGAAAAGTTTTACCAATGTAATTCATCAACTGTTCCATTCAGTTCCTTTGAAATTTTGAATTTTTATGAAATGTACAATTGGAATGAATGGTTATGTCCTAAAGGTTTCTAATAGGAATAATGAAGATGTAAATAGGAATAAACCTTTACTAGTTTATCACAGGAAAACAATAGGAAATAATGATCTTTCTGTTAAGGTGTTATAAGAGGAAAAACAATAGGAAATAGTGATGTTTCTGTTTTATGGTTAGGTGGTTAGTAGTTATTATTTTATAGTTGAATGGTTATTTGTTAGTTGCTAGCTGTTAGGTAGTACTTTAGGATCCTATTCCTTGTATAATCAATCTATAAGTAAAGACACCCACCCTTTTAAAATGATCTTTGACCAAATTAGAAATTGAGTGGTTTATAGAGTTGTAGGAACGTATCTGCTTTTGTGTATCATTTTCTTTCAATCAATAAAAATTAGGGATTGATAATGCTCTTTCGCTATTGAGTTATATCAAGGAATCTAAAAATTGGTCCGATCTGCCGGATCATCAGCAACCATGGAAAACACCATGGAATCCATGTAAGAGAACAATGGAAAAATGAACCAGGGAGCATGAAACAACCTTTCTTGGAATGGGAAAAAATATGGAACAATTGAAGGATGGCATCGAAAATTGAAAAGTGCAATGCAAGAATTGATCATAGAAAAAAAACGAAAGACCTAAAACTTGTAAGAGATATCAGAATCGGAGAAAAGTGTAAAGAATTCCGAGCAAGATTTGACGAGGAAGGAATCAAAAGAGGAAGAAAAGTCAACCTCACATTTGTGGTCAAAGAAGGTGAAATTACCCACTTTTGAAGGAATCAATCAGTTTGGTTGGTTGAATAAAGTTGGAAAGCTCTTTACAATTCCAAACATAAAAACTGAATAAAGTTTAAATCTTGCACATATTAGCATAAAAGGCGACACCTTGCATTAGTTCTAGTTCTGGTTAGACAAGAACAAGAACGCATCTGAGAAGTATTATTTAAGGCTGTTTTTTGTCATCCTGGAGAGGAACATTGCAGGTCTATTTTCGAACATCTTGTGGGTTTGAAACAACGTGGAAGTGTGGATGAATTCATTCGCGAGTTCAAGTTACTCATAGTGTAAGAGAAATCGGCTCCCAAAGAACAATCATTGGGTTATTTCATGAATGAGTTGCATAAAGAGCTTCGCGGCCTTGTTCGACCCTGTAAGACCCTTAATTTTAAATTCTAATTTATGTATTTTGGGGAATTTTGTGTTGAATTTCTGAGGTTTTTTAGCCAATTTTATAGTATTTAATGAGTTAAATGCCAAAAATATCTTTTTGGAGACCCGATAAAAATTATTCATCAATGAATAATTTTATTTAATTACGGTGAATCTTTTGTCGAAGAAAAAAATTTCTGAGATGCAACATTTTTTAGAAAAATTCATTTGCGGATTGAATTGCGGCGAGAGTAGATATTTTCTGAAAAAGTGGTTTGTGATGTGATGTGAGAATGATGATTTTTTTAAGATATTTATATAGTTAGATATTTGTTTGGGTTGATTTTAATTATAATATATATATATATATATATATATATATATATATATATATATATATATATATATATATATATATTTGAAAGAAAAAAGAACAGAAAAATATTTTTCTCTCCCTTCAGCCTTCCTTCGTCTTCTTTTTCTTTCTGTTTCGAAAAAAATTAGTGTTGATGGTTTTCAAAACTGCAAAACACAAACCTCCACTTTTCTTCGACTTCTAAGCTTCCTTTCGAGAATTGACATAAGAGAAAGTTGCTCATCACCACGTTGCGGTGCTAGTAAGCCAACTTCGGAAGTGACGACACCAACCAAATTTTTACCGTAATTAATCGCGGTGACGTAATCGGTTGTTAAAGCGAAAATGGAGGTAAGGGCTCCTTCCAAACTTTTAGTTTGCATTTAGGACCTTATATGTGAAATTGTGGAAAATAAGTTTTATGTGTTTGAGGTATATTTGTGAAAAAAAATGAATTTAATTCGATTTATGAGTTAATTAATGGAATTCGAATTTGGTGTTTTTGAGGTATGGTTTGTGGTGATTCATGTTTGGTGGGATTGATACATTCATAATTAATATTATGAATTTTTGAGATGTGTTTTATGTGTGGATTTGTGAAAAATGAATTTAAGGTGATTTAAGTGTGGTTGAGGAAATTGCTTTGATGTGTTTGAGGGGTGGTTTGTGGAAATTAATTTGGTGTAAAATTATGTTTGAAATTGTGGAAATTAATGGGTGAAGTATGGTTGAAATATGTGGAGTTGTAATATGGGTGATTTGTGGATTAAATTTGGTGGAATTGAGAAAATTGAAATTGATGGTGAATTGTTGAATTAAATTTGAGGTGGTTAATGAGTGAATTTGTGGAAATTAATTTGGATGTGATTACGTGCTCATAATTAATATTATGAATGATTTGTGGTGTGATTATGCGTGATGTTGTGGTTATTAAGTTTTGATGTGATTATGTGTTCAAAACTACTATATGTATGTTTTAGGTGTGTTGCGGTGCGATTAAGTGGTGACCGCGATGGACCACGATGATAAGTGTTGACCACGATGGGCCACGAGATGGTTCCATTAGTTGATTGGTTCATCTCATCCTTACGAGGATTTAACTATGATGTTTGTCCATGAGAGACTACACCCTAGTAAATCGTATTTGTCCGTGAGAGACTGTACTGGTGTTTGTCTGTGAGAGATTGCACCGGTGTTTGTCCGTGAGAGACTACACCCTAGTAAATCATGTTTGTCCGTGAGAGACTGCACTGGTGTTTGTCTGTGAGAGACTACACCCTAGTAAATCGTGTTTGTCCGTGAGAGACTGCACTGGTGTTTGTCCGTGAGAGACTGCACTGTTGTTTGTCCGTGAGAGACTACACCCTAGTAAATTGTGTTTATCAATGAGAGACTGCACTAATGTTTGTCCGTGAGAGACTACACTCTAGTAAATCGTATTTGTATGTGAGAGACTACACCCTAGAAAATTGTGTTTGTCCGTGAGAGACTGCACCGATGTTTGTCCGTGAGAGACTACACTCTAGTAAATCGTGTTTGTCCGAGAAAGACTGCACTCGTGTTTTTCTGTGAGAGACTGCACTTGTGTTGTCCGTGGGAGATTGCACTCGTGTTTGTTCGTGAGGAACTGTACTTTTAGGATCTACGTCTCTCGCTGAGGGTTTTTGTTTGGAATTGTGGTGTAAGACCTGTGATAGGCTACACTTTAATAAATCGTACGGGTCTGTGATAGGTGGCACCTTGGTAATTAGTACTGGTCTGTGAGAGATTGTACAATTACAATTTACGCCTCTTGGGGAGAGCTTTGGTTTGGAATTTCCGGAATCATGCATTTTGGCATATACGCATTGCATTAGAGTGATTGGCATGCGAGTCATGTTTGTGATACTATGATGATTGTATATACATACTCAGTTGTTGTTTGTGATTGTGCCGTAATTGATACATGTGATGATTGATTTTGTGATGTAAGTGTTGAATGATTTCGAAATGTTTTTCAAAACTGAAAATCTGCGTTTTTCACAGTGTATTCGAATACACAAGACTGTATTCGAATACGAAAGCACATATTTTGCCACTGACTTGCACTGTATTCGGATACGACAGGATAACTTTTGCCACTGACATGCACTTGTATTCGGATACGACATGATGATTTTGCTACTAACTTATGACTTAGCACTGTATTCGAATACGAGTTTGCTGTATTCAAATACGACAGTGCAGTTTTGTCAAAAACTTCATTTTTCAACTTGTTTATGCATGTTTGACATATGAAAACCCTTTCAAGGAGTAAGCTAAGTTGAAAAGTTATTTTGTGCATTTGAAATTTAAATGCTATATGATATTTGTTAATTTCGGTTGGTGACCCTTTACAATTATTGTGGAAATCTGGGCTTTGCCCTTAGATGAGAACCAGGATCATCCTACCGGTTAGTACCCTAGAGATAGGAAGGTAGTTAGACATACCTGACCGAAGCTGTGTCAGAAGGATCTAGTGCGGCGTGTGGAGATCACCCAGGTTGTGTAGTTTTTGTAGCATGATCAGATTAGGTGGTTGTATAAGGACTAGATGTCTTTCTTTTGTGATTGTATTTATTTCACTTTGGAAGATTGTATTTATGCTTAAATTGTCTGATGACTTTTCTTTTGATGGGTATATATTCCACTTTTTGATGTGACGTGGGGAAAGTAGAGATTCTTCGGGGGGCAGTGCTTTTATGCAGGTGTCTGCCGAGAATACCCCAGAGGTATGAGCTATGTCTGATAGGTCTTATAGCTAGATGTATTTTGCTATTTAAATACTTTGAATTTTTGTTTCAAAAACTATTTCCGTTGTTTGTAAATATTGTTGACTTTTGTTGTTGTGTTACGACTTAAATACTGTATCCAAAATTATTTCTTTCTTTATTTCTTTGTTTTATGAATTAGTTAAAAAAAAAAACACTTGCGCTGTTAAAAATCGGGGTGTTACAGCCCCCATGACCCAAACACTCTAGTTCGGGCGACGTAGGTTGCTAGAGACATTGAATAATCACACAAGGAACTTTGCTATATGGAGTACGATGCAAATTGCAACAAGAAAATTGAGTCTCATTACCAAGGAACTAGATCGAGTGTGGTTCGGGCTAACTCGGTTGGAAAAACGTTGCATTCACGGAATCAGGTTAGAATGGTTATGAGGCATCGCACAATGGCTCAAATCAGGCTGGAGGCCTCCTGGAAAGTCGGAATAGAGAATCTAAACACCTTCCATTTTCCAACATCCTCATTTATAGTAAGTTTTGGAAGGATCATTTCAGCCAGTTGAGGCACATATTACACATTCTACAACAACAACAATTCTATGCCAATTCAAATATGTTTGAATCATGGTATACTACAATATGACACTTGGAGAACCTCATTTTTTAGTATGGATCCCAAAAAGGTGGAAGTAGGTTTAGATTGACCTATTGTAATAGTCTGACCCCAATTACAAGCACTATTATTCACGATCTTCTCGCCCCCTTCCACCTAATTAGGAAGTGAGAATGAATGAACGTTGAAACTTATCCTATATGTTTGATTCCTATGGAAGAAAAAAAACTCGTTAATTCTTAACTGGGTGGAAGGGGTGAGAATAATGGTATCATACTCAATGATGAGTTGATTGGCAGCATAACAAACCACATTCCCTCCACATTACAGTATAGGAAATAATGATGTTTCTGTTTTATGGTTAGGTGTTATCACATGAAAAACAATAGGAAGTAATGATGTTTCTATTTTACGGTTAGGTGGTTAGTAGTTACTATGTTATAGTTGGATTGTTAGTTATTAGGTAGTGCTTTTGGATTTTATCCCTTGTGTAATCAACCTAACAAGTCTTCAATTGCTGGAAAAATCATCAAATGGGGTGTATTCTTAATCAATTGCCAAGGTCAAAATCAACACAAATTTTCATTCTTAATAAAATCCCATATAACTTCACTTATAGTAAATACTCCCAAAGTTAAATTGTAAATAGAGATAACTCATTAATCACCTTATCTACTTCATTAACCAATAATTTTTATATTATTAACCACTTTGATAAAGATTTGTAAAACCATAAGGTTAACACTTTTTTTTGTGAAGAATGATGTAAATTATCACCATATCAGTATATTTTTTTTTTTTGCATTAGTGTGCAAAAAATACATTTTAAACCTTAAAATAAAGAAAACTCACAATCAATTTCTAAACACATTTTTTTAGAATCAACAAGATTATTGTTTTATTGGTAAAATGGTAACAATACATAAGCTTTTAATAGAGACGTGGTTTTGTATTTCTTTTCATTTTTGTTTTGAATGTTTAGTAATTTTGTATATTTTTTTCCAGCTTTAATATTGGTGTGGTTTTGTATTTTGATTACAGAACAAGGTGAAAAACTTGTATCACATGTAAGTAGTCTCTCATTTTTTTTTTCTAATCACGCCATTTTTTCAAAGTTGATTGATGTTAAGAGTTTTTAACACATATATTTTTTTTGTCTTAAACATGGCAAACTTGGTATCATCGCTACTCAGTCCTTCAAGTTCATTCCTAGATCTCAAGTGATTACGACATGCTAGTCTCAATGCAAAAGATATACATGATGGTATGTCTAACTATACAAAGTGGTACCATAAACAACTACCAATTAAGAATTCTTGCATTTTATGACAAGCAACAAGCTGACAAATAACAATGTGTCATCAACTCCAACAATGGAAGTAGGGGTGAGAATAGGTTTGTCCGAGCTATATTTTGCTAGGCCTGAGTTTAGCCTATCAAAAAAAATCAAAGCTTAAGTTTGTCATGCGACCTGCTTACTTTTTATGTCTGAGTCTAACCATAACAGAAGTCTGAAGTGACTTGTTACCCTATTTAAAAACCTATTTCATTTTAATATTTTTGAATAAGTAATCAAACATATCTTTAAATAGATTAACAAGTTAATATGTCAATCAAATTAAATTTAATTTTAATATTTAACATCACATTTTACAGAATATGACTTTATGTACATCATACTTAAACTATATTTTATAATAATACATTTCAATTTGTCAAAAACTAAATGAGTTTAACACATAAATTATTAAAAGTTGAATATATAATAAAAAATATTAAAATTTAATATAATATTAAAACTAAACTTGTCTTTGTTTACACTCTTTGTTTCCTCTGATATTTTATATTTCTGTTTTCTCTTACAGTTTAGTTTCCTCTCATATTTTTGTTTCCTTTGATAATTATATTTCCTCTTATAATTTCGTTTCTTCTAATAACTTCATGATAATATGTTTCCTCTAATAAAGTCTACATTTAAGTTAAAGGAAAGTTGAAATAATGGTTTTCAACATGAGACAAAATCCAAGTGACAAAGTTTAGCAAAGTTAAAACATGAGAGTTTTACAACTTCTTTTACTCATATTTGCAAAACACTTTTCACCAAAGAAGACGAAGAATTAAGAAACTTGCAATGTGTATTTTGACGTAAATTTATGTGAAGCTTTGGTTAAATTTTTTTCAAAGACATGTAATGTTTATTGGTTTAGTTTATAAGTATTAATTTATTGGTTTTCTTTGAATTAAATGTTTACCGATTTAATCTTTACTTTGTATATTTCTAGTTTCATAAATATCACTTCCACATACACTACAAGAATTTCTCTATTTTATGGCCAACTTTATAAATATTTTGTGGCCGAATAAAACCCTCACAAATTTGTGACCGAAAAAGCCCTCACAAAAGCTAAAATTGAAATTGGTCATTTTTTGTGGCTGAAAAAGCCCTCACAAATTTTTAAATATTTAACTGGATTTTGTGGCTGCCTAAGCCCTCACAAAATCACAACATTGTGATTTTGTGAGGGCTTAGGCAGCCACAAAATCCAGTTAACTATTTCTGGAATTTGTGAGGGCCTTTACAGCCTTAAATGATTAATTTTGTGAGGGCCAAATCCGTCACAAAAGCTTGAAAAGACCAGTGCATTTGTGAGGACCTATACCGTCACAATGGATTGTGCACGTGGCGTTTGTGGCTGCCAAGGCCGCCATAAAATACGCCCAAATCCACGTGGTTTTTCTGGCCGCTTAGGCCGTCACAAGTGTCACAAGTGCCATTGTGGCTGCTTTGGCCGCCACAAATTCCCAAGGCTAATCCTATATATATTTCCCACCTCTTTCTTCATTTCTCACATCTAACTTCTCTCTACAACTTCATTATCACTATACTCTCCTCCTTCTCTCTACAACTTCAATACTCTTCATTTCAAATTTGGTAAGTATATAAATTATATTATATATGTGAATTTTTAATTTGATATTTTAATTTAATATAACTAATTAATGTTTAATTTTATAAATTAATTTAAATATTTAAATATTTAAATATTTTATTATTAATAATTTAAATATATTTTTATTAATTTAAATATTTTATAATTAATATTTTATTATTTAAATAATTTAATTATTAATCTTTATTTTTAATTTAAATATTTTATTTTAAATTTTTAATTATATTAACATTAGTTTATTATAAATATATATATTAAATTTAATTTATTATTACATTATATTTCAAATTTAATTTAATTATAATTTAAATTTTAATATTAATTTATAAATATATTAATTATATTAATTATAATTATAATTATATTAATTTATAATATATAATATTAATTATATTAATTATATTAAATACAGAATATATTAATTATATTAATTATAATTATTGAAATAAAAATTAATTTTTATTTTACGTTGGCATTTGTGGCGGCCAAAAGCCCTCACAAATGTCCAGTCAGCAAGATTTTGTGGCGGCCAAAAGCTCTCACAAATGTCCAGTCAGCAGGTATTTGTGGCGGCCAAAGCCCTCACAAAATCCAGTCAGCATTCCTTTGTGGCGGCCAAAAGCCCTCACAAAATCCAGTCAGCCTGTCTTTTGTGGCGGCCTATGCCCTCACAAATGCAGACTTTTGTGGCTGCAAAAGCCCTCACAAAATCCTCTCCTTTGTGGCTGCAAAAGCCCTCACAAAATTTTGTGACCAGCTTATTTGTGGCTGCCTTTGGCCCTCACAAAAGCCACCTTTGTGGCTGTTTTTTACCCTTTGTGAGGGCTTTTGGCCCTCACAAAATCAACTAATTCTTGTAGTGATATATTTACCATATTTATATGTTATGGAAAAATTATGCTCATTTTACAACATAATTTCTCCTTATACATATTACAATATCTCCTCTCCAACCTTGGCTAAAGTGATAAGTGTCAACATAGAAACCAGTCTGCATCATTTAGTAAAAAAAATCACAACACTTAATTCAAAGGATGAATCCACACTATGAAAGTAGTACTTTCTCTAGTTCTATGTATTTCAAAGTACAAGCTTTTGGAAGAATACAATAGCTTGCATAGAGTCAATGAAGATGCAAACATAAAATACTGTATCATTATAATTTAACACAATATCACAATAGAAAATAAACAATTAATAAAATTATTAAAATTTGCTATTACTTTCTTCAATGAACATTTGTCAACTTACAATAATTTTAAAATATATAACTAAATTATATTTAATTATTATGAACACATGATATGAGTTAATTAATTCTAAAGTTAAGACTTAATGCATTAAACAACAATATCATTAAAATATGAACTTAATATTTATAACAATTCATATGCACACTCCTTTTAAAATAATCCATCATACGAGTAGACACCGTAAACCAAACATATTCATACTTACCCACATTCAAAAGAACAAAATTATAAATAAATTTTCTTCTACTAGTCAATCATAAATTCTCGTTCTTAGTCTAAAACATCAACCATACACAAACAAAAATTTCATTAAAACATATTATCTCTAATTTCATATTAATAATTTTCCATATCGTGTCTCCATATTATCATATATGCATCTGAAAAGGAAAACTTATTATATATGCATTTCAAACATGGATGTAATCTATAAATGTATTAATACTAAATAACTTATGATGTCCAACCATGAATTTTCATGTGATTATCTCCAAGACATAAATTAATTTTGAAAATCCAAACAAGCAAAACTCATGCATAAACCATATTATATTCACAACAATTATTTATGCTCAAACCTCAACGACAACAAGATATGCACTCGGGACGAATGCTGAATAAGTATGACTAATCAGCATATATATCAAATATCACATAATGTTAAATTTAACATAAAATAAAGATTCGTTTAGAGAACTACACATTAATTTAGAAAATGAAATATTGATATTCATATAAATTAAATGTGTACCTTTCACCATAGTCATGAATAAAATAGTATGGGTGTTCATCTCCTTCAAAATTGTAGTAATTAATTAATAAGAAATAAATCAAAAAATCAAATCTAAAGATTATTGGATCTTGTATTGGAGGTATGCTGCAAATCTTGAACAAGAAGATGATAAAAATTGCACAAATAAATTCTAAAGCATGTGTATCATACTAAACTTTAGATTCGATTCGACCTCACCAATATATATTGGGTACAAACGCTTAATTGGAGAATTACCTTCAGGATACTTTGGAATCCTTAAAGTGAATTTTACATTCACATCAAGCCTATCGATCAATGATAGTTTACAGAATAAAATTTATTCATTTACTCTCGTGCATTAGAGAATAGAAGAAATGACTCAAAAATATTTTTGACAGAAATTTGACTCACATAAACATGAAATTCATATATTTATTTCTACATCTAAAGTGTCTGTATTTATAGAGAAACTTATATCAATTGATGAATGAAAACCACTTTTGAAAAAAAATTAAACTCTTGAAAACTTAACAGATGCATTGGTTTGATGGCTAACAAATGCATTAAACTCAAGTATTGCAACCATTTAACCAAGTAATACATTAAATTATTTAACAAATATATTTTGAAAATTTAGGGCACAATGGCAGTGCAAAACAAAGATGATCAAGAAATCAATGTTGGTGATGTCACGCAATGTATATGGTTACATACACTCAATTCCTATTGATATCACGCAAGAAGTAATGGATTATTGAGTCCTAATGTAAAAATTAGTGTTCCTAGTTTACTTTTTATGGATTATTGAGTCAGAAATATTCTTATATGTACTGCAAACAGAGGAATAAGAGAAAGTGTCAGCATTGATTAAACTATGTAGCCTTGTATTTTATTATTATATTTTTTTCTTTCTTACGTTGGATCCCAATACTAGTTCGTTTTTTTTTTCCTTGGTATTCTCTTATTTAGTGAAGACTGTCCTGAAATCAAGTTATTTCTTGATATGATAAATGTTTCCATTATTATAGTGGACCAATATAATTTTATTGTCATACGATGGGAGGGATCTTAATGAAAAGAAGGGGTAATTTATCTTTATGTTTCATTTTGTTTAAGGATTTTGAGGTTTCATAAAGCTTACGCCACTAAATAATTGGTTTGAATTCTTTGTAATAACTAATGACAAATAATTTTTAAGTTCTAAATCAAAATAATTTTCCAACATAAATAGCAATACCACATATAAAAGATATCATACTCTTAAAGTATTCATGCATCATTATTCATTATATTTCTTAAATTCAAA
>JBBPBR010000004.1:6215797-6266653 GCA_037974775.1 Cicer pinnatifidum
CTCACACTTTCTATTTTTAAATTTAGATATTTCTTCTCACACATTATACATATGTTGAAAACCAACAGATAAAAGCTTCTCATGAATATAATTAAATTTTATTGGATTGTTTGTGCATAGTTTGATTATTGATTTTTAAGATATTAGGATTATATTTTTATATATTTTGTGGTAATTTAATTGTTTTGATATTTTAATTAATAAAATTTAATTTAAATATTATGATATTTTTATATATAATGAATTAAAAAGAAAGTAACTGACAATAAATTTAAATTTTAATGGGCGTTATATGGAGGTATAAACAATGAAGTAGTAGAATAAGTAATGAATGAATTATAGAGGTGTCGCGTCATATTATTAAATGATGTTGCATAATTGATATTGCATTGCATATAAAGATGTAATGTGTCAGTGTATTGATTTGTGTGAGAGGAATTTCTAAAATATATTTGTAATTCTCTAATTGCTATATTAATGTAGCAAAATTAAATAACTTAATGTATAAGTGGTTGCAATGCATCTGTCAAATTACCAAAGGTTACAATCTTTTTCAAGAGTGGTTTTTTTCACCAAATGATATGAGTTTCACTATAAATAGAAATACTTTAGAGGCATTAAGAAGAACACAATTTTCACGTTACATAAATAAAATTTCCGGCAAAATATTCTTGAGTCATTTTTTCTTTTCTCTAATGCACGAGAGTAAATGAAAAAACTTTATTATATAAACTATCATTGATTGATAGACTTGGTGTGAATGTGCAACTCATTTCAAGGATTCAAAAATATCCTAAAAGAGATATGCCGGTTAACGCATTTGCGTCTTATATATATTTAGATTGATGGGGACAAATCGAACCTAAAGTTTAGTGTGATACACATGCTTTGGAATTTATTTTTGCAACCTTCATCATCATCAATCTCATCCTCTTCTTGTTCAAGATTTGCAGCATACCCTATTCCCAATAAAAGATTCAATAATTTAGAGGTTTGTTTGAATATATTATATTGATAGTGATACTTTTGTTCTCTAGCTAATAATCCACCAATAAGCAAAATACTTTTGTTCCCTAGTACTCCCTTCGGCCTTAGGCCATCCAAATGGGGAGTTCTTCCATTAAAATGTAACACACACTCCTAACTTTTCAGTTTTGCATTTTGGACATTCTTTGTAAAAAAATTTGATATCTCTTAGTTCACCGATGAGACTAACTAAAACTATTTGAACTAACAACTCATATGATATATTAGTCCAATGTTCAAACAAAATACAATATGTTAAAATGGGACAAAGCTAGAAAGGGGACCAATAGAGGTCATGATTCCTCAAATTTTTATGAGTTTTTTTTTAAAAGAAAATCTAATTTGTTATATCTTTATCAAACACCATTGTCGATTCACAAAGTTCAGTCTTTGAGATTACATGATTGTTTATATCGAAGATGAAATTATTAAAATAATTATCTCGTATATGATCATTATTTTTATATTTGTTTGACGATATTAACTTTAGATATATCTTATAATTTCTTCAATTTGTTGTATATATTTTGCATTTAAAAATTTATTTTTCTTTACTAAATTATACTTTTAAAACGTAGTCTATCAATACTTTTTTTCCTAGTTACGACCCTTAATTGCTAAGTATATACAGTTATCCAATAAATAAATTCTATATGTTAAAGAAACATAAAAATGGAGTAAGAGAATAACCCTAGGTAGTACAATCAAATCATTAAAAGCATTAAACCCAACACCATAATATCATTATGCTGAATTCTACAAAACCACATGTAAGCAAATCATCTCATAGAAGTTACAAAAATCAATTATTTTCATTGTGCAAATCATTCTCATTTCTCCAATGATTTTATCGCTACTAGTATATGTATGACTTCTTCGGCTTCTAGTCAGTCATTTATATGACTACTAATCTATCATCAATTATATGCTGTTCGCTATTTATTTTTCACCATTTAGATGACGCATACATGTTCTAGATAATTTTCTCATAAAAATGGAACTGTATTAAACTATATGCTGTCCATTTCATAATCTTGTTATTGAGCCACTTAGAAATGATTTTACTATGATATTAACTCATGTCATCTTTACTTACATGTATAGCAAAGGATTCAAACATCAATATATTTTTAAAATCAATGAAAAGATTGTTCTGTAATGTCTCTAACATAATTGGGTAAATAGTTGCTAGTTGTTATACTCAATTAAACTCTTGCTTTCATGGCTTTTGTTCTTCATCGTTTGGATGCTCCTTCTCTGAATGTGTTAAATATAGGATGAATGTGCCGTGGCTATGGTCGAGGAAATCTCTACGAAGGTCTGTAAATTCCCCGGACATCATTCAGATTGGTCGAGAAAACCATTGGACGAATCTACCTCCAGTTGAACAAATAGAAGCCTAATATAAACAATTATGCAAATACTATGTCAAATTCGATAGTGGTTATTGTTCAATAAATTAAAGCAGTAACCAATATATAGAAAATAAAATCAGGCATGGAAAATATTTTAGACACTATTTCTTGCTAAGAGACTACAATGAATTTGTAACATATATAGGATTAGAGGTAAATAAAACATACTCTTATTCTAAATTACTATGATAAAAGCCTAACTACCAACAATAAAAGCTACATCATGAATTTGTAACTCTGTTTTTCGATTAGAAACTTGTTATTTTTTGTTTTTCATCTATGGCGAGAGAAGGAGTAGTGATTAATAATGAAACTGAGAATGAAACGGAAAATAAAAAATTCCAAGCCGACTTGTAAAGCCTCTCATCCATTCACAAGTTGAATGGGAAGAACTATTTGAAGTGGTCTCAAATTGTCTGCACTTTGCGGAACACTTAATAGATGAACCCCCGAAAGAAATTTTTGACACTTGCATGTTTCTTAGCACTGCAAGAAGCTTTCGAAGACATTAGATGAGACTTATTCTAAAGCCAAAAATGCAGCCTAAATATACAATAGGTGTCAACTGTGGCTGCTAAACAAGGAAACAAGACTGTTACTAAGTATGCAAATCATCTCAAAGATTTGTGGATGGAGTTGGATCATTACAAAGTTATAAAAGCCAAGTTTTCAGCAAATGTGACATTACTCAAGGAGTATATCTAACAGGATAGAGTCTATGATTTCATGGTGGAACTCAACTCTAATTTTGATCTAGTTAGAGTGCAAATTCTAGGTAAGGAGAAAGTATCAGGAATTAATGACGTAGTGGCTATAGTGAGAAGTGAAGAAAGTAGAAGGGGATTAATGCTAACAGTAACACCTGTAGAAAGCTCACCAATGATGGTTGACCAAAAGAAAGGAGGAGGATCCTATGTGGAGAAGAAAGGTGAAGGAGTATGGTGTACCTATTACAACAAGCCTCGCCACAATCATGAAAAATGCTGAAAATTGAACTGGAAACCACCTAGTAAAGAATGGAGATCTTAAACCCAATATAAGGAGTGGCGAAGAAAGGGAGGTCAAGCACACATAGCTACAGGTACTAGTGAAGAAAGTCGAGAAGGTATGATACAATCGAACCTAGTGCTTCAGATAATTGCTCTTTGGCAGATTCAAGTACGTTTCCATTTTCTTTTGGACATAATGCTTCAGATATAAACTTTAACTAATATTGGATACTGGACTCTGGAGCCAGAGACCACATGACACCCTTACCCACACATTTCTCTACTTATTCACCTTGCCCTAGCAACAAGAAAATATCAATAGCAGATGGTACCCTTATAACTGCAGCAGGTCAAGGAGATGTCCAAATAAATTCATCCATAACTCTAATAAATGTTCTCCATATCTCTAAATTGTCCACTAGCCTCATTTCCATACAAAAACTCACAAAATATCTATCATGTAATGTTATCTTCTATAATAACTCTTGTGTTTTGCAGGACAAGAATTCGGGAGGACGATAGGAAAAATGGATAATTGTTAGATCAAACTCGGACGATGTTATTTCAAAATAACGTTCTCACCAAATTTTGGGGAAAGATAATTTTAACTGCATCGTATCTCATAAACCAATTACCTTCTAGTGTCCTTGCCTTTAAAACTCCCATAGAGGCCCTGTCTTTGTCCTACCCTAATGTGTCCATCTCTAGTAATCTTACTCCTAGAATATATGGGTGTGCGTCGTTTGTCCATATCCATGGTGATAATAGAAGGAAACTTGATCCTTATCGGGTACTCTTCCACCCAAAAGGGCTACAAATTTTATCATCCACCATCACAAATATTATTTGTCTCGCGTGAAGTCACCTTCCACGAACAAGAAAGTTACTTTGGTCAAACTCATCTTCAAAGGGAGAATACAAGTAAGGAAGATGAGTCTCTTCTACTTCTTGAATTGACTCCTGAACCAAAAATTGAGATTGAAATTGATTATGAGAAAGATGGAAATGATGGCACTAATGTAAGATATGGGAAGAATCTAGTATATACAAGAAGAACAAAGGTCATTCCTGAATTTATTTACATCCAAGAGTCCAATCCGACTTTACATGAGGTAACTTCTCTTGATGCTTCAAATTCAAGTGATCCAATTTATGAATCTTCCCATGCACTAGAATTAGAGCCTGACACACCACCAACTTATGATGACCTCCATATCCCAATTTCCCTTAGGAAGAATACTAGGACATGTACCAACAAGCCACTCTACCCTCTATCTAACTACCTATGCTTTGATAAATTCTCACCTACCCATAAAGCCTTCCTCACAAGCTTGAAACTACCACTATACCTACCCCTCTATCTGAAGCATTGTCTGACAGGAAATGGAAACAAGCCATGGACTTGGAAATGGAAGCACTGGACAAGAAAGACACTTGGGATTTAGTCCCTCTACCAAATGGAAAGAAACCTGTAGGATGCAAGTGGGTTTACATTGTAAAGTACAAGGCTGATGGGTCTATTGAGAGGTACAAGGCAAGGTTGCTAGCTAAAGGATTTACTCAAACGTATGGAGTGAATTACTTCGTGCAATATTTGAAAGGAACCCCAGGAAAAGGAATTTTGATCAAACGAAATGGAAATGTGAGTCTTGAAGCATATATTGTCACTGACTATACATGGTCAAATAGATAGAAGGTCAACCACGGGATATTGCACATTTCTATGTGGGAATCTTTGACTTGGAAGAGTAAGAAACAAAGTGTGGTATCCAGATCCAATGCTGAAGCATAATTTAGGGTATTGGCACAAGAAATATGTGAGATATTGTGGTTGAAGATCATTTAGGAGGACCTGAAGATAACGTGGGATAAACCAACGAAACTCTATTGTGATAATAAATATGCTATTAGCATAACACATAATGCAGTGCAACATGATAGAATCAAACATATTGAAATTGTTATACATTTCATCAAAGAAAAACTCGACAGTGGCCAAATTTGCACGCCATATGTCTCCTCCCAAGGTAACCCTGCAGATCTTCTAACTAAAGGGCTAAACAACATCAACTGTGAAAAATTTGTATCCAAGTTGGGAATGGAGAACATCTATTCACTAGCTTGAGGGGGTGTCGAAATTTGTTTCTATTTTATATCCAACAAGTATAGAGATTCAGTTGTATAAGAGTACTAGTGTGTATATATATATTGCCAACATATTTCAATTCAACAAATATATTTTACCCTAATTCTTAAGAAATATAATCCAAATTACTAAATTGTGTTTTTGAATGTCAAACACTCAACTACCAATATTAATTGTTTTCTTTTTATTAAAGTAAGGATATATTAGAAATATTAACATTAACTGAGTCAAAAATAGTTAACTTTGCTTATAATAGTAACCAAGATTTGATATCACTTTTTTGTTTAGACCAAATGGAGTATTTATCAACTAATATAACAAATCCAATTTAGCTGCTATATCAGACTTAACCTTTAGAGTCTTTCCCAAGTACTTTGTCAATAACAGATTTGAAATCCACAAACAAATAAACAATGTTTTATCTAAAAAAAAAACAGATTTGATATGCTGCAATAAAGAAAATATGCAGTTACAAGTAGTTTTTGATCTCAGATAGTTCAACTTACATAGTAACAAAATAAATTTAAATTGATTCGGCGCCAATTTGAGATTAGACGGTTGAGATCGGAAAATGCGTGATAAGGTTACTAGCATCAAATCCCAATTATATGGTGTCTGCTAGTTATTTTTTACCATTTAGATGAGCTATACATTTCTTAGAAATCATGTGATGCTTTGCTTACTAAAGATCATACATTCAAAATATGAGTAAAATTGAAAATGTACATACACTTGATAAAACCAATTTTATTACTTCCTTTGGGGCAGCATCTTTGACATGCTCCTTTCCAACACAAGACATGCCAAAATCACACATAGTTTTGCGAAAGAGAAGACTTGCAACTTCGTTTTATGAATCCTGCAATACACTAGAAGACTTTCTAGTTAATAAAAGCAATATATAAAACTAAAGCATAGAAAACTCATGAACAAGAACTTGTAAATATGTTCAAACTCCAAATCTATCAAAGAGGACATTTATACCTGAGATGTCACTGCTGCCATCTTGGTGCAAGCCCATCAATCAAACTTGAAGCCCGTGGTAGATCTACAAACAGGATAAAATAATTCAAAAACGAAGATTAAGCCACCAAATCTGGTAGATAAAACAGTAAACAACAAAACTTATAGTCTCAAAAGTCAAAACATAATTATTTTAGGATCAAATAACTTCCTTAGGCATCATAATAGCAGCTTGAGAAAAAAAAAAAAAAAGCATCTGTCTTCATATCCTATCAATTTGAGGTGGTAATGGAAAAAACATAATGGATTCAATCTATGAAAGCAAACACACAATACAAAGGTTTATAGAAAGTGGACCATGACCAAAAAAGGTTGGATGCAATGGTGAGTTCAACAACCTATGAGAGATTATTCCAGTTGGATGAACACATATAGTATCATCTAGGTTATCCTGAATTATTCCTGTGATGCAATTCAAAGCTTTATAAATATTTTCAAAATATATTTTAATACCTGAAAACGACTCAGATGTCTAGTAGATTGCTCTACAAGCTCATCTCTTGTAGAAAAATGGCGATGAAACATTAACTTTTGTAATATTAAAAAAAATGGAAACAAGGATGAGTATTAGACCAATCAAAGAGGAAATTTATACCTGAGATGCCATTGCTGCCATCTTGGTGCAAGCCACAAATCACACTTGAAGCCCTTGGTAGATCTGCAACCAGTATTAAATAATTCAAAAACAAAGACTAAACCACCAAATCTGGTAGATGAACTGATAAACATATCGTCTAAAAACATTATATAGGATCAAATAAAATAACTTCTTCCTTAGGCATCACAATACTAGCTGGGAAATTAAAAAAGAAAGCATATGTCTTCAAATATTGCCTATCAACTTGAAGGTAGTGTATGGAGAAAAAAAAATAATGGAATGCACTCACAAAAAATATAAAGGTATCGAATGAGGATCACGGCCAACAAAGGTTGGATGCAATGGTAAATTCCACAGCCTAGGAGAGGATCAATGTTTAAGCTTTGGATAATACAATTGTTGGGAAAGATGCTTACAATTGGACAAACACATGTAATATAATCTAATTAATCCTAAATTATTCCTATTTATGAAGCAATTCAAATATTTATAAATAGAAGGTTGAAATTAAGACAGCATGGTACCTCTTGGCCTATGCATGTTACTATTGAAATTAACAATATTAATTGATGATGACATAATAAGAAAGAAACAAAAAAGAATTATTTCAGTGACTCACCCGGGAAGGAAACTCATGTGATCAATTCGTCGTCGATAATTATGTTGGGAATGTGTGAAATCTTACGCCACTCTTTCCCTTGCTTCCTCCGCAAACTTGCTTCCAGTAATGGACAGCGAGTCATACTTAATACTGAAAGAGAGGAAGGTAATCCTTTTTTTGGCAACGACTTGAGTTTGAGAGCATTAATAATCTCAAGGTTTTGGAGAGAAATGAGATGTTGAAACCACTTCCTATCAATTCTTGTATCATTAAGACCACAAATGCATATTGTCGCGAGAGATGCAGGTAGCAATGGCACCATCAACGTGTTCACCGTATCACTACCTTTAATTCGCAACACGGACAAGCAATTGAGATGTTCCCAAGTTGGCTTAGTATTCCACAAAATCCCTCCAACAGAGCCAACAGTCAATACCTGTAAACTGCTAGGTAAATCATCTACGACAAAAGATTGAAGATTTGGTAGATTATCAATTTCCATTTCTTGAAGGTCAGTTAGAGTGTTCATTGCGTGTGGTAGCGAACAAAGCTTCTCACATTTCCACAATGCAATATAAACAAGGTTTGGAGTGGCTAATCCACCTGGGGGAAATGACTCAAACTCATTACAATCCCATATTCTGATGCTTCTAAGAAACGAGAGACTTTTTTTCGACGCATATTCTGTAATTAATATCGATTTTAGATTTTTATATCCCTCGATAAACAGACTCTTGAGCTTAGGGAGAGCGCCCAACGAAAATGATATCATTGAATTACAGCTATAAGATATTTTCAATTCCTCGAGAGATAAGTAATTGTGCAAGTAATCATGAGGAAGGAACTCTAGATTCTCACAATTACTGATTCTAAGAAATTTCAAAGTTTTTGGTAGCCCATCTCTTGGAAAAGATGTCAGAGATGGAAAGCCGTCTATGGTTAACTGTTGAAGAGAATTGAGATGGAACATCAATTTGCTGAATACATCTGATAATGGAATTATAGTTATATTATTGCCATTATCATATGAATGTCTTGACTCCACTTGCAGATCATGTTCCCTCAAGTCATGTTCAGTTAAGGAAGGAAGTTTGTCATGTATGTTTCCTATCAGTTTTGGACACTTAATTAGTAACAGACTTTTAAGACTAGGAAACTTTATAGCTGTACCTCCTATCATGTTCCACTTCTCCAAATTAGGCATATCCTCAAAGTGTAGAGTCTCTAATGAGGGAAATGGTTGAAATGAAGGAGAACTATCACTTCCATAAAACTCAGGACCAATACTCTTTATTGAAAGCATCGAATCAATAATGAGTTCTTTCAAATTATCCAATTGTCCAAGGGGTGGAAGCCATATACAATTATCACAATTTGAGATCCTTAAATACATCATGTTGCCAAATAAAAAGTTACCCAACCAATTTGGAAAGTTAATTCCACCATAGCCTTTGATTGTGAGACTTTTCAAATTTGTTGAGGGTTGCAAATGTTCAAATACAACACTTTGAATTTGTGAATTTGAAAAACTACTTCCAGAATCCCATCCTAAAGCTAACTCGTCTATTTGTTCTTTCATATTCATACCAGCTTGAAAAGCTTCATAGGGATCATCAACATTTTGTAGTTGGGAGATGGAAAGTTTTCCATGTAGGTGGGGAAATTTTCCTAGCTCTGCAATTTTCAATCCACCATTAGTTTTGCTAACAACAAAGTCGGACAAAATTTGGAGATTTTCTAGTTTGGCTATTTGTACGGGTATCTCCCTCAATGCAGTGTCACTAACGTCAAGGTGGCGTAGATTAACCAATTTTCCTATGTCCTCTGGTAATTCAGTGAGTCTTTTACAGCCTGACAACAACAAGAATTGCAGATTGTGAAGTTTGCATGTTTCAGAAGGCAACCTTTCAATCTTAGTGCGAGAAAGATTTAAGTACCGCAAGAATAATAAATTTCCAATAGAGTTGGGAACCTCAATGATACTCTTGTAGTTTGACAAAGATAATACGCGTAACTCTTTCATTGTTGGCAGCAAGTCATGTACTACCTTGTTCAATAGTAAACAAAGAGGGGATGGTTCTTGTAATGGTAACGCTAGAAAGGTACTTTGATCTTTTAATCCATCCAATTTATCAAATTTATTAAATGGGTCATATAGCCCTCTATTGTATGACAAAATATGTACTCTTTCAAGTAGAACTGATGAAAGCTCTGTAGCTAAATCATGGATGAGGGTATGCATTTCAAAGTTTGCTTCATCATCATCGATGGATCGTCGTTGTATCAACGACCATGACACTAGTACATCAAAGTATTCTTCTCCAACTTTTTCCCACTTTTCTTGCTTTGTGGGCAACTGTACTAAACCTTCTGCAATCCACAATTGAACTACCATCTTTTTATGTAAGATGGACTTCTTCGGAAAAATTGAACAATATGCAAAGCATCGTTGTTAAGGAGCCGAAAGATGAAGGTAGCTGGATTCTAGAGCATTGCGCACT
This sequence comes from Cicer pinnatifidum, assembly GCA_037974775.1. Lineage (NCBI taxonomy): Eukaryota > Viridiplantae > Streptophyta > Magnoliopsida > Fabales > Fabaceae > Cicer > Cicer pinnatifidum. The sequence continues at coordinate 6,226,097 of JBBPBR010000004.1, forward strand.
TCATAATTTGCCAATCTCAAAATGTTACTTTCTAGCCCAAAACTATGCTCATCATGTTGAGACAATATGATGCAATGAAAAGCCTTTCCAAGTATGACTGCAGCTAATGGTGATCCATAATATTTTTCTGCCAAAAGAGTACCTATGCAGAAGTTTTTGTAGTTAAATGCTTTATGAGAATGTGCAGTAATTATAGACTCACAATCTTTATTTTCGAGAGATTTCAAATAGTGGACAAAAAGAAAAGTTTTCATGGATAATGCAACTCTTTCATTCCGTGTTGTGATCATGATCCTACTTCCCATTTTCCCAACATTAAAGATGTCCATCGTATGTATCCAATCAACATATTTTGTATCCAACACGTCATCCAATACTAACAGAAACTTTTTAGCGCTTAAAATTTGCAGCAATGTCGCTAATAAAAGATTTTGGTCAATGGTTTTCACATCACTAGTGTCATTTCTTTTTGCAATGAAAAATTCAAGAAGTTGAGAATTCATGTTGTCACTACTGATTGTTTGGGAAGTGATAGATTCAATAATGGTTTTCATAACAGTCAAAACATCAAAATCTTTTGAGATATGTGCCCACACTTTTAACTCAAAATTGGCATCTACTTCAGGATCTTTGTAAATGTGTTTAGCAAGGGTTGTTTTACCAATCCCTACCATACCAACAATGGAAATAACTCTAATTTTACTATCAGAATCACTAGACAGCAAAATATCTTTAAGCATCTTTTTATCATTGTCTCTTCCATAAATACAAGATTCATCAGCCACTGCGAAGCTTGTAAGATTTCGTAAGGGAACATAATTAGAAAGACGTAATCTTTCAATTAATTTTCGCTCGTTAGAATAAATTCGACGAAAAGAACAAACTAATTTTTTCAGCACCTTAGAAGTAGGTTGGATATGATCCACATAGTACCCCACACTGCCAAGTAATTTGCCAGCTTTAAAAACATCAGTTCTCAACATAACCAGCAATTCTTTTACATTAGCATCGATAAATTTTTCTTCCTCAGCATCGTTAATTACACTTAGAAGCCTCGACAGTGTTTCTTTCAGATTTACCAAGAATGAAAAACGAACAGCTGTTTTGTGGGAGACAGCCAAGATGATTTTACGAGAATCAATGTTTTCCAGTAAATCCAAGAGGAGATCAAATGTTTGGTTTTTCACAGTAGCTGCCATGATGAATTGATAGAGTTGCTGAATTGAAACAAATTACAACAAAATGGAAAGTGTATAAGAAAAAAGATGAAAAAACTCACTCAGCTCCTCTTTGATTTTTGTGAGTTTCTTTTTAGCTAGTCAGTCAACTTATAAACGTGTGAAAGAAAGACAGACGTGTTGGATTTTTGAAAAGTCTCCCTCACATTTATTAAAATAAAATATTACAAACTCTTATAATTATATATTTAATATTTACACTACAAAATATCTACCTACAAAAATAAAGTCATTTTTTTTGTCAAATTATATAGATTTAATTACTATATATGTTTCTGAACTGTTTGAAAAATTTTAAATAGAACTTTAAACTAAAAAGTGTCAGATCTATCGATGACAATTGCTGTAAAACTTTAACAATGAAGTTAATGAAAATTGTATGTAGCAAACTTCAAAGTGTGTTCTTATATTAGTTTTTATGTTTCGATTCGCCCCACCGGATGCAAATGGAATGAAAAGTGAATCATCTCTTCAGGATCCTTAGAAAAACCCTTGATATAATTTGCACTAACACACCAATAACATCTTTCAATAGCATGTTATAAAAGAATGTTTTTTAAAAGTTACTCAAACATTATAAAAAATTTGCTCAATAGCATGTTATGACCACCTATCTCGATTGGAGAAGGTCGAGGAGAATGAGGATATTAGACCGATTCGAGATCAATTTGCTGATGAGCACATCTTCGCCATTACCATGGCACCGTGGTTCGCTGACTTTGCTAATTTCAAGGTGGGGGGTACAATCCCATCTGATTTCACTTACCAACAACGAAAGAATTTTATCCACGATGCCAATTTCTATGTATGGGATGAATCCTTTCTGTACAAAAGAGGAGTGGATGGGCTGTTGCGAAGGTGTGTGCCCGAGGAGGAACAAGAAAAGGTAATGTGGCACTGCCATGACTCCGAGTATGGGGGTCATTTCAGTGGTGACCGAACTGCAGCAAGAGTTCTACAATCGGGGTTGTTTTGGCCTTCATTATTCAAAGATGCATTCAACTATGTGAAGAAATGCGATCGATGCCAGCGCACCGGTAACATTTCAAAACGGGATGAGATGCCGCAAAATCCTGTATTAGAAGTAGAAGTGTTCGATGTGTGGGGTATTGATTTCATGGGTCCATTCCCATCGTCATATAACAAGGTTTATATTTTGGTGGCGGTGGATTATGTCTCAAAATGGGTTGAAGCAATAGCTACTCCAACAAATGATTCGAAACAGGTTATCACCTTTCTCAAGAAGAACATATTCGCTCGTTTCGGTGTGCCTCGAGCCTTGATTAGTGACGAAGGCACCCATTTTCTAAACCGGAATATGGAATACCTTCTGAAGAAATATAATGTGCGTCATAGAGTGGCAACCCCATACCATCCACAGACTAGTGGGCAGGTTGAAGTCTCCAACAGGCAGCTTAAACAGATCCTAGAAAAGACAGTAACTGCCTCACGAAAAGATTGGTCAACGAAACTTGATGATGCACTTTGGGCCTACCGAACAGCTTTTAAGACCCCCTGGGTATGTCCCCGTATCAAATGGTGTATGGTAAAGCTTGTCATTTACCTCTCGAACTTGAGCATCGAGCATTTTGGGCGACGAAGTACTTGAACTTTGACTTGGGCAAGGCAGACGAGTAGAGAATTCTTCAACTTCACGAGTTAGAGGAATTCCGGAATTTCGCCTATGAGAATGCCAAGATATATAAAGAAAAAACCAAGAAATGGCATGACAAAAAAATAAGACTCAAGGAATTCGAAGAAGGAGAACTAGTTCTCCTATTCAACTCAAGATTGAAGTTGTTTCCCGGAAAACTAAAGTCAAGATGGTCGGGCCCTTTCAAGGTAATCAAGGTATTTCCACACGGTGTCGTAGAGTTGAAAGATACACACTCCGATCGGAACTTCAAGGTCAATGGACAAAGACTCAAATCGTATTTCGGGGAGGAGTCAAAACTTTCGATGGAATCCATCCATCTGGACACAACTTGAAGAGTGAATTGTCAAGCTCAGGACACTAAACAAGCGCTTGTTGGGAGGCAACCCAACTTCATATCCTTTTGATTTTAGTTTGACGTCATTTCATTTAATTTCAATGTTAGCTTTTAATTACTAATTTTATTCATTCTTGATGTTTAGTATAAGCAAGAAATCATAAAAATGTATTAGGGAGTGTTTTTTTTTTGTTGAGAGGCAGCAAAAATGCGCCTGGGGCGCATGCCTTGCGCTTGAAGCGCATTTCGCGCGTTTTGGTTCTGTATTAGGCGCGCCTGGAGCGCATGCTTTGCGCTTGAAGCGCATTCCGCGTATTCCAATTCTGTTAACACACGCCTGAAGCGCGCCCTGATGCTCCTGGAGCGCATTTTCCACTTTTCACCATTGTCTTGCGCGCGCCTGAAGCGCTCCCCATGCGCTTGAAGCGCATTTCTCAGATTCATCACTGCCTTGCGCGCGCCTGAAGCGCGTCCCATGCGCTTGGAGCGCATTGTAGGCTTTAAAACAGTCCAAGTAAGTTCCCTTTCCCTCTTTCACCAAAACCCTCCCTCTTTCACCAAAACCCTCCCTCTTTCACAAACACCATTATCATTGAAGGCCAAGCTCCCTCACACAATCTCGAAATTGTCTCATCCTCAAGTAAGTGTCTCTCACCTATCCAACCCCATCCCATCCTCAAGTAAGTTTCCAAAAACTTCTAATAGCAACTCATTCTTGGTTACTAATGCATGTGGGTTTTTCTCTTGTAAACGTGAATCTATGCTGAATTGTATACATTATGCATGCATGTGTGTTGTTAATGAGTTTGAATAGGGTAAATGGTTGCGAGATTAGGTGTTTTTCATTCATTATTATGTCTGCATTCAAACTGTTTGCTAAAATGCCATAACCAATATTGTGCCTGCATGCCAACTGTTTGATAAAATGTCACAACCATCATCATGCTTGCATTCCAACTGTTTTTTAAAATGATACAACCAATGCACATGCATTATTATCACTTAGAATGTTAGTGGACAAACTCATGGCCATGTATGATGTTATTTCTCCAAGGTCGACCGTGCTTAAATTAATTATCTCTAACTTGGAATATTCTGAACTTTGGGGGTGATTACTTGTTTTGCAGGACCTAATGGCAACCCAAAAAAAGGCAAAACGAACTAAGGTTGCAACTCCATCCTCTGCCCCACAACACGATGCATTCCTATTCAAGAACATGGCAACACAAGAATACGACGCCAAACTCCCAGCAGTCCACAAGTTCGTAAGTGAAAAGAATTTTCAGTTGGAAGACGACAAATTTGTTGACATCCAGGCTATGATTGCTGCCAGAGGATGGGAGAAGCTGACCACATTTGTCACCGCAACTAGCAAATCATTAGCTGTGGAATTCTACTCTAATGCCTCCGATCTAAAGTCTGACCAACCATTCCCGCTTGACCAATTTGTGAGTTATGTGAGGGGAAAAATGGTGCCTTTCACGCCTCAAGTCATCAATGAAATCTTTGGCCTGCCGAACTATAATGACTGCCGCTTTCTAACTATGGAAAAACAAACTATAAGAGCAAGCAGTCAGGAAATCCTACACATTTTATGCAGACCAGGCACAGATTGGGTACGAAATAGAGATGGCTCCGTTCGGAAATTACGCTCAGTGGACCTCACCCCGATTGTTAAAGCATGGAGTACTTTTGTCCATCATACACTATTGCCATGTTCGAATGTGTCCGATATAACATTTCAAAGAGCATGTCTACTACTTGCTATCTTAAAAGGCGACAAAATTAATATGGGCATGTTAATAGCCAATGATATTCGGGGCACAGCCATTCTTGATCCTCCAACAGGCTACTTCCATCACGCCTCCCTGATAGGAAAATTATGTGAGTTGGTGAGAGTGGTACCAAAACAAGGCGAAGAAATGTTGAAACCAGCTACTCCAATCACTGCAAGATGGATAACAAAACAGTCTATGATTCCAGCAGACTACCCTGTCGCCCCACCAGCAGTGATGCCAGCAGAGGAACATACTGAACCACAGGAACCACAGCACCACCCCCCACACCCAGTCCAGCTCTCTAACGAAGACAGAATCGGTAGATTGGAAACTATGATGGAACGAGTAATGATTGATCAGCGAGATAGACACGCCATATTAGAGTTGGGGATGACCAATCTCTATCGAGCATTCGCCTCTTCTCAACAGACACCGGGAGGCATGTTTTATGCTGATCTATTTACACCTCACCAGTACACAGGTAACCAGAGCGAAACAGGAGCAGATGATCTAAACGAGGATCCTTGAATTGCTAAACTAGAGAAGTTTTCTTTCTTTTTTTTTTTTATTTTCTTTGTTTCTTTTCTTGTTCTTCTTTGTTTTAGTCTAGTCTATTTGCTTTTCTTTGTTTCTTCTTGTTTTATTTGTTTGATGATGAAAAGTTGTAATAACTTGCACGTGATCTTTAAGTTTATGTTTGGGATTTTGAAAGTTAAACTCTATTTCTTTGATTATGTTACTGCTCAAATCGATAAGTCTCCCTAATGCATACATGCTTGATTACTAAATGGTTGCAGAAGGCTAATAGGCCATCAAGTTTTTCAAAAATACAATTTTAACTTTTCGAATACATGTTTGGCATTATGTTGATTGTTCATACTCTCTCTTACTATCCTAGCTATGAGCTTTTGAGCCTAAACACTTAAATTCTTTGCTGTGTGATTATCCAAACATGTATTATCCCTTCAGAACTTGCACTAATTCTGACTTGCATCACTTGTAATTTATGCATACATTGAGGCAATTTTATTTGGTCGTTTGAGCCTTTCTAACTACCCTATAAAAATGTTATCCTTTGCTAGCCCCTTTGAGCCTTGCCCCTTTATTTCGGTTACTAGCCACATCACAAAACACAAAAAAAAAAAAAAAAGACCCTGCTTCAATTACATCACCCTACTTGGAGTTAGGTAGAAAGGTTTTGTTATGTATTGATCAAATTCTAAGTTTGGGGTTGCTCATGGGATAGCAACCTTTTAAGTTTGGGGTGGTGATTCTCACAAAATAAAAAAATTAAAAAAAAAAAACAACAAAAAAAACGATAAATAATATATTTTTGGTTCTTTGTTCAATGTTTGAGAATCTCCATAATGAAAAGAAAAAAAATGGTTGAATAATTTGGAAGTATATACCTAACTCCAAGCAGTAAAGCCTACTATCCCAAAATGTCTTACCCTTACCTAAACCCCATTACAACCCGAAAGTCCTCTAAAAATGTATGTATTTGCTGCATAGTGATGACTAACTAGAATTTTTTCAAGCCTATGGTAGCGTGATGCATGTTCTAGGATTTGAGTGATAAATTCATAACCCTTCTAAACACTTGAGAGAATTTTGGTGAGATTGTGTGAAGAGAGAGTTGAATTTGATAAATGAATGCCAATGTGTACAAATCTTGTTGTAAATTTTTAGCAACCATAGAGCATGAGGGATGTTTGCAGTAGCTGAAACTGAAAATTGAGTTTGATGTGATTTGAGAAATTGATTTTGATGTGATTTGAGAAATTGAGTTTAAGGTTATTTTTAACTACACCAAACATGAAATTAATTGTTGCTTGGGGACAAGCAATAGATTAAGTTTGGGGTTGTGATAACTCTTCATCATATGCATAATTTTCCATTGTTTTAGTCTTATTTATTTTCAATCATTAGTTAAATTAAGGATTTATTTGATACATTCGGTTTATTTTTGTTCTTTTAATTTATTAATATGTTATGCTTGTATTTCAGTGATTTAGTAGGAGTTTTTCGTAATTTTACATTGCGTTTTGTTTTTAAGTGCAGTGCTGAATTTTGGTGAAAAATCAACATGATACATCTGGCGTATTTCAGCCATATCCGGAGTTCTAGATGTCCAATTAGAGTCATTCCAAGTGCTAATGAAAGCTAAGATCCATATATACAATTTACATGAAGACACCGGGACCAAATTCAGACGCGAAAGCCAAGAAAAATGCAAAATACGGCAGACAGCAGATGCTGCGCGCCTAGAGCGCATTTCACAGGATTCAGCTCTGCCAACGCGCGCCTAAAGCGCACCCTGCGCGCCTGGAGCGCATTTCACAGGATCAAGCTCTGCCAACGCGCGCCTGAAGCGCGCCCTGCGCGCCTGAAGCACGCCCTGCGCGCCTGGAGCGCGTGACGCGCATCAGCAATCATAAAAACACTATTTTTTTTACTGTTTTATGGATCTTTTTGACTCTTGGGAAGTTGGGAGACTTGTGCCCTAACATAGAAACTCAAAGACGGCCGTTTCTAACGCGATGGGAGCAGTTTTATCAAGAATCATTCATGAATCCTTCTTGTAACTCTTCTCTAATCCCTATCTTTTGTATCTCTTTCATGAGTAACTAAACCCTATTTGTTAGGGATGAGTGTAACCAGATGAAACCCTTATTTTTCTGATTTGATTTCTAGTTATATGAATGAGTTTATTGAATTATTTTTCTCATCTCTGTGCTTAATGCTTTTTATTGCTTGATCAACATTAAAATGTTCTACGATTTGTATTTTGAAACAGAAGTGGACTTTACGAATGCTTGAGATGAGAAATTCATGAATTTGTAGTCTAGGGATAGATGCAGGTCATGAAACCAATTAAATTAGTTGCAAAGCAATAGTTTACAAAAGAATTTCTATACGGTAATGCTTAATTCTAATATTAAATCTACTAAGGAATTAGGGGTTGCTTTGGAATTAAATGTTCTGTCACTAAGACATTAGGGCAAGAATAATAAAGAGAATTCGGTAATAATTCAATAAAGGAATTCAGTAACTAGGATCAAATTAGACACCAAGGTTGGATTCGAAGTGAAACTCATACCTGACATTTAGGGTTTAGTTACTCATGACAGAGATACAAAAGATAGGGATTAGAGAAGAGTTACAAGAAGGATTCATGAATGATTCTTGATAAAACTGCTCCAATCGCGTTAGAAACGGTCGTCTTTGAGTTTCTATGTTAGGGCACAAGTCTCCCAACTTCCCAAGAGTCAAAAAGATCCATAAAACAGTAAAAAATAGCATTTTTATGATTGCTGATGCGCGTCACGCGCTCCAGGCGCGCAGGGCGCGCGTTGGCAGAGCTGGATCCTATGAAATGCGCTCCAGGCGCGTAGGGCGCGCTTCAGGAGCGCGTTGGCAGAGCTGAATCCTGTGAAATGCGCTCCATGTGCGCAGGGCGCGCCCCAAGCGCGCAGCATCTGCTGTCTGACATATTTTGCATTTTGCTTGGCTTTCGCGTCTGCTTTTGGTCCCGATGTCTTCATGAAAGTTGTAGATATGGATCTTAGCTTTCATTAGCACTTAGAATGACTCTAATTGGACATCTAGAACTCCAGATATGGCTGAAATACTCCAGATGTATCATGTTGATTTTTCACCAAAATTCAGTACTGCACTTAAAAACAAAACACAATGTAAAATTACGAAAAACTCCTACTAAATCACTGAAATACAAGCATAACATATTAATAAATTCAAAGAACAAAAATAAACCGAATGTATCTAATAAATCCTTAATTTAACTGATGATTGAAGATAAATAAGACTAAAACAATCGAAAATTATGCATATGATGAAGAGTAATCAGTAGTATATATATATATATATATATATATATATATATATATATATATATATATATATATATATATATATATATATATATATATATATATATATATATATATATATATATATATATTTATATATTTATATTATATATTAAAATCCAAACCCAAACAAATATCTTACAACTCTTACACACATCACAATCTATTTTGATAAAATATATACTCTCGTCGCTACTCAATTGACAGATAAAAGTTTCTGCAACTAGAGATATTTTTAACAAAACTTTCCGATATTAAATCATTTGCAATGTAACTAAATTATTTTCCGACAAATAATTTTAATCCAATTTCCAAAAATATGTTTTTGGCATTTAACTCACTAAATACCAAAAATTGGGTTAACAGCCTAAGAAATTCACCACAATATACATTAAAATTGTATAATTTAGGATTTAAAATTTAGGGTCTTACAAAATGACAATTATAGTGGATGGCATTTTCTCTCTTTTGCATATACCTATCACCAGAGCATTTTTTTAGTCTCAATGTATTTACAAAGATGACGGTGCAAATGTATTAAGTGAACTGCTTGGAGTTATTGAGGCTTCTGCTCATGTTGAATTCAATGTCACAAGGACAACCACAATTTGATATAGTTGCCTACTTGAAGTATATCATCATTGTTGTCGTGACCAATTATAACAGATGGCTGCAAAGGCGTTTCTATTATTTTTGGTTGGTTGCACCATTTTTAGCGACAAGAGTGTTTTCAAAGTCTGTGTATCCTAACTTATGGTGTTTTAGAGACTTCAATTCATGTGGGGAGATACACATGGGGTCATGCTGGTCTTGCTAACTTATATGACAATCTCCGTGAAGCCAATATGCATCACACCTGAACGGTTTCTAGATATCTGATACTTTTACAAGTAAACTTAATGGTTGTTTATTGTGTTGCTAATTTATATTATTAATTATAAACTAATGATATGTTTAGGTTATGATCTATGAGCATTTCCCGACTTTATGTGTAGATTATTTTAGACCTTCTCCTAGACATGTTAAGGACGAACATAGATCACTTCGATGGAAGCCGAAGAGTAATAAATGATTGGTTCTTTCATTAAAGAAAACCCTTGATAAGATTCATGTTGATCAAATATGTTGGACACCGTATGAAAAACATAGAGTGAGACGATCGTTTGAGGAGGCTTCTTTATTTCTACGGTGGATACGGTAGAGCCTGAAGATGTATGCACGTATGTTAAACATGATATTGTTGTTGAGACAAAATCTCTCTCAAATGGTTTTAAAGATAACACAATTATGTAAAAGATTATGATTGTGTTTAATGATTAATATGTGCGTTTGAGTGAATTCATAAAAGAAAACATGTTATTAATCATTAAGACTAAAAGGAGAAAAATCTGATTCAAATATGGAGGATTGAAATACGAGTGAATGATCTCCTAAGGGGATGAAGCTTCAAAACTGCAAAATACTCATCCTCACCGAAACAAATTTTTTTTTATTCATAAAGAGAAAACAAAATAGTATTAAAGAATAAATAAATAAAGCATTTGAAATAAAGAAGTTAGAAGGCAAAATGAATAGGTACGAAGACAAATTGTATTAGGTTAGAGGATGGGTCTATGGTCAACATCATTGAAAGCGACCCAACACATCTCTCTCACATGCTGAAAACGACCCATCATCAACCTACAAAAAGGAAGTAGCTAACAAGATAAAGATGTAGCCCTTACATGTCTTGAAGAAAGGAAAAAGAAAAGGCCAACTCACGTCCAAGTTCCTAGGAGTTTTGAACCTCGTGCAAAAGGATGGACTGAACAAGTCCAAGGATAGCTGGATGGCAATCCCGTAAATATAAGCAAAGACCTTCGACTTTTTGATTGAAGACCCCAACAGTCATAAAGCTTTTGACACTTGGAAAGAGCACCTCAAAGTCTCTATAAAAGGCAGTATGCTCTTTATTATTAACACAGAACAACATTGCATAAAAAAGATCAAGTATCTTAAAGCTATTAGGGGTGAGTTCTACAGTCCACCCGATGTAGATAGAGTAACGACATGTAATCTTGCCGTCCATCTATTTGGAGTGACCACAAAAGAGATCTGGGTGGAGACCATGAAGACTAGAGGTGCGCACTATAGACTTGATTGGTTGAAAGAGGTCTTCAAAAGGCAGTGTGAAACAAAGAGATTTGACTGTGCTGCTAGGGCATATCTGTTGAATTTAGTAGGGAGTACTATTTTCGCTGATAAGAGTCATACTCTAGTTGATGTGAAGTACCTTCCTTTATTCAGATATTTAGAGGGTACATATAAATATGCATTGGGTATACCTGCACTCGTAGTGCTTTATGACTACCTCTCAGATGCATGTTGTTATGACATCAAACAACTAGGTGGATATATGACGCTACTTTAGGTATCAATTATTTATTTAATTTTAATTAATAAATATTATGTTAATTATGTTATTAGTATTAATTATTTATTTAATATATTTATGTTAGTATTAATTATTAATTTTTTATCAATTATTTATTAGTATTAATTATGTTATTAATGTAGTTATTAGTATTAATTATTATATGTTTATTTATTATTAATATATTTATTTTAATTTGCAACAGTGTTGAATTTACGAATATTTTCCAAATATTTGTAATAGAGGTGACCAGGGTGCTGACGTGGAATACTTTGTCCGAATGAATAGATGGTGCTACAAACAAGGCAAGCATAAGATCCATGAATACAGACGTGTTATTGATGCATTGACACCTGAGGATATTATATGGAGACTATGGGAGAGTCACAGGGGTGTCATTCCTTTTGATGATATCATGCTTTATACTGGTCACCTCCGATTATGCAGCACTGTAATGAAATATCTGCCAGAGAGGTGTTTGAGACAATTTGAATATATCCAATATATTCCTTCACCGCCACTTCTAGATCCTTTTAGATTATTTGATGTAGATGAGAAATGGTTGGGATATGTGACGCCAGTGATGAAGCTGTTTCACAAGCTTCGTCCAGCTACATATCCATTTGAGTGTGAAGATGGATATTTGGAGTGGTTCTATCAGGTGTCTCATCCACTGCTTGTGCGACCAAATGGTGTACCTCAGGTCCCGCATTATAGTGTACCGACCACCAGTGCAGATGCTTCTAGTTCACAGTCGACATCTATCCTACAGTAGATCAGTGATCTTATACAGCAGGGGTTGAATCAACATGAAGCTAATCCGGATGATGAGTTGTATATTCATTTTTATAAAACATTGTATTTATCACGTAGTCGCACTAGTGAGTAGTAACACTTTTATGAATTATTGTTATTTCAGCTACTTGTTATGAACACTTTTATAAATTGTTGTTATTTCGATTACTTCTTATGAACACTTTTAAATTTTTATTAATTATTGTTATTAATTATTGTTATTAATTATCGTTAATAATTATTCTTATTAATTATAGTTATAAAATAAATTACAAGATAAAATTGAATGACAAAAATCTAAAATTAATTAGTACGATTTTACAAGATATCAATTTTAAATATTAAGGTTCATCTAATGAGATTGCATCTACGGGTTTCATAGGTGGATTTTGAATAACACGTGAAAATCGACCTAATAAATATCCCCAGTGTTTTAGACGCCCTACATATGCTATTGCCCAAGAAGTTACTTCATCAGTGCGATATTGCTTCCAACCTGGTGCAATTTCTGGCAATGGAAATCCATCTTCATCTATAACTGCAATAATTAAATAATTTAATTAACGAAAATAATAGAAGAAAAATTTAAAAAATTAAAAAACATTAAAATAGAAGAAAATAAATAAATTAAAATAGAAGAAAATAATTACCGGAACCCAGTGATTTCCATTAACAAACCTAATACAACAAATGCGATCAAATTTTGTCAAATCTGATTCATCATCTGTGTCTTTTATTAGTTCACATTCCATACTTAATTTTCTCCATTGAATATGCACAAAATTTAAAGAAATTGGTTCACCCAACAATTTATATTGTCCCAATTCACAAGCACAAGGTAACCTATATGTCCTTCTGATAGAACACCCACATACAAATTTGTCAGTACCCACCCACTCAACTTTGTCATATTCTTCAGCAATACATCTTTGAGCTTCTCTTGATATAAATGTATTCAATCTCTGATAAAATGGATTTATGTGCTCATGCTCTTCATCATAAAAACTTTTTTGAAACAAGGCCCTGATTTTTTTATGTTGCAACTTTATCATGTTGTTCATAGCCTCCCAACATTTACACAGATCACCCATGTTGTTTTCCAACATTTACACATATACCTATTAGTCGTTGTGTTCCCCAAATGCGTCACTTGATTTGTCCATGCTTCAACAAATCTTTCCTTATGTGGAGTCAACCAAGTTTCTTTCACATAATCAACAAATACTTTAGAATCAACACATGATTTCTCAAACATATGCAACCGCATGCTATAGTATTTTTCATCACTGCAATACATAATGTCTTGCCACATATTCAATACCGACTCCTGTCTATCCTTTAAGACATATTGCTTTCATTTTGCTCCAACATTTTTGTCGATATGAAATCGACAAAGTAAATTAATAGCATGTGGAAATACAATACCGACTGCATTCATTAACGCAAGATCTCTGTATGTCCCAATTACTTGAGAAAATTTATTGTGTAACAAATAAATCTCTTAGTCTCTCTAATGCCCAACAAAAGTTTTCTTCCTTCTCACATTCCAAATAAGCTAATCCAACTACAAATGTATTCTCTGTTGATGTCATACCAACCATTTCAAGTAATGGCATTCTATATTTATTGGTTTTGTAGGTGTTTTCCATAATCAACACAATTAGAAACAAATTCAACAACGTCACTGAATCTGGATGGCCCCAAAAAATATCTCTCATAACATCGGAGTCTTCACGCTTTATATTCCAACACACATATTTTGCATCTTCAATTAACTTGAATAAATGTTGCATCTTTGTTCTACTACCTCTCACGTGCAATCGAATCATACTCCTCTGTTTATATATTTGTGAGATATTAGTAACATTACTATTATCTCGGTCTTGCAATAAGAGTAATATGTGTCTCGATGCAACATTATATTTTGTTAAGTCATGAACATCTTTTTTTTCTTCATCATCTAAGCGTCCAACATATGCATGCCCCTCCAAAGTATCAGGTAATTCATGGTTGTGAATTCCACAAATTACTTTAACTATCCATCATGAACCATCTTTTAATGGTTTTGATCTAAGCTTGAAAGGACAATCACATTTTTTTGTTGAACTTCGAGTTGAACTAGCATCACCCTTGTATTTTCTTCCTTTATCACAGCCTAATATTAATTTATTTCTCCTTCCTTTCTCTCCTGTCTCTATATCTGATCTTCTGATAATAACAGTAACTTTATTTTTTATACTGATTTCTTTTGCCCAATTCACAACAGCGTCCCTTGAATCAAATATCTGAAGTAAAATAAATTATAATTAATCACCATAATATATTTTTACAATATTAATATTACTTATATTTATTCATACTTGATTTGTGTCAAAAATATTTGTGGTATCGACGCATGTTTTATCCATTAATAGTAACAATTTATCCATATCTGTTAACATTTAAAATAAATTAATAAAATTAAAAAAATTAAAGAATTAAATTAAAAAAATTGTTCTATACCGGAAAACTTGGATATGAAGTTTTCCGGAAAATAGTTATGTATCGGAAAACAGTTTATCGGAAAACTTCAATCTACCGAAAATCTTTTTTACTAGAAAATTGATGATATTTTTGGCATTTTAAATTTTTTTTGGGGGTACAGGACTAATTTAGGGGTACATGGTAAAGTTTTCTAGAAAATAAGCTTCAAAGGAGCGGGGCAAGAAACGTAGATGGACAACATCAAGAAGGCTTTTGGCACCTGCATAGAATCCCAGTGTGATAAAGTTTTAAATACCATTTTGGATGTGTTTGATATCTACTGATGTTCTTAATATCCTATAGAAAAATTGTTATTTACATTGTTTATTACCCTCTTTCTTTCTTTTTTTAATTGTGGTTTTTGATAGTTTGAAATTATATTTTGTCTATTTTATCTTGTCTCTAAATATTTTATTCGTCTTTGTAATGTCGTTGTAATATCGTGCCTTTTTATTTTTGTTTAAATGAATATTTTTTAATTCAAATTTTGTAAGTTTAATTTAGTTTTAAAATTATCTATGTCGTTAATTTAATTGTTGTTAAAAAAAAGTTTATATGGTAAATAGATGAGCGACGTAGTTGAAGAATAAATTAACTGATTACAAAATAAAATTAAGTAATTAAATTAATTAAAAAACAAATTAAAGAATGTTGAAAGTGTTATATTTTAGTTCATCTATCCAAAATTAAAAATAAATATGAGGATTAGGGTTCTTTTCTATTTCCTCTATCGTCGCATCACCATTACCAGATCACCAATATCGAATCACGATCTTCAAATTAACATCATTGCATTATCAACAAAAAAATTGACAACTATAAGGGGTCTACAAACAAAAAATTAAACATTAAATTTAGTAAATATAAACTATAATTTCAAGGAATCTATTGTAATATATTAAAACAACATCCCAAGTTACTTTGTTGACAAATTAGCGCTTTGTATGCGACCCAGTGTTATTTGTGTCACCTTAGTTTTTCCTATGTGACACATTCTAGAATTGTTCCCCTAACTTTTTTATTCTACACCTTTTATTTAGCACACATATTATACTAGTTATATTTGATCAGTTATAGAGTGTTGCAGCCTAAAATTGAGTGTTTCTTAAATTCAATGGAGTCGCCACCAAAGTTTATTTTAAAATAGATAAAACATTGGAAAACCCTTAAAAACATAAAAATAGTCTTTAAAACCAAATTTTGAGTTCATGAGTCGATTATGCGTAAAGGTATTAGCACCTACGAAATTTGTTAAAATACAGTTTTACTTATAATTAGTTTTACAAAATTATTGTTAACTTATATAAATTCATTTCTCCTTTTTAAAATACAAATATACTCTTTTTTTATGAAAAGAATCTAGGGATACAAGTATAATTAAAATATAGTGGAAAAAAGAACTTTTTTATTATTATATTTTACAAGAATGTGATCTTGCTCCTACGTATCTCTAAGTGCGATGGAGAAATCAAAATTACGTAGTTCTTAGGTAGAAAATGCAGATGTGTTGGTTGCTTTTAAGGAAATGAGTTTTGTTGCGGTAAAATGGTTTTAAAAAAATGTTGTTGATCTGATAAATGAAAAAAAAAGAGAAGATATTGAATACAAAAGTGTTTACAATCAATGAGTTTGTTATTAATTTGAATTTAGATGCATATATAACTCATTGGTGATTGATGTTGGTTGTACTTAGCCCGAAACATAATAAGAGAATTAAATAACAATTATTATAATACAAAAGAATAAAATTAAAAAAATTGAATAAAACTTATATAAAAAAAACTAAAACTAAATCAAAAGTTTGAATGTCTGAATGAGAGCAAACATATTTTTTTAATAGAACAACAACAAAAATGAAAATAAAATAAATATGTTAAATGAAACACAATCTTAGATTGATTTTTCTAGCGACTTCATTGGGGATTTCAGATGTATAATAATTTTAGATTGATAAAAAATTTGTCACCAGAGACATCAATATAAATTTGTTTTAGGTACTTTTTGAAAAAAATAAATAAAGGGTTTTGTTCTTATTTTTTTTGGTTGATTTATGGTTGTGAGGTCGAGGAAAACATAAGGAAACACAACAAGAATTCAAATTAAAGATAAAACAAATTCAAATTAAAAGTATAGCACTAAAAACAAACATATAAAATTATTACATAGATGAGTTTAGAAATTATTACCACACAAGTCGAATATTTGTTATACTGCTTTGATTTTCTATGATTGGATTTGCTCTTGTTTTGAATTATTGTATTCTTCCCCGACTCATTTCATATTTCATATCACTTACTAACAAAACTATTACTATCTTAAAAATGAAAACAAGTCATCCCCCTGTTTGATTTTTTTTATCTCAATTTATAGACTAAAATGGTGAGTTTCTGTATCCATGAGTTATAATTGAGTTCTGAATTAGTGATTGTTCTTTCTAGAAAACTTGGATTTGCTAAGATAAATCTAGAAAAGAGATAATACACTTTTTGATTGCTTGTATACGTGGTAAAAATTGCAGTCGTTTTAGGGGGAAAAAGAGAAAAGCAAAATAAGCTAAAAAGGCTAGAAAGATAGCTAAGAAGAGATGACATGTATACAAGGAAAGAATTGCAGCTATTTTAAGGGGAAAAAAAGGAGAAAAGCAAAAAAAGGCTAAAAAGATAATGTGTATACAAGGAAAAATTGCAGCTGTAAATGTGAAAAACAAGGAGCCTGAAGAGATGGTTGAAAAGATGGAAGGAAATGCTAATGTTGCCCAAAAAAACAGAGGGAGCTAGAACCAGAGGGAACTTGAACTAGAACTAGAATCAGAGGCATAACTAGAGGGAGCCAGAGACAAAACCAGAGGGAAGCAAAACAAGATGGAACCAGAGGCAGAACTAGAATAAGAGGGTACCAGAGACAGAGTCAAAGGCAAAACCATAACCAAAGGCGGAGATGAAACCAGAACCAGAAGGAATCAAAACTAAAGGGAATTAGAGGCAGAACCAAAACCAAAGAGAATAGAACCAAAGGTGGAACCAAAATCAGAGGGGACCAGAGGCAGAACTAAAGGCAGAGGTAGAACTAGAGGGAACCAGAACCAAAGGCAGAATCAAAAGGAACCAAAACCCTTTTAATGGAAAATATTAAAAATAAACGTATGACTTATTTTTTATTTTTTTTAATTAGTCAAACAAAAATGGAGTACTACACAGAGCATTTAATTAGTCTCATTATACAATAATCTTTTTCAATTTCCTTTGTTGACTCATAAGTTACCCATCGCTAAATAAATTTTTTGTTTATGGTTTCTCACCCACATGTACATTTCATGGAGTGTTCTACAATTTCCTATGGTGGTTAAAATTTGGGGTGCATCATTTTGATCATAGTTGTATTGTAGCAGATCCATCATTATTTAAACCCCAGCGAGTCATGCACTCTTCTTATGAAAAATATATGTAGAACAATTTCGTTGTGCTTAAGAGCAATATGAAGATAATGAATGAGATTTATTCATTGTCATCATCCCATTAGTGTATAACACTCAATACTTTTACCCTCAACTTATATTAGTGTTATGTTTTTTTAAATAATCAGTCGTTAAATTTATCCATTATTTCTTCTCTTCAACATATTTTATAATTTCTTTAAAAATTATATATCTTATAATTGTTTGATGTCATTGTGTGATTTTCTATTTTTCAATGTTTTTAAGATAAACTTTAATTGAAGCATTTATAATGTTTTCTGTTTGTTCCTCAGTAAGCCTTTACCAAATTGTCATATGTAAAAATTTGAACATCTTATTGTAAAACTAAATTTTCTTTACATCATGTCCCCATGAATTTTCTGTATTTATTATGTCTCTTTATTATTTTCTCATTATTTTATATCTTAAATTTTTCTATGTTTATAATATATTTACTCCTTATATTTTTTAACTTTTGGATACAATTCATTTGTTTTTCTTTAATTAATATTCTTTTGGATCCGTTGAACACGTTCAAATTCTTCAACAACAAAATAATTTTTCTTATATGATCAATGACATTTTCAATTCCTTTTTCCCTTCATGTTTTTTCAATTCTCACCCCCAAATATCAATAAAAAATGTGAGATTGTATAACTTATTGGCGACTTCTTCAGTTCGGTCAAAGTTTATGCCTATGTCATTTTATTTTTCCACATAATTTTATTCTTCTTCTATTTGTCTCTTTTTTTAATCTCTGTCTTTTTGTTCTAATTTAATTTGGACAACTCAGTTTCTTTTGGTTTAGGTATTTTCTCATTACTTTATATCTTAAAATTTTCTCTGTTTTCAATATATTTAGTCCTGGTATTTCTTAGATTTTTGATACAAATCATTTGCTTTTCTTTTACTAATATTCTTTCAGATCTATTGAACACTTTCGAATTCTTAAACCACACAATGATTTTTCTTATCTGATCTTTGAATTTTTCAATTCCTTTATTCTTTTAGATTTTTGGGTCAACTATATATAATGGATATATACAGAACACTACAATTCATTTTAGTGAATAGTTTACGATATCAATTAGCATAGAATTTTTTTATGCTAGCCATTTGACCATAGGCACTAACCTAGTGGCATATGAGAACATGACTTCATACAATTTCGTTCACAATTCACATCAATTGTTCATTTGGACAACCAACAGTATACATCATATACTGTGTCAGTTTTAATCAATATTCGTTTGGTTGTAATACATGTATTAAAAAATAATAAATAATTTTAAAAAATAATGATGACAAGATAACTCCTCAACAAAAAACACAGAAAGAAAGGAGAAACAATGAAAAGAAAATATAATATATTTAAACAAAAAGACTAAGATTGAAAAACTAAATGTATATTCACTTTTTATTTACATACATCTCTATGATTGAAAAGCCGACAAAAAAAAAAAACATAATTCCTAGTACAAACTTAATTTTATATTAAGTCACTCTTGATAATTCATGTAACACCCCAATTTTCAAAGCGATGGTGTATTTTTTTTTTTCAAAAGAAATTAAAATAAAACAGAGAAATAAATAAGGAAATACCTTTGGATAAATATTTAAGTCATTACAATTTATAAGGAGCGGAAAAGTTTTTCGAAATATGAATCCAAAGTATTTACACAACAACAAATGATACATGGAACCCATTCAAATAAGATGTAATACTGACAATATTAGTAAAGGTACAGTTTTCCAGTTCAAAATAACGTAATCCAAAAGAAATACATCTGTTCCCTCTATGTCATCCTAATCTGATCATTCTTCAAAAAAAAACTATAGCTATACACCCTGAGTGATCTTCACGCGCCCCGTAAGATCCTCCTAACATAGCTCCAGTCAAGCATTACCATCTACATTCCCATCCGTAGGGTACGAACCGGTAGGATTGTCCTGGCTCTCATCTGAGGGCAAAGCCCAGATTTCCACAATAGTTGTAAAGGTCACCAACCGAAATTAACAGTTAACACATAACATTTAAGTTTTTAAATGCACAAATAACCTCTCCACTTAGCATGCACCTTAAAAGGGTTTTCCATATGCTAAAAGTTCATACAATGCTTACCAAATGAAAATGAAATCAAAATAAAGTTCTCAATCCATCAAGTAATACATAGCTGACCAAAACATTGATAAATCAATTGGGCAATCGATTATCTAACTCAAAATAAGAATTTCTAATAAGCCAATCGATTTCCAAATCGATTTTGTCAGTTTTGCTGAGTTCCTGTATGACCAAATCGATTTCCAAATCAATTTTGTCAGTTTTTCTGAGTTCCTGTATGGCCAAATCGATTTCCAAATCGATTTTGTCAGTTTTGCTGAGTTCCTGTATGGCCAAATCGATTTCCAAATCGATTTCTTAAATGGTTTTGAAAAACATATTATAAAATCGATTGGCAAATCGATTTTGTCAAATCAGCGAAGTCCCTGTAACTCATCCAATCGATTGGGAAATCGATTTCCCCCTCAATTCTTCCAAAAATACATAAACTAACTCAATCACATTCATACACAACTCCAAATCTTAACACTTAGCAATTCCCACACAATCATCACGACAAATTGGGTTTCGAAATAGTTTTACAATCCAACACACTTACACATGATATTCAATACATAACACTTAGCAATTTCAACACAATCACAATGACATCTCAAGTTCAAACACTCAAACATAAACTTGAATCAAACACGACTCGTGTGCCAAGCACCCTAATGCAATGCGTATATGCCAAAATGCATGGACTCGGAATTCCAAACCAAAACCCTCCTCGAAGGGTCGTAAATCATAATTGTACCGCCTATCGCGGGACGAGTACCAATTACCGAGGTGCCACCTATCACGGGTCTGCACGATGTACTAAAAAGCGTAAACCATAAACGTACTGCCTATCACGGGCCCGTACTGTTTACCGAGGTGCCACCTATCACGGGTCTGCACGGTTTATTAAAAAGAACGTAAATTGTAAATGTACCGCCTATCACAGGCCAAAGTACTATTTACCAAGGTGCCAAGGTGTCACCTATGACGGGTCTGCACAATTTACAAAAAACCGTAAATCGTAAATGTACCGCCTATCACGGGCCAAAGTACTATTTACCAAGGTGCCACCTATCACGGGTCTGCACAATTTACAAAAACGTAAACCATAAATGTACCGCCTATCACGGGCCAAAGTACTATTTATCAAGGTGCCACCTATCACGGGTCTGCACGATTTACAAAAAAAATGAAAATGCATGAGCATATACTGACTCCATCCACAACAATCGTTAAGCAAATGCAGATATTAAAAGATTCCCTATTTTTAATACTCATTTAACTTAAAAGATTTTCACAACAAACATTTAGCAAACAGAAATATTAAGAGATTCCCCATTCTTAATACTCTTTCAACTTAAGCGATTTTCAAAACGAACATTAAGTAAACAAGACATTAAGAGATTCCCCATTCTTAATTCTCACTTAACTTAAACGATTATCAAAACAAACATTAAGTAAACAAGACATTAAGAGATTCCCCATTCTTAATTTTCACTTAACTTAAACGATTTTCAAAACTAACATTAAGTAAACAAGAGATTAAGAGATTCCCCATTCTTAATTCTCACTTAACTTAAACGATTTCCAATACAAACATTAAGTAAACAAGACATTAAGAGATTCCCCATTCTTAATTCTCACTTAACTTAAACGATTTTCAAAACAAACATTAAGTAAACAAGACATTAAGGGATTCCCCATTCTTAATTCTCACTTAACTTAAACGATTTTCAAAACAAACATTAAGTAAACAAGACATTAAGAGATTCCCCATTCTTAATACTCGTTTAACTCTAATGGTTTACAAATTCCACACAAAACAAACTCCAACATATTATCAAATTCGATACACGATTCACACCAAAAAACATCAATTCATTTCCCCACAAAATCCAACCATACACATATCAAATTTCATCAGTATTAATTAAGAACACGTCAAATACGATGAACACAAATCAACACAACATACCACTCAAACACATCGAAATCATTTCCTCAAAATCATACAATAATGAATTACATTCATTTCCCCCCAAATCAAAACTTCAACCCTAACAAAATTATTTTCCACACAACAACAGATAAGTCCCTAATGCAAACTAAAAGTTTGGAAGGAGCCCTTACCTTCACTTTAGCTTTTACGTTCGATTACGATACCGCGAGTAAATCCAGTAAAATCTCCGCTCGCAACGTCGCTTCCAAAGTTGGCTCCCTAGCACCGTAGCGTGGTAGTGAGCAACTTTCCCTTCTATCTATTCGCGAAACGAAGCTTAGATCTAGATGAAATGGGGAGGTTTGTGTTTGACGGTTTTGAAATCCCTAACACCGTTTTTCTTCGTTTTCGAAACAACAAGGAAGTATGAAGCTGAGAAATTCTTGCTTTCTTACCCACTAAGCCTTGGGTTTCTATTCTTGAGGAAAAGGAAGCAAAGAAAACGAAAATGGAGGGAGGGAGAAAAAGAAAGCTTCGCGAGGCAGAGGAAGAAGAGGGACTTCTGTTTTTCTCTTTCTCTTGTTTTTCCTTTTCTCTACTTTCCTTCCTTTCTATTTCTTTTCTTTCTATTTCCCTTTTTTCCTTTTCCCTCCACACAAACATTAATATATCTATTTATATATATTAATTACTTTTAACAAATATCTCTAAATATCTAGATTTTTATTAAAATTACCATCTCACCCATAACGCATTAAATTCTTCGTAAAAGATTCACCGCAGTTAATTTAATTTATTCATCGACGAGTAATTCTAATCGGCATCAAAATATCTTTTTGGTCATTTAAACTCCAAAATATTAATAACTTTGGCTAAAAAGCCTCCGAGTTCAATACCAAAATACACTAAAATACATAAAGTATACTTTAAAATTATGGGTCTTACATTACTACCCCCCTAAAATTAGTTTCGTCCTCGAAACTATGCGTCGATAAATAACTTTGGGTGTTGTTCTCTCATCTTGCTCTCCAGTTCCCAAGTCGCATCTCCAGTAATTGGGTTCCAAATCACCTTGACCAACGAAACATCCTTGGTCCTCAATCGTTTAATCTTCCTGTCATCAATTCTCACAGGTGGTACTTCGAATGACAAGTTATCCTTTAGCTGGATTGTGTCTGGTTCGATCACATGAGATGGATCTGCAAGATATTTCCTCAATTGTGACACGTGAAACATATCATGAATATTGGACAGTATCGGAGGCAATGCAATCCGATAAGCAACAGGCCCAATACATGATCACCCTGTTCGAATTCCAAAAGTCTGCGACGCTTGTCCGCGTAACTCTTCTGACGATCTTGTGAAGTCTTCATTTTCTCCTTGATCTTCCTTACCTTAGCGGTAGTCTGTTGCACCATCTCTGGTCCGACAATCATATTTTCACCGTCCTTATACCAACACAAAGGCGTTTGACACTTTCGCCCATATAAAGCCTCATATGGTGCCATTCCAATACTTGCGTGGAAACTATTGTTGTAGGTGAACTCAATCAACGGAAGTACATCATCCCAACTTCCTCTATCATCTAATACACATGCTCTCAACAGATCTTCCAGGGACTGATTCGTCCTTTCAGTCTGTCCGTCCGTTTGTGGATGGTAAGCTGAACTCAATCGTAGTTTCGTTCCCAACGCTTCGTGCAATGCTCCCCAAAAATGTAATGTGAACTTCGGATCACGGTCTGATACAATACTCGATGGTACCCCGTGTAACCTCACAATTTCAGCAATGTAGATCTCTGTTAGCTGATCTACCTTATAGGTGGTCTTTACTGGAAAAAAGTGGGCGGATTTAGTCAGTCGATCCACTATCACCCATATAGAATCATTCTTTCTCCTTGTTTTAGGCAATCCAGTTATAAAATCCATGGAAATGTTGTCCCACTTCCATTTAGGTATATCTAAAGGTTGCAACATCCCAGCAGGTCGCTGATGTTCCACCTTCGCTTTCTGACAAGTTAGACAAGTTGATACATACTCCGCTACATGTTTCTTCATTCCTAGCCACCAATAATTATGTCTCAAATCCTGATACATCTTTGTTGCCCAAAGATGAATTCTCAACTTACTCTTATGAGCCTCTTCTAAAATTGTTTTCCTCATATCTGTAATTCTTGGAACACAAATCCTACCATTACATCGCAAAATATTATCTGCTCCAATTTTGAACTCTGTTGTCTTCCCTTGCACTATTAGGTTCCTCTTCTCTTGTATTAAGACGTCATCTTGAGAATTTGCAATGTCTTCAAGTAGTCCACTCGAAATCTTAATCATTCCGAATTTCAAAATTCCCGGTGCAAACTCTACGTTCAAGTGCAGGTCTCTAAAAGCTTCCCACAACTCTTGTTGTCTGGCCATAATTGTTGAAGACACCGATATACTTCTTCTACTCAACGCATCAGCCACTACATTGGCCTTCCCAGGGTGGTACTGCATTGTGAAATCAAAATCATTGAGAGTCTCCATCCATCGTCTCTGGCGCATGTTCAACTCCTTCTGATCAAACAAATATTTCAAACTTTTATGGTCACTGAACATGGTGAACATGCACCCATATAAATAGTGCCTCCAGATCTTCAATGCAAAAACAACCGCGGCAAGCTCCAAATCATGAGTAGGGTAGTTTCTCTCATGAATCTTCAATTGCCTTGAGGCATAAGCTACAGCTTTCTTGTGTTGCATTAGAACACATCCCAACCCTTGGTGAGATGCATCACAATAAACTTCATGGGGTTCATCTGATTGCGGTAGCACCAATACTTGTGAGGTCGTCAATTTTCTCTTTAGTAACTGAAAATTTTCCTCACACTTCTCCGTCCATGCGAACGGTTGATCTTTTCTGGTAAGTTGTGTCAATGGAGTCACAATCTTAGAAAAACATTCAATAAACCTCCTGTAGTACCCTGCCAGTCCTACAAAACTTCGTACGTTAGTGACAGTCTGAGGCTGTTTCCAAGCAATGACCGCCTCAATCTTAGTCAGATCTACAACGATTCCTTCCTTGGTTATCACATGTCCTAAGAAATTCACTTTCTCTAGCCAAAATTCACACTTTGACAAATTAGCATACAATTGCTTCTCGCACAAAATCTCAAGAACTTGACGTAAGTGTTCTCCATGCTCTTCTTCAGTTCTTGAATAAATCAATATATCATCAATAAACATCACAACAAATTTATCAAGGAATGAATGAAAGATTCTGTTCATGTAGTCCATGAAAATTGCTGGTGCATTGGTAACTCCAAACGGCATAACCAGATATTCATAATGTCCATAACGGGTTCTGAAAGCGGTTTTCTGAATATCTCCTTCCCTTACTCGAATCTGATGGTAACCCGACTTCAAATTAATCTTCGAGAATATTGCGGCCCCTCTCAATTGATCCATTAAATCATCAATGCGTGGCAAAGGATAAAGATTCTTAATAGTTGCCTTATTAAGCTGTCTATAATCCACACATAACTGCGAGCTTCCGTCCTTCTTCTTAACTAGTAAAACTGGAGCTCCCCATGGCGATACACTTGGTCTAATAAATTTCTTCTTCAACAAATATTCAATTTGGCTTTTGAGCTCATTCAATTCCAATGGCGACATTCGATACGGCGCAATTGAAATTGGTCCCGTTCCTGGGTGCAAATCAATGAAAAATTCCACTTCTCTTACCGGGGGTGATCTTGGAATTTCCGTTAGAAATACGTCCCGGTACTCATTGACAAGCATCACATCTTCTATGTTCACATTTATCTTTGCCTCCACATTAGCCAGAGACAAAAACTCATGAGTCCCTTCACTTAGCGACACTCGGAGTTTGTTAGCGTCTAAATACTTAACAACTCCTGGTTCGGGGAAAAGAACCAATTTGCGAGCGCAGTCTAAGATAACATAATGGTAAGACATCCAATCCATACCGAGAATGACCTCGAGTGATTGTAGATGTAAACAAATCAAATTAACTAAGAAATCCCTATTCTGAATAGTTATTTGATAATGTAAACATGCAGAATTTACTATCAAAGTCTTAGCAGGTGTGGAGACAACCAAATCAAAAGGTAAAGCAGACACAGATAACTTCAAACGATTCACACAATCCATAGCAATGAAGGAATGGGTTGCCCCCCGAATCAAAAAGTGCAGTTAGAGTGTTACCTGCAATCTCACAGTCACGTTGGATCAGATTGCCAGATGGATTCCCATCTTCAGCACTCACACAATATATGTGTCCTCTAGCGGTAGGACGAGTAGCCCTAGTCACATTCACAACTGGTTCTACCTTCGGAGCCGTGCAATCCTTTGCCATGTGTCCTGGCTTCTAACAATTGTAGCAGGTGAGAATATTACGGGTACAAGCGTTAGCATAATGTCCCTCTTCCCCACATCGGAAACATCGAACCACTCGTCCCAATTGTCTCCCGAAATTCTGGTTCCCTGGGCGATTCTGCCCACCGTTGTTAGTTCGTGGTTGATTATAAGGTTTAGCAACTTGTTTCCCCTTGTTGTTCTGATAATTCACCCGAATAGGCCCTCCTGAACTAAAATTCCCTCCTCGGCTAGCCCTCTTATTCTTCATATCCTCAACTTCCCTACATTTTTCCACGAGAACTTGGAAACGTTGAATTCCCAAGGGCAAGACAGAGTCTTGAATCTCATACTTTAGTCCGTCTTGGAAACGATGACACATGAATGGTTCATCAATCTCTTCACGGAAAAACCTGAAATGCCTTGATAGTGATTCAAACTTAGCGGCATATTCGCCCACGGTCATGTTCCCTTGATGTCGTTTCAGGAAATCATCGCCCAGTTTAGTCCTGGTACTCATCGGGAAGTATTTGTCTAAAAACTTCCTTTTGAATGATTCCCAGTTCACCTCTTCGTGAGCAGATCTCATCAATAATCTTTCACTCCTCTACCAGTACTCAGCATCCCCCAATAGCATATAAGTGGCATAGTTGACCTTCACTGCCGCTTGACAGTTAATCATTTCGAAGATCTTCTCCACTTCTTGGATCCACTGATCCGCTTTCTCTGAATTTTCATCCCCCTTAAACTTGGGAGGATTGTAACGACGAAAGTCTTCCAATCCTCTTAACTCTGCAACACGGATCTCTCTTTCCCTCTTTTCGAGATCACGTTGAGTCTTGGCAGCAGTCTGTGCAGCAACAGAAGCAGCCATGTTATTCATAGCCTCCGCCATTCGATCATCCCTATTAGCATTGGCTCTCGGAACGTCATTCCTTCTTGGCGGCATGGTTTTCCTATAAAACCATCATCAAGTAGAGTCTTAACACTACTTCAAATAATTCCAAAAATAACTTTCGACCACATCAGCATATAATAATTATTGCGGACCCGGCAACTCAAACCACCTAACCCGATGCATGATCAGATAACAACTCCCAACCTACAGGTTGACCTACAATCTATAACCAAAGGTTCCACAGCCCCCAAGGAAATCTAGACCAAAGCTCTGATACCACAGTGTAACACCCCGATTTTCAAAGCGAGGGTGTATTTTTTTTTTTCAAAAGAAATTAAAATAAAACAGAGAAATAAATAAGGAAATACCTTTGGATAAATATTTAAGTCATTACAATTTATAAGCAGCGGAAAAGTTTTTCGAAATATGAATCCAAAGTATTTACACAACAACAAATGATACATGGAACCCATTCAAATAAGATGTCATACTAACAATATTAGTAAGGTACAGTTTTCCAGTTCAAAATAACGTAATCCAAAAGAAAGACATATGTTCCCTCTATGTCATCCTAATCTGATCATTCTTCAAAAAAAAACTATAGCTATACACCCTGAGTGATCTTCACGCGCCCCGTAAGATCCTCCTAACATAGCTCCAGTCAAGCATTCCCATCTACATTCCCATCCGTAGGGTACGAACCGGTAGGATTGTCCTGGCTCTCATCTGAGGGCAAAGCCCAGATTTCCACAATAGTTGTAAAGGTCACCAACCTAAATTAACAGTTAACACATAACATTTAAGATATTAAATGCACAAATAACCTTTCCACTTAGCATGCACCTTAAAAGGGTTTTCCATATGCTAAAAGTTCATACAATGCTTACCAAATGAAAATGAAATCAAAATAAAGTTCTCAATCCATCAAGTAATACATAACTGACCAAAACATTGATAAATCAATTGGGCAATCGATTATCTAACTCAAAATAAGAATTTCTACTGAGCCAATCGATTTCCAAATCCATTTTGTCAGTTTTGCTTAGTTCATGTATGACCAAATCGATTTCCAAATCGATTTTGTCAGTTTTTCTGAGTTCCTGTATGGCCAAATTGATTTCCAAATCAATTTTGTCAGTTTTGCTGAGTTCCTGTATGGCCAAATCGATTTTCAAATCGATTTCTTAAATGGTTTTGAAAAACATATTATAAAATCGATTGCAAATCGATTTTGTCAAATCAGTGAAGTCCCTGTAACTCATCCAATCGATTGGGAAATCGATTTCCCCCTCAATTCTTCAAAAAATACATAAACTAACTCAATCATATTCATACACAACTCCAAATCTTAACACTTAGCAATTCCCACACAATCATCACGACAAATTAGGACTTCTGTTTTTTTCTTTCTCTTGTTTTTCCTTTTCTCTACTTTCCTTCCTTTCTATTTCTTTTCTTTCTATTTCCCTTTTTTCCTTTTCCCTCCACACAAACATTAATATATATATTTATATATATTAATTACTTTTAACAAATATCTCTAAATATCTAGATATTTATTAAAATTACCGTCTCACCCATAACGCATTAAATTCTTCGTAAAAGATTCACCGCAGTTAATTTAATTTATTCATCGACGAGTAATTCTAATCGGCATCAAAATATCTTTTTGGTCATATAAACTCCAAAATATTAATAAATTTGGCTAAAAAGCCACCGAGTTCAATACCAAAATACACTAAAATACATAAAGTATACTTTAAAATTATGAGTCTTACAATTCATTATATATAAATATATTATAATATTTAATTACATTTTAATTATTAAAATGTAACAACCGCCCTAAATGACCACAAAATATATAAAAACATAATCATCACAAATTAAAAACTAATAATCAATTATAAATGTAGCAAAGTGTTGAACCACCAGCTACGGAGTCTGTTTCAGCAAAATCTGAGGTGCTCACCAAACTGCTTGAATTTATGGCAGCTCATGCGGCTCACAACGCCAAGATGGAGGCATCAAATGAAAGGATGGAGGCTGCAATTCAGAAGATTCAAGCCGATCAGAACCAGATTGCGCAAGACGTGGCGGCTATTCAGGAACATCTGGGCATTAAGTTGTCCTTCAGCGATGTTGCTGAAATCGGAAGACAAGCGGCTGAAGAACTTGCTCCAACACACGTAGAGGTTGCTGCAACTCATGGTGAGGAGACACCTGCTGAGGATAATACAGCGGTCTCAGCCTCATCCCCAGCTAATAATGAGGACCAGCAACTCTAGGCGTTTAGGACTTTAGGTTTCTTAGTTGTTTTGTTCTTTGTCTGTTTTTGCTCTTCTTTTTGTAATGAATCAAGTGAATGTAATATTGACTTTTGAGTAATGAAATATTTGAGCATTTTTTGATCATATTGACTGCTGCATTTCATTAAATATTTTCCATTGCGCGCCATAATCTGTTTCTGCTTATTGATCTAATCCAAAATTGTTTTTAACTAAGTTTATAATCATACTGTTTTTACTGCTTTTGTTACTAATCTTTTCAAGTTTCATTGTATAGCAGTATTCAGGTTTGCTACCAACTCAGGGGGAGCAAACATTTCTCTTTCACCACTTTTTGCCTTAATTGACAAAGAGGGAGAGAAATTATAACTTGTACTAATCTTATTTTAACAGTTTTATTTTTTTTTTATATATCTTCTAACAGTTCAAATACCAGTCGTAAGTTCTGATATCATCTGCACATTACTCTGATACGTTCTGTTATTGTCTGATGCTCTAACCCTTATTTTACTACATGAATATTGAATTTAGGGGGAGCTTCACTAAAACTGTTACAAAGGTTTCTTTTGAAATGTTTCTCAAGTTAAAATTGCATGTTTGTCACTTAAATCAAAAGGGGGAGATTGTTAGACATATGTTCGTTTTTGATGTTATTGACAAACATACAGCGTGAAATAAATCTAACATTGTAAACTGAGAAAAAATTCAGGAACAACAATTCAATCCTACATACTTGAGACAATTGCTTGGAACTCAAGAAATCAACAAAAGCTTGAAGATCCATGAGCAAATCGATTAGTAAAATCGATTCTGGAACAGGGTTGAATGATTTTATGAAGTCTGGGATTAACCAATCGATTGGCAAAATCGATTTGCACAACTTCTGAATAATCAAACAGGCTATCAATCGATTAGCCAAATCGATTGGTACACTTATTAGAAAATAAATTGTGCAAGTCAGAGAGCCATTTTGCCACAAATCGATTAGGCAAATTGATTGATTAAATCAACAAGACTGAACTGTTTGTTTACATCGATTAGACAAATCAATTGGTACATTTACTGAAATTAAAATGTGCAAGTCAGTGGCATGTTTTGCAGGCAATCGATTTGGTAAATCGATTAAACCAATCACCTCTTTATTTTGTTTTGTCTAAATCGATTGACACAATCGATTGTGAATGTCCCAGAGCCAAACCAATGTTTACTAAATCAATTAGGCAAATCGATTCACTAAAACAAGTTTCAAAATAACTTTGGTCTGGAACATACACAGTCGATTAGCACAATCGACTTATATACGTCCTTTGATACAAATGTTGGCATCAATCGACTTGGTAAATCGATTGAATAAACCAACTAATGAAAGGTGCTTCAGACTTAAAGTCCACAATCGATTGACCAAATCGATTGGTACAAAAAGTTTTAGAAACAGAGATGACTGAATGGTTGAATCAATTAAGTACATCGATTATTTTGATCTCGTTGTTTGAACAAAACACTTCAAGTCGATTATGATAATCGATTCAATTATATACATTCATCAAAGTCTGAAGAACTCTTTAAAATAATCGATTGGATAAATCGATTAGTTTGTGCAGTTTCAAGATTCAAGAAAAGCAAGATTCGCGAAATCGATTGGTGCAATCGATTAATATGCTATATGACTTTAATGAATCGATTGGGTAAATCGATTCATATGTTGTTTTTCCTGAAACTATATAAACTGCTTTCATTCACTTCTTCTCATAACTTCAACAACTTGATAATATCAAATTGCAATCATACACCACTAATTCTTTCTCAACTGATATTACTTTGAATATCCTTTTCAGCCATGAACAATATACACTTTGTGATCAACAAGGATGGAAAAAGACTGAATTGAGAAAGATTGCTTTGAGAAGAAGAAAGATCAAGAACTTTGTAAAATTGATATGTTTCAATTTCTGTAAACCATTTTCTGTAACCAAATTACTTTGAGAAAATCCAGTTGTTATTGGTGGTGTTCTTCGAGGTTGAGGTTAGTCAACAAGAAGACGCTTGACTGAATTCTTTGTCAAGTTTATGGAACTTAAACTTGGGAATTCAGGGAGGGAAAGATAGAACAAGTAGAATAGTTTAAGATTGGTGCGAGGCACTGTGTATAATCTGTAAACTGATTCTAAGAAGTTCTATAAGAAAGGCTAAGATCCTTTTGGATCTTGGGACTGGATGTAAGTCGTCACGGGACGGCTGAACCAGTATAAATATCCGCGTACACTTTTCTTTCCCTTATCTCGTTTAAATTTCTGCAATTATTACATTTTTAATATTGATTGAATGCATGATAAAGATTCTGTGTTAAGTGAATTTACATGATTGATTGTCTTAACATGATTGCATGAAAATCAATATCTTGAATAATTGTCTCTGATGCATTTCTCCATATATACCATGATCCATATATTTTTGCATTCATTAGAATTGTATATTAGGGACCTTGTTTAATGTTGTGTTTAATAAATTTACAATTTGTTAAACTGCTGCGCATATCTCTTAGAATAGGCATTCTTCCGCATATTTTTCATCAAACAGAGGTTACTTATACCATCAGTTCTTGGATAGAAAATGCAGACATGTTAATTGTTTTTTAAAGAAAAGTTTATATTGTTATTAAAAAAAAATTGACGATATAAAATGAGTTTCTTTGATTTGAATAATTATTTTGAAATGCTAGTTTTATGACTATCAAGTTTTGCAACTTAAGTGTACAACTTGTGTCTTAAAAAACTCAACGAGTAAAAAGATGTCACATCTAATTTAATCATTTTAAGAATATTTTACATTATTTTCGATCTTAAAATTGAATTTTAAAACCACAAGTGCTACAACTTGTGTTTAAACTACTCGATTATTAAAAAGATTTCATATGTAATTTAATCAAATTAATTATTTTAAGCAATTTTGATTCATAACAACATATTAATTATATATAAAACTACTAAAAAAATGTCTTAAACAATACATTAGTTAAAAAAAAAAAAAAAGGAACAGAAGCGCAGGATAAAAAAAGGAAAAACAAAGAAAGAAAGATAAACATAAAGAAGAAAGGAGCGGTGCACACATGGAGGAATGTGAGAGAAAAGAAAAAAGAATGGTAATGGAGAGCGAGAGAGAGGAAACAAATACAAGAGAAGGGAAGTGACTTCACTTACCTAGATCTGTGATGGGAGGACGAAGAAGAAGACAACGATGTAAGGCTAGGTCGAGCGGTTGAACGGTGGTCGGTCACCAGAGTTGAATACACGATAAGTCGGAGTTGGTGTGAAAGTTACGGGTCCTCTTTTTTTTTTCTTCCTTATCTATTATGTTTATTTTTTAGATATTCTGAAATGAAAGGTTTCTCCAATGAGATACAAAAATTGATTTGATTTCTATCTTTTCTTTGTCTGAATTTTTATTTTTATGGTGAAATGCAGTTGTTGATGCATTGAAAGAAAATAAAACAAGGTTGTTGTTGGGTTTTAAAATTTTGTTTAGAAAAATCCCTTTCCTATTCATTTTTGATTTCATCCCCCAAATTTTTTTTTGTTGTTTCAATTTATAGGCTAAAATGACGAATCTATATGTCTATGAGATAAAATTGAGTTATGAATTTTTCATTCTTTTTAAGCAAAAATAGAGCAATTTCATAGAGAAAAAGGTGACTTATATTTTTAATTGAGTGTATAAATGTAACAATAATAACCATGTTAGAAAAAATAAAAAACAAAAAAATAAAAATAAAGGGTGCAGATATAGAGAAAAATATTTTTGGTTTTTATTTTATTCTTGGTGCTAAACTTAATGTAATGGGAATTCTGGTAAATATATATTTAAAATTGGATCAAATTTATAAAATGATTTTTTATATTTAATAAAATTGCAAAAATGTTTATTAAATATATTATTATTATTTATTATTATTATTATTATTATTATTATTATTGTTATTATTATTTTATCGGATAAAATTAGAGTACTACAACCTTCTAAAAAAATTAAAATTAAACTCGCACAAAGCGTGGGTCATATTCTACTAAATATAAAAATAACATATTTAACAAAAATCACTCACATCCTAACGATGACATCTTCAAAATCGTTGTTTAAGATTTTCGTTGGTGTTAGAAATGAATAAACGTACTACTTTCCTTCACTCACATTCATACAATTGATAACGGGTTGAGTATGTTGCAGACGAAGATGACGTCATAGTTGAACGAAGAAGCAAATGAAGATTCAAAGATGATGGTGATGCGATAATGGTGATTCGATTATGGTGATGCGATGACAGTTATTCGAAGATGATAATGTGATGTTAGTGAAAAAAGGAGAAAACACTAAACTCCAAACCTATTCTGAGTTTAGATGGAGGGACTAAAATATAAAACCTTCAACTTTTTTTTTTCAATTTTTTTAATCAATTTAATTACTTAATTTTATTTTTTAATTATTTAATTTATTCTTCTGCGACGTCACTTTTCCCTTTGTCACATAAAATTTTTTTTAACAGTAACTAACGACATACATGGATGATTTTAAAATAAAATTGAACATATATGATTTAAATTGAAAAAAAAAACTTACATAGACAAAAAAAAAAAGAAAAAACTTACTTGAACAAATCAAATATTTAAGCCAATTATATTTCATATTTTCCATGAAGTAATTGTTCTCCCAAGAAATAAATAGTTGAAAAGAATTTACGGGTATAGACATGCACTCTCAAGGAAAAATTATTGAACCTAATTATAATCATGGAGATACATACCTCTAGTTACGGTACAATTGGTTTCTTCTTCTATTGCAAAATTTTCTTCTACACCATTATAAATGTTTGCATTGAAAATGATAGGTTTTTTTTATACATTAATCGAGAGTAATAATAGAGAGAATAAATAAATAAAATGGAGGAAATCAAAGATTGTGATATAATAGGAGTATTTTGTTGGTTGAGAAACACAAGAAAGAGGAATTTAAATTGTGTTTAGTGTTTTAAAAACTTTGTCGCGAGGCTAAACTAGAGTAAAGAAAGCATAATAGATTAAAAAAAAACTAAATGTAAAGACAAAACAATTTATCTTGTTCATTACCAACATGGTAGTTATGTCCAGTCCCTTCCACTTGAAGGATTGAATCCACCAAATCACCATTGAATCAAACTTACACTTGAAAACCTACTAATCACAATGGTTGTGTTCAATATTCTCACCTCCAACTTAGTACTGTCAAGTCGTTGAGGAAGGCAATCACTAATGGGATTGGTTACAAAGAGATATGTAAGACCCTTAATTTTAAACTCTAATTTATGCAATTTTAGGGTATTTTGTGTTAAATTACTTAGACATTTAACCAATTTTATTTTATTTTGTGAATTAAGTACCAAAAATATATTTTGTTAGAGTTTGTAATATATTTAATATATGTATATATTTATATATATATATATATATATATATATATATTACGAGACTCGATTAAAAGTATTTGTTGAATAATAATTTAATTATGTAATTATATTACGAGCAATTTAATACCGGGTAGATTTTGAAAACAATGTCACTTATTGCTGAAAAATTCATCTGCCGATTGAATTGCAACAAGAATAGATATTTTAAAAAAAAAAAGTGGTTTGAGAAGTGATGTGTGAAATAATGATTTTATTTTAAAATATCTAAATTTAGATATATATATGGTTGAAAAAAAGAAAACAGAGAAGCAGAAAACAAAAACATTTTTTTTCCTTTCAGCCTCGCCTTTCTCCCTCCTTGCTTTCTTCTTTTTCTTCCTCTGTTTCAAAAAGAAATGTGTTAGTGAAAATAAAAACAAAACCGCAAAACACAAACCTCTATTTATCTACTAGATCTAAGCTTCCATTCGATAAGTGTCAGGAGAGAAAGTTGCTCCTCTCCCCACTACGGTGCCTATGAGCTAACTTTTGAGGTGTCGATGCGAACGAGAGTTTTCACCGTATTTGATCGCGGTAGCGAAAACGGTTGAGAAAGCGATAACGAAGGTAAGGGCTCCTTCCAAATAAATGAGTTTGAACTAAAGTTGAAATTTTACAAAAAAAAAAAAAAAAAAAAAAATAGAATTGTTAAAGTTGTGAAAAAGTTCAAATTTTAACTAAGTTAAAGAGTTTAAGCAAAAAGTTAGATCGAAATTAAAATGGCTAGAGTTTAAAATGTTACTATTTTAATTACTCTTAGACTGGGATTTAAAAGAAAAAGTTTAGAGTATTTTATTAACTCAAAATTTTGGTGCTTTAATAGTCGAGTGTGTGTATGTGTGATTTGGACAATATTTGTTTTATTTAGTTTTAACTAAATAATATACATTATTTGGTTTTAAAAGTTTAGTGTGTGAAAAAAATTTAATTTTAGGAATTTTGTTGTGGTTGGATTAATTTTATTGTGAATAAATTGTTTTAAATATTTATGTTTATGTAGTTAGCTCCTTGAGTCTTGAAAAGGAATCGAGACCGTTGGCACTGAGTTAGCGGTGGGGAGAACTCTTATATATTAATGTTGTTGTGGTGATTAAGTTTTGATGTGATTATGTATTCATAACTGATAATATGTGCGTTATGAATTTTGATGAGGAAAATATGTTTTGAGTATACTCTGTGATAAGTTTGAAAAAAAATCGTTAGTGTTAAATGAGTATTAAAAATGGAAAATCTTTTAATAGTTGCATTTACTTAATGATTGTGGTGAAAAGAGTTAGAGTATGCTCATGCATTTCATAGCTTGTGGTGACCGTGATGGGCCACAGTGTCACTGGTGACCGCGATGGGCCACAGTGTCACTGGTGACCGCGATGGGCCACAATGTTAAGTGGTGAACGTGATGGGCCACGAAGTTAAGTGGTGATCGTGATGGGCCACAAGGTGGTTCCATGTGATAGTTGGTCCATCTTATCCTTACGATGATTTAACTGACGTGTAAGACCTGTGATAAGCTACACTCTAGTAAATCATGCTAGCATGTGAGAGACTGCACATCGGTAATTAGTACTAAGGCATGTGATAGGCGGTACAATTATGATTTACGCACCTTCGAGGAGGGTTTTTGTTTGAAATTCCGGAATCATGCGCATTGGCATATACGCATTGCATTAGAGTGTTTGGCACACGAGTCATGTTTACTATACTATGATGATTGTATATACATATTCGGTTGTTGTTTGTTATTGTGTCGTAATTACTTTGAGGTGTGTATCTAGGTTGATTAAGTTTCGATGTAATTATGTGTTCATAATTGATGTTATGAATGTTTGATGTGTGAATTTGTGGAGATTAATTTGGTGTGAATTATGTGTTCATAATTGATAATATGAATGTTTGAAATGTTAATTGATTTAGAGCCATTTTAGAACTTAAAATCTGCATTTTTCTCAGTTGTATTTGGCTACGACGGTGTTGTATTCGAATACGACAGTGCATTTTTGTTAAAAACTTAAGTTTCAACTTTGTTTATACATTTTTGACATATGAAAACCCTTTCGAGGATTATGCAAAGACAGAAGGTTCTCTTGAGCATTTGAAACATAAGAATTTTGTTAAGTATTATTTGTTAATTTCGGTTGGTGACACTTTACAATTATTGTGAAAATTTGGGCTTTGCCTTCAGATGATACCCGAGTTCGTTCTACCAACTGTTATCTGGACGACGGAAACTTCGTTAGACTTCCCTGATCGAGACTCACCGACTACTTGGGAATACGACCCCATCTAGAGCAGGACTACTTATACGGGAAGAGTAGTGAGGACAAGTAGGAAAGCTGAAGCAGTATACCTCGTGGAGCTCACTCGCGAGAGAATAAACTATCTGATACCTTCAGGATTGGTGCTTGGGATGAATGGAGCATGGGAAGATGTAGAGGATTCCTTAGTTAGAGTTGAGGCGAAGGTCACCGTAGGAGCTGGAGATATAGTGGTTGGACCCGAGACTAGCGAAAAGGATAAGGGGCCGATGCCAGTGAAGCGAGAGATTGCAGGACCGTATAGACAGGCTGAGTCAGAGCTTTCATTTTCAGCAAATGATCCCTTATCGACTTTAGCTAAAATAACAGACTATTTTGAGATCCCAGTGTCGTCGAAGCCACCTATCTCATGGGTTGATCTGACTTCTGAGGAGACCAATCCTTCTATGGATGTTGATGAGGAGGAGGTTACCTCGATGATGGATATTGCATCAAAAGGGACTTGCAGAGTGTGTGGAGGTCACCCATGTTATTGTAGTTGCTAGTGGATGATCAAATTAACTTGGTTGTATAGGGACTTATTGTTGTTTGGTGGTCGTACTTATTTTGTTTTGAGATAATTGTATCTATTACTTATATTGTTAGTTGACTTTTGTTTGGTGGGTCCATGTTCATTTTTTTGACGTGACCATGGGGATAGCATTCTTGCAAAAATGCTTTTGTGCAGGTGTCTGCCGAGAATACCCCAAGGATGTGAGCGATGTTTGATAGGTCTCATAGCCTCGGTGTATTTACTATTTGTATATTTTGAATTATCATCTCAAAAAAACTATTTCAGTTTTTTTGTATTTATGATGTAATTATTCGGGAGTTTTTTCGTTTGTGTTATGACGAGTTATTTTTATTATTTGTTTTTGAAAGAAAAAAAAAATACATCCGCGCTGTTTAAAAATCGGGGTGTTACAAGATAGATTTAGGTTTTTCTGAAAAACTCTTCTCAAGAGTTTGCTTACAAAGTAATAATTTCATTTCTTTTTCTTCATCTCTTAGATAAAAATGAATGATCAAAGTTGGTTGTATTACTTGTTGTGTTGTTGTATAGTTGTTGCGTCATCTCAAATGAGGAAACATTTCCTTTTTATAGAGATCTTTAGGGTAAAACCTTTGTACTTGTTGGAGAAAGAAAACATGTAGCCCATGAATTTTCAGAGCGTTGATTTCTTTAAACGTATTGACTTCTTTAGAATGTTGACTTTCTTTAGGGACATACGAATTAGACGTTTGTTGCATTCATCAGAGGCAATTGAAATAGAACATGTTTGAATTCATCATAGACAACTGAAACAAAATGTTGCTTGCATTTCCAAAGTCAAACAAAGCTGAACATTGCTTGCATTGTTAGAGCCAACCGAAGATGAACATTGCTTGCACCATCAAAGCCAATTGAAGCAGAACATTGCTTGCATTATCAGAGTCAACCGAAGTAGAACAATGTTTGCACCATTAGAGTCAACCGAAGTAGAATATTGCTTGCACCATCAGAGGCGCACGTCACTAGACTTAGAATGCGGAATGAAGCAAAGTCTTGGTTTCCTTTTTATTAGTTTGATCATCAGAGGATATACCATAATATCCTACAGAGTGCATTTGATCTGAGAACTGCACACTTAATCAAAACATTAGTATTTTAAATTGTTCCCACAAACTAATTTTGATCATCAGAGGATATACCATAATATCCTACAAAGTACATTTGATCTGGGAACTGCACACTTAATCAAAACATTAGTATTTTAAATTGTTCCCATAAACTAATTTTGTCATTATCAAAACAAGTAGGGTCATAATTCTTGAAACTAACATATTTATGTCAAATTAGCTTATCTTTGGTGACTAGAAAATCTCTAAAAGCGACATGTATTAAGGAACATAGTGAGTATAGAATAATCCATCAATTTTGTCTCTAAAGTAGCATTCTTCCACTAATTTAATCTCAAGTATATAAAGTTAATAATTAGTTTTTAAAGTATATATATAAATGTTGTCACTTTAGTCTTTAGCTTTGATATTAAGATGTTAGGGACTGACATAGAGAATTTTCATATACATTAGATATTAAAATGACGGGTTACATATAATTTATGACTAATTATTGTTTTTATATACTTTAGGAAATAAATTGAAGAGAGTGATACTTTCAACACTAGAGTAATCCTAATCCTAATTTCCAATAACACGTGAAGCAAAACTTAATCCTAATCCTAATCCTAATTTCTAATTGTAATCGAGTGATAATAGAATACAATTATAAAATGGGGTTGGTCGTATGTTGTTTGAATTTTTGTTTTTAAAGTTAATTCTAAAACTAAAATTTGTTAGGTAAACAAGGTTAAATTGATTTTTAACTTAATTTGAAAATAATTTTTTTTTTTAAACTCAAAACAAACAAAAAAGGTTTTATAAATTTTGTTTTTAACAATGTTTGATAACACCAATAAACTAGCTTATAGCTCTTATTAAGCTAGTTTATAAGTTTGTTGGATTAAATGAGATGCGTTTGGTAAACAAGTTTTTCTCACAAGCTTATAGCTTATTCACGCTATTTCAAATAGCGTTTGAGCTTATAGCTTATAGTTTTATACACTTTCTTCCTTTTATAACCTCATTAATTTAGTTTTATTATTTTTTATGTATAAAATGTAACCATCCCACTAACTAGCCATTTACCCACTATCTTTAGTATCTTGTTATAGGTACTATTACTTTTTTATTTTGTTCAGTGTGATACTATTACTTCTACATAACACATCTATTCTTTCAATCATTGTTCACACAAAAAAACTTATGTCACATAACACAAAATTAACAAAGGCATGTATGAATAGAGCTAAACTCAATTTCTTTAATTCCTTGCTAAAATAACTCATGAAATCTTTCATCTTATTCATTTGACAAGAAATTCATAAAGTTGAATTTACTTTTTATGCAAAATTGTAAACATTAAACTAAATTGCTTTTTACGATTAATATTTGTTTGGTAAACTTGTAGAGAACTCTTCACATTTATGTTTATATTGTAATAAAAAAAAAGTAATTGATGTACTCAAAAAAATAAATGAATTCCATAATTTTTTTTAATGTGAAAACTATAAGATAACATCAACTA
>JBBPBR010000004.1:6270667-6298358 GCA_037974775.1 Cicer pinnatifidum
TTCTATGAATAATTTTGATCATTATTTTTTTTCATGCATATTTAGAATAATATCAGAATCTCTTCTACTAAAATTTAGAATTTTTTAATCATAGATGAGTTAAATATATATTTTTTAAAATTTTTTAGCACTTAAAAAATCATTTTTATTTTACATGTTGTCACAAAAATTCTAAAGTTCGTACGAGAGATTCTTATAATGTTATAAAAATAATGCTATCAATACACTCTTTTAACACATATTTGTAACACACTTTGTTAAAATTTACATGGATCCCACTAAATTTTATATGATTTGGTGGAACTTGTGTGAATTATAACCGATCAAAGAGAATATTAAAAATTCATTGTTAGCATTCTTCATGTTATAAACATACTTGCAAAAAATTATTCAAAATTATAATAATACAAATGAGTTTACTTAAAAGTAGAGACCAAAATTGTTGATAGAAAATATTTGAGAAACAATTGATTAAACAAAAAAAATTAGAGAGACTACTATGGTATATTTAAAGGAACAAAAATGTATTTAACCCTTTAACCCTTTCATAAATACAACTCAGTTGATAAAAGATTGTAGTAACATTTGATATGTTGGGACGCATGTACCCACAATACTTTTGTTTTTTATGTGAGTTTCACAATTAGGGTATTTTAAAAAACATATAAATTTATATGATTGAATTTTGACAACTTTTTTTCTAATATATTCAATTAACAATAATTATTTCCCTCAATATACCTCTAAATCACCAGAGATCAGCTCAGACTCAAGACGTTTGATGAGATCTTCTTGGTAGAGTTCATAGTATGCTTGTCTGATTTGTGTCCTTTGAGTAGCATTTCTATGACCTAATATTGCTATAATGGCTTTTTCATCAGCCCCCCAGCCTACAAAATTTCGAAACAGAGTCATTTAACCATTAAATCACACCCTCATTGAAAAATATATGCTATATACACTCATCAATTTTACTATTAAAAGTTGCTATCAAAATAAAACAAAAATTACTATTATAAGTTTCAAAATTAAGACTAAATGTAGTTTATAAATATCCTATCTCCTCAATTCATTAATTGGACTCTCTTAGGACAAAATTATGATGATATATAAAGTCAACAATACCTAAGAAAAGTTGTTCAAGGTCTAACACTAGAAAAGGAGTCTAAACATACACAATATTAAAATCCAGTCATATAATTCTAAAAAATGAAATTAAAATTATACTTATTATAATTGATATTGTATTATTAAAATTATTAGACAATAAAAATACCAAATTGTCGATAAAAAATATACTAATATTCGTTTTGTTTAAAAAATATAAGTATGTATA
Source organism: Cicer pinnatifidum (assembly GCA_037974775.1). Taxonomy (NCBI): domain Eukaryota; kingdom Viridiplantae; phylum Streptophyta; class Magnoliopsida; order Fabales; family Fabaceae; genus Cicer; species Cicer pinnatifidum. The sequence continues at coordinate 6,272,004 of JBBPBR010000004.1, forward strand.
AATTAAAAGGAAATAAAGATGATCATATAAAAAATAAAAATAAATTATTGACAAACATATTTGTGCCAGAGTAGTATATAAAATCCTATCTCCCCCCTAAGTTTAAAGATTGGAGAAAATTCAAATATTTAATTAAACAAAGTGAATTTTCTCGGTCAAAGTAAAGACGAATTTGGACGGTTATATTTATGGAAAAGAATGAAAGTTAATAAAAAATGATTGTAATGGGTGAATGAAGGATAAAAAGTTTTCAAAATGAAATAAAAATATAGAACAAATAAATCAAAAAGAAGAAATGAAAAAAGATGGATGGTGTGATCACCTTTTACAGCCTTTTGGAGAGCTTCTGCATCTTCAATTGGAGAGTGATTGGAAGGAGCAATGAGTGAAGCCATTTCTTTTACTCTATGATGCTGATCAGTTACGAAATGATTAATTACCGTTTTCAACAAAGCTATAATGTGTGATTGTGTGTTATATACGCAAATTAATAACATATTAATTGATATAATTGTTACATATTCTAGATAACTTATATTGAAATCATCGACAACAAAGCTTTATTAGTTAGATAATAAAATATGATTGAGCTACAAAACAACTGGGTAAAACAATTTAATGTTGTAATTAATATCGAGAAAATAAACTATACACAAGTTAATATAAACTAATTTGGTACTAGTTGCCGATTAATTAGAATCATTAATTTTGATATATCATTGTATGTTTGTAATTGTTTGAAGTAGTAACTGTACCGTGAATAATTATAATTAACTGTTAATATAAAATAATATACACCTATTAATCTCATATATTTACATTACCTTCTCCAATTTAATACTGTGATTTAATTCACTTTTGTATATTGTCATTGTATTAGGTTTTATGGTCCAACCAATCAATTAAGAATGAGATATGGATAGACATGTAGGAGACCAAATAAAAGAAAACTATTAGACGTAAAAAAAAAAAAGTACATGAATAAATAAAGGATGGCATTTAAATATTTTTAGCAGCATGGCAATTCAATACACATATTTAAATCATTCTTAAGTTAATTTTAACTGACAAAGTTAAATCTTATAAAAAATGGTTGTAAACTTGTCATTAATCTCATTTTATGATTTTTCTTTGTTTCATTTTATAAGATCGATCTTTTAAGATTTTTTAACTGTTTTTGTACTAATTTACCTTTAATTATGTTACATCTTTATATATATATATGTAATATGTAATAAATGAGTCAACAAAAATTCAAGGGTAAACTAATAAACAATTTAAAAAATTTAAACAAATTTAATATTACAACCAATTTTCTTAATTATGATTATTTAGTCAACAAATTCTTACATATAGAAATGGAGGTAGTAATAATATTTTTCTTCCGTATTTTTTAAAAATATTTAAAACATCTTATAAAAAAAACTTTAATATATAAGGTATACAATGCTTATATATTTTAATCACTACAAGAATTTTTTTATTTTTACAACACTTGACCTGTGGCGGTTCTAAAATCACCGCCTTCACCACAACATTGCGACGGTTCTTAGAACAGTTTTTGTCAATTGTCGCCGCTATTTAAGGTACTCAAATCCCTCCCGCTTTTCATTTTCCAATTTTTGCTCTCTCATTTCTCAGTCCCGTGTACTGTTGTGTTCCTTTCTTAGTTTCGCCAAACCCTAAATATTTTGAAAACCCCCAAATCTCTCAACATCTATCAATGGTGAAGGAAACAAAATTCAACTTTGAAGAAAAAAGAAATTATCTATGTCAAAGAAGGTGATTTATCATATTGCAAACAAACAAAATCAGCTCACTCTAACTCATCTCTCTCAATCCCTTCACAAATCTTCTTTTATCATTTCAAAAACCTCACCGATTAGTAATAACTAAAAACACGAAAACTATAAGATTTTCTTATTCGTATTATATGTTGATTTTTATTTATTTACATGGATAATAAATGATTGTAGCGTTTCAAGAAGGGTCAGTTGAGGCTTATACTACATGGAGATCTTGAAGTAGTCAAAATGAAACACTTACAGAGACATGGTTTACAACCAACAGTCTAAGCGTTAGAACCACTACCATCTTTGATGACAACACCACCAATTACAGTGCAACCGACAAATCCACCACCTTCTCAGGCACCACCTTCTCAAGCGACAACATTGCTAGTAGTGCAAACGATAGAACCACATCCTTCTTTGGTGACAACAACCCCAACTATAGTGCAAGCGACATAAGCAACACCTTATTAGGTGACAACACCAAGAGCAATGCAAGCGACAAAAGCAACACATTTCCAAGAGACATCCTCTCACTCTAAATATGTGGTAGAAGATGAGCCAGTAATTTCTCAAAAAAGGAATTATACATATTGGGATGAAGAAGTTATTAGTATGTTATCTAATAACTTATTATATTTATAAAATTTAATTGTTTTACATGTTTGTGGTATGACATATTTCGTTGACTTGTGTGTTAGATGAGGCGGGACATATTTCAAAGACACACTTAAGGGTATTAGATGTGCTTGAAACTCCTCCTAATGTTAACAAAATAATAACTAGATGAAATTCAAATGGGTAACCAGTAGGATCAACTGCTGGTTTGTTAGGCAGTTTTTTTGGGTGAAATTTCAAGTAAGTTTAAAGATTTTCCTATAATGTATGACAATTGAAAACTAGTTCCATTGACAAGATAAAATTAAAATTTTAAGGATAAAATACAAGTATCAATAATAAACAACTGAATATTCTTTACTTATTATTTTGATTGTAAACTAACCTTTTTTTTTTTATGATTATGCTAGTCAAAGTTTGTTGTTGATGACAGAGATGAGAAAAAAATATATCCTTACAAACCTTGGAAAGAAATGGCGAGATGCACGGTATATGTTGTTTAAGAAATTTTATAAGTGGGATCTTTCTTTGGAGGCAAACCTACAAAATTATCCACGTTCTAATAATCAAGATCATTGGACTAGTTTTGTCCAATACAGACGTCAGACATATACAATGGTAACCATTCTTTTGTTGCATTGTCATTTGTTTTCTACTATTTAGTTTTCTGATGTCATTTGTTATCACTGCAGGAAAAAGGCTGATAAAAATGCTGCAAATAGAGAAAATTTAACGATCCTTTATACATTAGGCTTTAAGAAGCTTGCAAGGAAGAGAGATGAATTGGTAGGATTCACTTAATCTACTATTAATTGCATACTTGATTGAACAGGTACTTATTACATATGTTTACTTGTAGGAACTAAGAGATGATCGAAAATACAGTAGGGGGAAATGTATTCAATTGGTCATAAAAAGTCTGATGGGTCATTTATCAATGACGAGGCCAAGGAAAAATATGTAAGTGTAAATAATAGAAGTGTTATGTGATTGTAACTATTTCTTATTGATCACCTTATAAATCAAAGATGCAACTGTTAGTTTTGCTAATACTGAGTTGCAAAGCTATAAAATTACTTATTTGTTTGGTAATAGTGAGTTGCAAAGTTATACATTTCTATAAAATTAAGTTTGATGGAACAATTGCAAGCTGAAATTGGGAAGACTCGTTTTCCAAATGAAGCATTTGTTAGTGTATTTGGAAAAGAACATCCTGGAGATGTTTGTTGTATGGGACTTGGAATAACACCATATCAAATTACTACATCTACTTATCACTCTGTAAGATTAATGTCTTCCTCTGAAGCTAATGAAAAGATGGAGAAAATGCAAGCTGAAATTGATCGACTTGAGAAAAGATATTCTAAAGTTGATATGTTGAAGGAGCAAATTTCTTTCTTGTTGCAAATGCAAAATTCTAGAGAAAAACAGGTAAAATTGTTTTGGTTTTTTACATTGTTGGACAACTCCAATATAGTTTGTTTGGGATGTTTAATCTTGGGACTTCGTGGTTGCGAAACGTCTTAAAGAGAATAATCTAATTAGTGACTCAACCCAATAATATCTTCAGTGACTGAAAATTATTTTAAAAATAATTTTTCAAAACTTAAAAACAACATATGTTATATATGCATCATGCATAAATAAATTTGTTGTTGTAATACGTTATATTTATTAATCATCCACTGAACGTAATTAACTAAAAGATTATAAATGTCCTGCATCCAAAACCAAAACTGAAAGCACAATGCTTCCCTACTACATGCATTGGTTTTTTACTTGTTTATTACTCTGGAGTTTTGTTTCTGAAAGCTAGACAAAATGACCCCAACTCAACACTGTTTAAGTGCATTTAACTCCCATTTTATATTCTATTAGATATTTTCCTTCTTATTGTGTTAAATAGTTCTTGTTTTGTTAGTGTAGTTAAGGCATTAGTTAACGCATTGTTTTTTACATTGTTATGTAACTGTTTTTGCTTTGTCCATCAAATTTTGGTTGTTAAGGTTGTAATGTCATGAATTTCTCAGTACAGCTGATGTGTGGTCTTGCAAGTTCCGTCGTTTTCTCTCAATTTGGAAACATTTTATTATAATTAGATATTCCTATCTTTTTAATAGACCACCTATACATGATGAGAAGATTTAAAATACTAAAAACATTTTTTCAAGACTGTTACATACATAGTGGGAATTTAGGGAATTAGAAAATCTGATTAATTATATAAATATATTTAATAATTAATTTTGTTAATAAAAAATAACATATCGCTAACCATGTGTGAAATTATTTGTCTTATCAATCTTAATATGAACTAACCATTAATTAACTGAAATCTAACTAAAGAACTTAATAAAAAAGTTTATAATAATTTATGGATTTGATTATAATATTTTTTAATTTAAAGATTTATTTAAAAAAATTCAAATAGTTCAGAGAATAATTAAACCTATATATTTTGACCTAAAAAAAGACTTAATTTTTAAATGTTGTAAAATATTTTGTAGTGTAAAATACTAAATATATAATTATAACATTTTATGATTTTTTATTTTAATAAATAAAATATCTTAATTCAATTAAAAAAATATTAATATTAATATTAAATTGAATGTTTTCAATTTTAAATTAATATTTTATTAAATTAATTATAATGGAATTTATTTATTCATAAACAAAGACATTGACAGAGACTTTTTAAAAATCCAACATGTCTGTCTTTCAGACTTTCACACTTGTCAATTGACTGACTAGCTAAATGGAGACTTACAAAAATCAATGAGGAACTGAGTGAGTATATTATTTTTTCTTACACACTTTTCATTTTGTTGTAATTTGTTTCAACTCAGCAATTCTATCAATTCATGATGGCGACTATTGTGACAAAACAAACACTTGTTCTCCTCATCGAATTACTGGAAAATATTGATTTTCGTGAATTTTCTGTCGTCTTCAAGAACACGAAGTTTGACGTTTCACTCTTGCTAAATCTGAAAGAAACACTGTCGACGCTTCTAAATGGAATTAACGATGCTGCGGAAAAACAATTTACCGATCCTAATGTGAAAGAGTTGCTGGTTATGTTGAGAACTGATGTATTTGAAGCTGGCAAATTACTTGGCAATGTGCGTTACAATGGGTATGAAACCCTAACTCTTACTTCTCAGCTGCGGAAAGAATTATTTTTTCTTTTTCGTCGGATTTATTCTAACAAGCAAAAATTAATTGAAAGATTAAATCTTACAAGCTATGTAGTGGCTGATGAATCTTGTATTTATGGAAGAGACGATGATAAAAAGATACTTAAAGATATTTTGCTGTCTAGTGATTCTGACAGTAAAATTAGAGTTATTTCCATTGTTGGTATGGTAGGGATTGGTAAAACAACCCTTGCTAAGCTCCTTTACAAGGATCCCGAAGTAAAGGACAAATTTGAGTTAAAAGTGTGGGCATATATCTCAAAAGATTATGATGTTTTGACTGTTATTAAAACCATTCTGAGATCTATCACTTCCCAAACAATCAGTAGTGACAACATGAATTCTCAACCTCTTGAATCTTTCATTGAGAAAAGAAATGACCAGAATATTTTATTAGAGAAGTTGCTGCAAATTTTAAGCACTAAAAAGTTTCTGTTAGTATTGGATGACGTGTTCGATGCAAAATATGTCAATTGGATATATATGGACATCTTTAATGTTGGGAAAATGGGAAGTAGGATCATCATCACAACACGGAATGAAAGAGTTGCACTATCCATGCAACCTTTTCTTTTTGTCCACTATTTGAGACCTCTCGAAAGTGGAGATTGCTGGTTTATATTTGTCAGACGTTCTTATGTAACATTTAACTACAAAGACTTCGGTATAGGTACTGTTTTGGTAGAAAAATATGATGGATCACCATTAGCTGCAGTTACACTTGGAAAGGCTTTTCATTGCATCATATTTCCTCAACATTATGAGCATAGTTTTGGGCTAGAAAGTAACATTTTGAGATTGGCAAATAATAAAGTGCGCAATGCTCTAGAATCGAGCTACCTTCATCTTTCGGCTCCTTTACAACGATGCTTTGCATATTGTTCAATTTTTCCGAAGAAGTCCATCTTACATAAAAAGATGGTAGTTCAATTGTGGATTGCAGAAGGCTTAGTAGAATTGCCCATAAGTCAAGAAAGTTTGGAAAAGGTTGGAGAAGAATACTTTGATCTGCTAGTGTCATGGTCGTTGATACAACGACGATCTATCGATGATGAGGAAGCAAACTTTGAAATGCATAACCTCATCCATGACTTAGCTACAGAGCTTTCATCAGTTCTATTTGAAAGAGCAACTACCTCTATTTTGTCATACAATAGAGGGCTATATGACTCATTTAATAAATTTGATAAATTGGATGGATTTAAAGATCAAAGAATCTTTCTAGCGTTACCATTACAAGAACAACTACCTCTTTGTTTACTATCGAACAAGGTAGTACATAACTTGCTGCCAACAATGAAACAGTTATGTGTATTATCTTTGTCAAACTACAAGAGTATAATTGAAGTTCCCAGCTCTATTGGAAATTTATTATACCTGCGGTACTTAAATCTTTCTCGCACTAAGATTGAAAGGTTGCCTTCTAAAACATGCAAACTTCACAATCTGCAATTCTTGTTGTTGTCAGGCTGTAAAAGGCTCACTGAATTGCCAGAGGACATGGGAAAATTGGTTAATTTACGCCACCTTGATGTAAGTGACACTGCATTGAGGGAGATGCCCGTACAAATAGCCAAACTAGAAAATCTCCAAATTTTGTCCGACTTTGTTGTTAGCAAACGTAATGGTGGATTGAAGGTTGCAGAGCTAGGAAAATTTCCCCGGCTACATGGAAAACTTTCCATCTCCCAACTACAAAATGTTAATGATCCCTTTGAAGCTTTTCAAGCTGGTATGAAGATGAAAGAACTAATAGATGAGTTAGCTTTAGAATGGGATTCTGGGAGTAGTTTTTCAAATTCACAAATTCAAAGTGTTGTATTTGAACATTTGCAACCCTCAACAAATTTGAAAAGTCTCACCATCAAAGGCTATGGTGGAATCAACTTTCCAAATTGGTTGGGTAATTTTTTTTTTGGCAACATGATGTATTTAAGGATCTCAAATTGTGATAATTGTATCTGGCTTCCACCCCTTGGACAATTGGGTAATTTGAAAGAACTCATTATTGATTCGATGCTTTCAATAAAGAGTGTTGGTACTGAGTTTTATGGAAGTGATAGTTCTCCTTCATTTCAACCATTTCCCTCGCTAGAGACTCTACACTTTGAGGATATGCCTAATTTGGAGAAGTGGAACATAATCGAAGGTACAACTATAAAGTTTCCTAGTCTTAAAAGTCTGTTACTAATTAAGTGTCCAAAATTGATAGGAAACATACCCGACAAACTTCCTTTCTTAATTGAACATGACTTACGGGAACATGATCTGCAAGTGGAGTCGAGATATTCATATGATAATGGCAAGAATATAACTATAATTTCATCATCAGATGTATTCAGCCAACTGATGTTCCCTCCCAATTCTCTTCAAAAGTTGACCATAGACGGGTTTCCATCTCTGACATCTTTTCCAAGAGACGGTCTACCAAAAACTTTGAAATTTCTTATAATCAGTAATTGTGAGAATCTAGAGTTTCTTCCTCACGATTACTTGCACAATTACTCATCTCTCGAGGAATTGAAAATATCTTATAGCTGTAATTCAATGATATCATTTACGTTGGGTGCTCTCCCTATCCTCAAGAGTTTGTTTATCAAGGGTTGTAAAAATTTAAAATCGATATTAATTACAGAAGATGCGTCGCAAAAAAGTCTCTCGTTTCTTAGAAGCATCAAAATATGGGATTGTAATGAGTTTGAGTCATTTCCCCCAGGTGGATTAGCCACTCCAAACCTTGTTTATATTGCAATGTGGAAATGTGAGAAGCTCTGTTCATTACCACAAGCAATGAACACTCTAACTGACCTTCAAGAAATGGAAATTGATAATCTACCAAATCTTCAATCTTTTGTCGTAGATGATTTACCTATCAGTTTACAGGTATTGACGGTTGGCTCTGTTGGAGGGATTATGTGGAATACTGAGCCAACTTGGGGACATCTCAATCGCCTGTCGGTGTTGCGAATTAAAGGCGGTGATACGGTGAACATGTTGATGGTGCCATTGCTACCGGCATCTCTCGTGACACTATGCATTTGTGGTCTTAATGATACAAGAATTGATAGGAAGTGGTTTCAACATCTCATTTCTCTCCAAAACCTTGAGATTATTAATGCTCTCAAACTCAAGTCGTTGCCAAAAAAAGGATTACCTTCCTCTCTTTCAGTATTAAGTATGACTCGCTGTCCATTACTGGAAGCAAGTTTGCGGAGGAAGCAAGGGAAAGAGTGGCGTAAGATTTCACACATTCCCAACATAATTATCGATGACGAATTGATCACATGAGTTTCCTTCCCGGGTGAGTCACTGAAATAATTCTTTTTTGTTTCTTTCTTATTATGTCATCATCAATTAATATTGTTAATTTCAATAGTAACATCAAAAAACAATATTATAATTTCTAACACAAACACTTGCTCTTTTTCTAATCATAGAATTATACCAAGGGCTTCAAGTGTGATTTGTGACTTGCACCAAAATGGCAGCAATGGCATCTTAGGTATAAATTTCCTTTTTGATAGGTTTTAAGATTATTCCTTTTTATTTCATGCATAGGCCAAATGGTCATTCTACTTTCCAATTTTTTTTATTAATATTGCAAAAGGTAATGGTGCATTGCCATTTTAAAGGTAAAATGAACAATATGGCCTCTAGAAAAAGTTATCGACGTGGTTCATAAAGTGATTGATAAAACTGTTTAATTTCAATGTTACAGTAGGTGTGTGTTGCTGTGCTATGGGACATCATCTTCGTTGCAAATTCATGCTGTCTCAGTTCTTTCTGCAAGGGACTTGTGTTGAAGCCATGAGGTACCATGCTGTCCCAATTTCAACCTTTTATCTTTTCAGATATTTAAAATATATGGAAAATATTTATAAATATTTGAATTGCTTCATAGGAATAATTTAGGATTAATTAGATTATATTACATGGTTTTGTCCAACTGTAAGCATCTTTCCCAACAATTGTATTATCCAGAGCTTAAACTTTGATCCTCTCCTAGGCTGTGGAATTTACCATTGCATCCAACCTTTGATGGCCGTGATCCTCTTTCTATACCTTTATATTTTTTATGTGTGTGCATTCATAGATAGATGCCATTATTTTTTTTTCTCCATACACTACCTTCAAGTTGATAGGCAATATTTGAAGATATATGCTTTCTTTTTTTATTTCCCATCTGGTATTGTGATGCCTAAGGAAGAAGTTATTTTATTTGATCCTATATAATGTTTTGAGACTATATGTTTATCCGTTTATCAACCAGATTTGGTGGTTTAGTCTTTGTTTTTGAATTATTTAATACTGGTGGCTTCAAGTGTGATTTGTGGCTTGCACCAAGATGTCAGCAATGGCATCTCAGGTATAAATTTCCTCTTTGATTGGTTGAATGCTCATCCTTCTTTCCATTTTTTTTAATATTGCAAAAGTTAACGTTTCATCGCCATTTTAAAGCCAAAATGAAGATGATAGCCTCTAGAGAAAGTAATAGATGTGTGGTTCATGAAATGATTGTTTAAAACAGTTCAATTTTAATCTCACAATGTTGGTTTGTTGCTCAGCCAGTAAATGGGGGATATCATCTTCTTTGCGAATTCATGCTTGTCTCAGTTCGTTTTGCAAGGGATTTGTATTGAAGCCTAGAGGTACCATTCTTTATTTCTTCTCTACAATACATTTATTATTTATGACTTTTTCAGTTTTTCTCCCTCCCTCGTTCTGTATTTTCTTACGAGCTCTTGTACATGAGTTGACAATAGTAAGGGTATTTTGTTTAAGCATTTCCTGAAATCTCTAATTTATCTAGCTTCTCAAAATTATGGCACTTGGTTTCTACTTAGTTCCTAGCACAGAGGCATTTCGTTGTTCTCTTTTATATTTTTTCGTTTTATTTTTTGTTTTGATATATGTGATGATGAGAAAAATTGCTTTGGTGCAGGTGTAACCTACTCCAGTTGTTGCTCTTTTTCTACAAGAAATTAGCTTGTAGAGCAATTTACTAGGCATCTTAGTCGTTTTCAGGTATTGTTATGGAGGACTAGGACTTATCAGACGAGTTTATTAATTTTTTGTGAAAAGCCTAGCAGGAACAATAATGTTAAAGTTATTAAAATATATTTTGAAAGTATTTATAAATGTCTGAATTGCATCACAGGAATAATTTAGGATAACCTAGATAATACTAAATGTGTTCTTCCAACTGGAATAATCTCTCATAGGTTGTGGAACTCACCATTGCATCCAACCTTTTTTGGTCATGGTCCACCTTCTATAAACCTTTGTATTTCGTGTGTTTGCTTTCATAGATTGAATCCATTATGTTTTTTCCATCATCACCTCAAATTGATAGGATATGAAGACAGGTGCTTTTTTTTTCTCCAGCTGCAATTATGATACCTAAGGAAATTATTTGATCCTAAATTAATTATGTTTTGACTTTTGAGACTATAAGTTTTGTTGTATACCGTTTCATCTACCAGATTTGGTGGCTTAATCTTCGTTTTTGAATTATTTTATCCTGTTTGAAGATCTACCATGGGCTTCAAGGTTGATTGATGGGCTTGCACCAAGATGGCAGCAGTGACATCTCAGGTATAAATTTCCTCTTTAATAGGTTTGAAGTTTGAACATAACTTCTTTTACTTCATTCATGGTCCAATGCTCGTCCTGCTTTCCAATTCTTTTTTTTTTTTTTTTTTTTAAATATGGCAAAAGTTAATGCCCCATTGCCATTTTAAAGCTAAACTGAAGACTATATTCATGAAGTGATTGATAAAACTGTTTGTTGTATACTTTAGGCCATAACACTGTTCAATTTCAATCTCACAGTGTTACTCCTTTCTGCAAGGAACTGGTATTGACGCCTATAGGTACCATAATTCTCGTCCCCACACGACAACTATTATGATCTATGACATTTTTCTCCCTCCTTCAGTTCATTAATTTTTACAAGTTCTTGTTCATGGGTTTTCTATGCTTTAGTTTTATATATTGCTTTTATTTACTAGAAAGTCTTCTAGTTTATTGCAGGATTCAGAAAACGAAGTTACGAGTCTTCTCTTTCGCAAAACTATGTGTGATTTTGGCATGTCTTGTGTTGGAAAGTAGCATGTCAAAGATGCTGCCTAAAAGGAAGTGAAAAAATTGGTTTTATCAATTGCATGTACATTTTCATTTTTACTCATATTTTAAACGTATGATCTTAACTAAGCAAAGCATCACATTCTTTCTATTATATCCTGTTATTTTTGCATATGTAAAAATTACTTTTTCCTGCCATGCATCAGTGTTGATCATGACACGGTCAATGCAGTTGGCCAGGCCTGACATGATGTAACTTTTCGTGTTGGTAGTTAGGCTTTTGTCATAGTAATTTAAAATAGAGTCTGTTTTATTTACCTCTAATCCTATATATGTTGCAAATTCATAGTCTCTTACCAAGCAATAGTGTCTAAAATATTGTCCACGCCTGATTTTATTTTCTATATACTGCATAAATGTTTATATTAGGTTTGTATTTGCTCAACTGGAGGTAGATTCGTCCAATGTTTTTCTCGACAAATCTGAATGATGTCCGGGGAATATACAGGCCTTCGTAGAGATTTCCTCGACCATAGCCACAGCACATTCAGAGAAGGAGCATCCAAACGATGAAGACCAGAAGCCATGAAAGCAAGAGTTTAGTTGAGTATAACAACTAGCGACTATTTACCCAATTATGTTAGAGACATTACAGAACAATCTTTTCATTGATTTTAAAAATATATTGATGTTTGAATCCTTTGCTATACATGTAAGTAAAGATGACATGAGTTAATATCATAGTAAAATCATTGCTAAGTGGCTCAAAAACAAGATTATGAAATGGCCAGCGTATAGTTTAATACAGTTCCATTTTTATGAGAAAATTGTCTTGGACTTGTAAATGCAGAAAAGAAATGCACACCTCATCTAAATAGTGAAAAATAAATAGCAAACACCATATAATTAGGATTTGATGCTAGTAACTGTGATGCAGTTTCCGATCTCAACCGTCCAATCAAATTGGCAGCTGATTCAATTTAAATTTATTTTGTTACTATATAATCCAAACTATATGAGATCGAAAATTGCAGGTAACTGCATCTTTTCAACAGTACATGTAATTGATGATAGACTAGTAGTTTCATCAATGACCTACTAGAAGCCAAAGAAGTCATACATATACTAGTAGCCATAAAGTCATTGGAGAAATGAGAATGGGTATATGCAGAATACTAAACAAAATGAAAATAATTGATTTTTGTAACTAGGCACTTCAGTGACATGATTTGCTTTCATGAAAGAGAGCAAATATTACGACAATCACCAATAATACTCCCAAAATCCCAAACAGCGTGTTTAGCAAAGTCTCTCTAAAACATTAGTGTTGGAAAAACAAGCATCCACATTACTAACAAAATAAGGTTCTAAAGAAATCAACAGTTTGGAGAGGTTTTCAACTTCTGTTTTTGCATTTGAATAGTATATGTTGCTCTTATTGCGCTGACAGAAAAAGGAGTAGCAAACTGTTGTAGAATTAGTGCAAATTTCAATTGTTTTGCATAGATTGTGTACTTGATTGTTGGATTCATGGTTTTAAATTGCAGTCTACAACTGTAATTGTGGCCGTAATATTATAAATTTTGAAGTCTCCGCAACAACATCACTACCACAATTTAAGCCGCATCGGCCACATTTTCCCACAATATAAAAGTGTGCAGCGTAATTATGAACGCAAATGCAATTTAAAACCGTGGTTCATTGGGATGTACGTTTCGATGTACCTAGTACCACAAGGAATGTGTTGTGGTATGTTTGGCCTCATACATGTTGGGATCGAATTCTAATGCTTATGTCTCACGAAAGTTTATGTCGTACTGAATTTTGAGAATCTCCAGTGTGATTGATGATAAAAGGCTTTTATTAATGAAACATGTTTGGTTTTACGGTGGGATTAGTAAAATCACAGTGAACCATTGTGGTTCGTTGTGATTTTATCAATCTCACCGTGAAGTCAAACATACACATAATCTTCTTAAAATAATCATCCAAACATAAAATCACTCTATTTTAATTCAATTCATTCCATCACATTTGATCGGTCCAAATATAAAAAACATATCCCAAAGGAAACAACACAAGAGATCGGTCCAAATATAAAAATCATATCTCAAAGGAAACAACACAAGAGATAAGACCTTAACAAGACACACTCTTATTCGGAAAATAACATAATGAAATCAAAAGCAGATGCCAACATAACTCAAACACATTATAGATATACCCTCATAGCAAGTGATCTTTAGTCTTGTTGTCCCAAAAGAGTGAGGATGAACTTCTTGTAGTTTCCTGAGATTTCCTTGGAGACTGCATCTTCAAGATGAACACTATTTCTCTTGTAGTAGAGCTCTTTGATATCCCTCAAATCCTTCTCAGCCCTTGTGACAATCACACGGTTGAGTCCATCCTCATCTGTTCCAAATTTTTTGATTGCATTGCGCAGAACCTACACATAAGTGGAATTTTCACCGTAAGTCATGTTAGATATCTTAAATAGTCGGTTAGTTAATTAAATTGGTTAGTTAATTATTATACATTAGTTAATTATTTATCTAATTGATTATATAAATTTATGCAATCAATGATATAATTCTTATTCTTTTCTCATACTATCAATAATATTTAATTTATATTTATTCCTTTCTCTTTTATCAGTTATTTAAATTAAGAATTGTAATAAGTCAAAGTATAAGAATTAAGAAATTCTATTGATTGATTTTATAATGTAATACATTGTATTTGGCATCGATGTGGAGAAAAATTAAGTGATTTAACAATTTAGTCACAAAAATGGTAAGTGCAAGACAATTCAATTTATAAAATGAGTTACAAAATAATCTTTTGAATTGAATTTTTTATAACAAATTTTCTAAGATAATTTCAATAACAAAATTAAACGATTCAAAAAGACTAATATAATAAAAAAAAAAAAAAAATTCCAAGTATCATTTTAAAATTTAATAATATTATTTAAAATTTCAGAGATTAAATTTTCGATTTAGCACTCAAGGTGCTCTCAGTTACATGTATAAATATAGAAAGTGGCTATTTTCTCTAGGAATTCTAAAAAACATTACTCTTTTCTTAATATTATTTGATACTTAGACGTAAAAAAAAAAAGTTGTTTCAAACTTAGAGAAATGATTATTATTATTATTATTATTATTAGAAAAACATAGAAAATTGTACCACAAAAAAGAAAGTGAAGACCTAACCTTCTCATAGTACTTTGTATGGTCATTGATGCAACGGATAACTGTGTGCAATGCCTTGTGGAAGTCATCAGATGTTTGATCCAACAATTTCTACATAGACGAAGAGTTAATAAATAAATATTTTTCATTTGGATCACAAATGTAGAGAACAATTAATGAAAAATATTATAACAAGAATTTTGATGAAAAGTCTCTGTATAGATTCATTTTTAGATACTTTAAAATTGATTTTCGATGGATAGAATGTTGGAAAAAAAAATTTAAATAATAATTACAATATAAGAAAATAATATGAAAATTATAAAATTTGAAAAAAAATCACAACGTTCTTTAATAATAACTAACAAATAACACTATTTTATAAATTATTAGAATATATATTATTCTCAAACTCTCGATACCTTAGTACATCTATACTCTTCAAAGTAAATATTTAAATGATATTTCACGTCATTTTAACACAAAAGTAGAAGAGAAAATAAATGAATCAGATATATGCTTCAAATGTTTTTGACAGGTGCGAATTATAATGAAGAACTATAGTAATTTAGATAATCTTAAATTCTCTTCTTTTACAATTTCAAGCAATACAAGACTATTTCAATTTTCACAATTTCAATCCAAAACTCAATGTAGAATTGATTTTGGTACATAAAAATTGGTTTTGTTTGGATGAGCTATATGTCCACTATAAAAATCTAATATGTTATTCAAGTCTATCAATCAAACAACTCATAATTTATATACATGCATCAAGCTCAATAGTGTTCGAAGTGAGGGGTATAAAAACTTAAAAATGAATCATCTCGAGTTAAATTGATTTTAAGTTGAACTATACTATGTAGCTTATGATTTTAAGTGTGATTTTTACGCTTAAATTTATCGTTCAATTTTATGTAAATATATTCATTCAAAATCAATTTTTATCATCACATAACCAAACACATAGTTATTAAAGAAAAAAAAAAGCTATTTTTGTATACCTTACTGATGGATGTGCCATGTTCATCTCTATAGCGATTGAAAGTTGCCACAAGTTGAGTCTTGCTCCTTGTAGTGAGAATCCTAATGACTTCTTCTTCATTGTTGCCTTTCTTTTCCTTGACACTTTCATGAATAATATTAGCTTCATTTTGAGCTAATTTTGCATTGATTTCATCTCCCTCATACCTAAATGAGCTCACCAATCCAACCAAAAGCTGCTCAAAATTAAGCAAAGACACATACAATGTTAATACAACTATAATCAAATCTTGCCTAAAAAAACTATAATCAAAACTCTTTTTCCATCATGTGAAAATTAGTTATACATATAAAAAAAGTATACCATTTTATAGGCTTCTTTTGCAACAAAAAAACTATTAATAGGCTTAAATAAATTTTTCATCCATGTAATATGTACCTTCTTTGATTTTAAATCTTGAACTATTTTTTCAGGGTTATACATATCAAAAGTACATATGCAAATTTCATCAAAAAGGTCATATAAGGCATGTTTCCATTGATTTATTATAGTTTATTTATTGGCATAAGTATATTTGTAAAGCTATTTGAAAGATCTTACAAAAATAACTTATGACATCTCTATAAATTGTTTTTAACTTATTTTCATCAATTTTCCAATATAGTTTGAAAACAATTTAACTTTATTTTATATTTTCTTATAAAAATAATGTATACATAAGTGCTTATATCATAATCATTTATACTATAAACACTTAATAAAATTGTTTATTCAAATATGATCTAATAACTATAAAGAATGACTTGCCTGACGAAGATGACCAGTGGTGTGAGCGGCCACATCTTCTTCGATGGAACGCTTGTAGCGGTTATGATAGGCGCGCCTCACTGCTAAGAGCTCTTCAGCTGATAGCACAGAAGCAATTTCAGCAACAACATGATAGTCTTTGCTGCCATTTCTAATTGCTACATTGATCAAAACAGCATCACGATCTGCAGGCTCCAACATCCAACGGTACACAGCTCTCTGATTTTGTATACACCACATTATTTAAAAACAACAAGATTATACAAAAACTACATGATATCATTTGGTAAAATCATGTAATAGAAATATTTATTGATAAGTGAATTAGTTGTCACTTTTGTAAGAGTTAGTTGGTAGGTACTAGGTAGTTAGTTTGTTGATTGTCAGTCAATTAGTTCATCAACTATTAATTTGTTTATCAACGATCGATAATTATTTACTTTACACTAAATTGATCAATTTAGAAGAGATGGATTTCATGTTTTTAAACTATACCTCAAAGTCACCGGAGATTTCAGACTCAAGACGTTTGATGAGATCCTCTTGAAAAAGCTCTTCATAAGCTTTTCTAATTTGTTGCCTTTGATAAACATTTCTATGACCCAATATTGCTATGATGGTCTTGTCATCAGCACCCCATCCTGCAAAATGTTAAAAACATTAAACACAATATCATAATTTACATTTTGTATAATAATTTACATTTTGTAAAAGATTATGGATGTCACGCCATCACTAATGTATCATCTAACGGTTCAACTTGATTTTTTTAAGCAAAGTCTTGGATTAATAACAGAAAAATAAACATTGTAGAGCTTAATTTGTCACCTATATATGGATATATCCATCAAATTCGTCGGGGTCTAATATGATTTTCAAATTATGAGAATCCGTCTTCAAAAAATTACTCTAGTGATTTGGATTGAGATATCGAAGAAATATTAGATAAAAGATCCAAAATTTATTCTCTACTACTGAACATTTTTTTCATCTCCTAATAAATTAACCACTAACATTTTGTCTCTCACATGATCAAATATAAATACATAATCTAAATTTGCTTTAAAATGACTAGAGCCGGTAGCTAATGAAAGTTCAAGTTCTTAAGTCACAATATATTTTGTTTATGTATTAACAAGATAGAACCAAAAAAACAAAGCAAATTCATATAACAATTCATTAAAAATGAAGCAATAATTTAAAGAAAAGGCAACCTTTGAAAGCAGTGTGAAGGGCATTTGCATCCTCAACAGGGGAATGGTTGATGGGAGCAATAAGGGTAGCCATAGCTGAATATATTTTACTTACTATATGGTGTTGGATATATAATCTAATTAAATAAGCTATAGTGCTATGTTAGCAAGAAAATTTCGTCACAATGTATATTTGGACATTACGTCAATAGAAAATGGAAGAATCTGAAGCTAGCCGTATCCTCAGAATTGGTAATTAGTAGGTGCTGTGATTAATCAATACAAGGAAGTTGAACTAGTATTATCATAATCCTGTACTGGTTAACAATTCAAAAATATAAAATACTCCCTCTAATATCAAAAGAAAAATGGTAAAATACATCGTAGAGTACTTTAACTTACGTAAAAATTACAGATTAATTTTTATAATTTTCTTTTATAATAAGTTAGTTCTATTTTTTTTAGTAGGTTAGTTTTTTAACTTTTTTATGTTAAATTCGTCATTTATAAATATTTGTACAACAATTCTAATTTTAAACCAACAAAATTAAAATTATATATTTTTTAAATAAATTTATGTAATTTGTAAGAAATTTTTATTGTACTAATTTTAAGAATATATATTCTCGATCAAATATAAAAAAATTGAGTGAAATATATATTAAATTTCTTTAAACATAAAATTTATTTAATTTCATTATTTTAATTCAGATCGTAAAATCGATTAAAAATTTAATGTTTTTCTTTGATGAATATCATGATTATAGTAAGTTTTTTTTTTTTAAATTTTTAAGTATAAATAATTAAAATATGAAGTACGAATAATTAAAATAAAATTAGACTAAAAATACTTATGTGTTGTAAATTTTACAATATAAAAGATTAATTTATTGAAAAAATTTAAAGAATAAATATAATATTTTGCATGTAATTTAGATGTATTTTGCGAAGAAAAAGTAGTAGTCTCACTTATAATAAACAAATTTAACAATTTTTTACTCTATTTAATATATGCTTTGTTTTTTAATTAATTTTCGTAGAACAAATTTCTAGAAATGATATTATTATAAATAGATTAAAATCAGAAAAAGGTAAATTAAGCACACACACCTTTTCCGTGGGTAAAGTGAAATAAAATAGTTGATTTTATCCCCAAATTCCTTTCATTCATCAAAGAGAGTAAGGAAGAAAACAAGCGAACGCAGGAAACGTTCCACCGTCGCACATTGTACTTCCACAGTCACAACATTGAGGTTTGTCTTCTCTTCTCTCTTCTTCCTCAAAACCCTAATTCATAAATTCTCTTCATGTGCTTTAGTTCAGTCATGTTACTTGAGGAAATTCTAATTGTTAACACTGTCTTATTATCCCTTGTTCATTTCAATTCTATTAGCAAAAACTAAACGGTTACTTCTAGATTTCTTCATGATTTCAGTTCTTATGTGCTTTTTAATTTTCTCCTTTTCAAGGATAGAGATAGTGACTTTTTAGTTCCATGTATGTTGTTTACTTTGTGATTGTGTGAAGACATTTCCTATTTTCATTTCCGAAAACGTGGATTCGTTTTATCTTTTTGAGGGGTTTTGTCATGAAGATAAGATGAAATAGTAGTGAAAGAAAATGCATTTTCAAAAATAATGAACACAGTTTTTGATGTTTTCATTGCTTCTCGAAATATTAGACAATTTTTCACTTTATTAACGAATAAACTAACATAAATTTTAGGAAATAAAAATAAGATATGTTTTTATATAGCAAACGGCTCTTTAATTATCATTATTGGCTCGGTAATATAACATATATTACCTCTGTCCCTAATTATAAGACTCATTGTTTTTTCACCTATATTAAGAGAAGTAGGTAATGAATTTTATGTGCAAATGTTATTAAAATACTCTCTATACATGAATGTATTCAATTTGATTTTTTGTTTTCCACGATAAATTAGGAGTATATAAGGTGTATGTTTGAAAGAAAAAAAAATAATTGCACTTAGTAACTTGAAAGGGTGCCTATATTTAAGGACACATTTTTTTTCTTCTCAAAAGGAGCTTATAATTAGGGATAGACTTGTTGGAAATATATACAAACAAACTAAAGACTTGTCAGTGTTGGACAGAAGTAGATATTATCATGTCCTCTCTCATGTTATAAAGCTATGAACAATGGATGGTACTTAAAAGTGATAAGTTATTATAATTGTTTGTGTGGCTTTAATCTTTATCTTTCATATGATGAGAAAGAAACATGTGAAACTGTGAACCTTTGAAATTGTCATTATAACATTAGAACCTAGTGGCTCCAGCTCAAAAAGTTTTAAGTAGAAAGCAATGGTGATTTTCTTTTTAACAAGGTTTTTTGTGTCTATTAGCTATCACTGTTTTGAAGTTTCGGTATATCCTTTTGTGCATTTAGATAATGGAGGAATTGGTTCTTAAGTAAAGGGTACTCTTATGTATTTCTTTCCTGCTTAGCTACATAACATTTAAGATGAAGTTAATTTATTGGATTAGTTCAAAACTTATGAAACTGTAGTCCATATTTATTTGGTATTACTATGATATTGTTTTATACTGTGAGTTATGAGTATTTAACTTCAAATGATTTGGGGAGCATACTTAGTATCAAAAGAATCCTTTTTAAAGGTGCAATGCATGTCGTGTTACACAGTCATTGTTATAACTGCTGTACCTACTTCTATTCATATTCATAAGTTTATGTGCCTAATAGATTCGATAGTTGAATGTACGTGCTAATTGTTTTTCTGCTTTTTTTATAGATGCCTCCGAAAAAGAAGACTAGAGTCAAGCATCCTTTGAGGAAGAACTGCGTGATTTTACCAGACATAGTAACTCAGGTGGCTCAGCAAGTACAAGCAGCAATTGATCAATCCCCACTAGATGACGATGCCACTACACTAGCCCCACTGTATGGGTGGCGTCCCACCCAGGGACATGTAAAGCTTTACACCCAACAAGTTGTAGTGCCTCCGCCCCAGCCTAATGAGGTGCATCACTTCGAACTAATTATAGTAATGATGTATTTTGTTCCACAGGACACAATACATCCTTCTAGGGAGGACCACATTTCCGCCTAATAGATTTGCTAGCAGAATGTGTGTGCTAATTGCTTTTTGGTTTTTTTATAGATGCCTCCAAAAAAGAAGAGTAGGATCAAGCATCCTTTGAACAAGAACCATGTGATTTTACCGTATATGGGAACTCAGACGGCTCAGCAGGTACAAGCAGCAGCTGATCAGTCGCCACTAGATGACAATGCCACTACACTAGCCCCACAGTATGTGCAACGTCGCACCCTGCGACATGTAAAGCCTCCTACGCAACAAGTTGCATTGCATGTGCCCCAACCTAGTGAGGTGCATCACTTCGAACCAACTATAGTGATGATGCTATCATTGGGCTTTGTGCCACATAACACAATACATCCTTCTAGGGAGGATCACCTTTCTGCCTAATAGATTCGATAGCATAAGGTGTGTGCTAATTATTTTTTTGTTTTTTTATAGATGCCTCCAAAAAAGAAGATTAGAGTCGAGCATCCTCTGAAGAAGAACCGTGTGATTTTACCACATATGGTAACTCAGACGAATCAACAGGTACAAGCAGCAGCTGATCAATCGCCACTAGATGACAATGCCACTACACTAACCCCACAAAATGTGCCGCGTCGCACCCAGCGGCATGTAAAGCCTCCTACCCAACAAGTTGCAATGCCTCCATCCCAACCTAATGAGGTGCATCACTCTGAACCAACTGTAGTAATGATGCCAACACTGGGTTTGGTTTCAATGGACACAATACATCCTTCTAATGAGGACCACATTTCCCCGTCCTCGACTACTTATCATTCTCCATCGCAGCCAATGACATCCTTTTCTTCGCGACATACTCCAGTTTCGACTAATCCGTCACGTTTAGTACCTGCTCCTAGAGGTAATAGGACTAATGGGTCACAATACTCCCGTCCTATCCCTGAGACTACACCTGATGGGAGGCCATTGATTCATCCGGATGGTCGAGGGTACGTAACCGATTCCAATTAACTTCTCAGTATACTTGTATAATATATTTAACATGTTGTTTATAACTTATTTGCAGGTGGTTACCATGTAGGGTGGCCTCTAGGGCCCTCACCTCAGTCATTACATCACAATATAGTGATCCGTACCCTAGTTGGGGAGCGATCCCACCAACTATGGTAGAATGCTGGTTTGAAAAATTTGGTGTAAGATTCTGTTATATTTCTTGTTAACTAAGTTCAATTATTGTGTAGATAGTAATGAATATATTCTAACTTCTTTGAAATGTAATATTGTAGGAAAAAGTTGCTTGGTTGCCTGAGCATGATTTTCAAATTAGGAATATCTTCAAAACTAAAGGATCAATGCGTCTTTCTGAGATATTGATGGAGGCGAGGAACAAGCGCAAGCGTCCATCTTGGATGGACGAGAGTGTTTGGAAAGAACTTGAGAGGATATGGATGGATCCATCCTATAAGAAGATATCAGTTCGAGCTAAGAAAAACCGTGCTTCTTCTAAAGGAGGATCTGCCCATACTTGTGGATCTATATCAGTCGCTGAGCATGCCATACGAATGGTACGTTTTCCATGTTAAACATTTGTCGCTTGCCACTAGTTTGTAGTTGGATTTTGGTTTTTGTAGCTTGTATCTTTCTATTTGGTTTTTAGTTCTGTATATACGAATCATGCTGAGCTTGGATTAATTGGTTTTTAGTTCTTATCAGTGTTGTCAATGGCAGATAGCAAAATATGGCAGAAGGCCAAAAATCCTCCATATAAGCATGCCATTGCGACCTATGGTGATGCCATGGCGGGAATTCCTTAATAAATGGCCTATGGCAGTTTTGCCAAAATTCCGTCATGCCATGGGGAACGCCATTTAACAACATTGGTTCTTATATGAATCATGTTGTTTCGTTTTTAGTTCTGCTTACGAATCTAAAGACTGTGTTTGGTTGTGCGACATCATTGGGTTAACCGGTTTCATCTTTATACTGTACCAATACTTAGCTTGGATTAATTGGTGTGATCTTTTATTAATGTGACAATATTGTTGGTTGTGACAGCATTAGATTTTTAATCTATGGGCTCTTAGGAGGGGATGCATAGAATAAGTAAACAATTATACCAATGGCTTGATTTAGTTAATTGCTTTTTAGAGTGCCATTTACCACTTATCTCCAATTTTATGTTCTCTCTTGTACCAAGACTTGGTAATTTGATGTTCTCTTGTGTAGCAATACTTAGCTTAGCTAATATCTTTTTTAGTTTAGCGCAAATTGCCCTTCTATAAATAAATATGACAGACCACAAAAATCAAGTTCTTATTTTTCTTTCAATTAGAATATTAATGAGACACAAGTCCTTATGGTGTTTTTTCTCTACTGTTTATTATAGTATTTAATGAAATCATAATGCCCCTTTATTTACAATGATAATAAATCCTAGCTAATCTGTTCGATTGACATGTGCAATTCACTTTAACCAAAAGCTTGCAATGAGTATAGCAAATTTGTTGCACCTAGCTATTATGCCTTTATAAACACTCAATTTCACTTTTTTCAATAACACTTATTTTTGTTCTTACAAGTAGAATTCCTTGTTCATTTGTCTAGTCATATGGAGAGTGTACTTGTGGTTAACATGAATCTTAAACAGATTTAAAATTTTAAGTAGCATATCATATCATATTAATGTATTCTTTTCTTTTTATTTTGGTTGTTTGTTCTGGTTGTTGACCACTGTGGTGGAAGCTTGTGTATATGCTTGATTAATGAATTACCATGAGGATTGCTTGACAATATAATTTTTTGGTAACTATTACTCGAGAAACTCGATGTTATATATATATGTTCATAATGTTCTACATTTGTTTTTTATGTTTTTGTAAGGCTGAAGAGTTGGGTAGAGATCCCACGTTGGATGAGATCTTCGTAAAAACACACACCAAGAAGGACTCCTCTTGGGTTGATGATAGAGCAAAAAAATCATATGTAAGGAATATTGAAGTATTGATTTGATTCTTTAATTTGATTTTGTTGTATGAGTAATGCAACTTTTACAAGTTTTACATTGTTTTCTATTTGAGCAGGAATCCTTTCAGGATAAGTTACAAAAGGCCTCCCAAGGTGAGGATGCATCTGGTAGTGGCTCTCAAGCCGTTAACCCCGCAACTCGTTTAGACATGTGGGTCCAATCTGTTGGGGGAAAGAATCGAGGACGTATTTACGGTGCCGGAGATAGATCCTCGCTGTATAGACCAGGTGTCAAATGTCTATCCCCAGATTCTCGTCCATCTAAAGGTTGCTCCAATGTCCTATCTCAATACTCTGGCGAGGTGGCTGCACAAATAGCAGCATTTGAGGAGCGAGCAAAGGCGGCAGAGGATGAGGCAAGAGAAGCGCGGGAAGAGCTTAGGCAAGTAGAGCAGCGTCGACAAGAGGAAGTTCACCTGGCAGAGCAGCGCACTGCGAAGTTTCAGAGGCAGCTAGCATCATTAGCAAATAGTGTAGCCTCCATACAGGCTGAGTCCTCCCGTCGTCATCGTTGTCGTCGTCGTCGTCGTCGTCGTCGAGATTATGATGAGTATGAGTCTACCAGTGATGAGAGCGAGGACTATTGATTTCTATTGATATTTTGATTTTGTAGTTCTGACTTGTAGTAACATTATCCATATCTACCCTTTTGTCTAGACATCTGGTGTCGCTGTTATCGACTTTGAGACTTGTAAGAGACACTTTGTGTATTATAAATACTACACTTTATTTTAACATGGTGATCTTTTGTTATGTTTAAAATTTATTTGCTTAATTGTTTTTATAAGTGATGAAAAAAGTTATTATAGAAAATGGGAGCAAGCTGTGTGAAACTTAAAATGTATTAAAAATTAAATTTGATATTTGACAATATATTCATTACCCATTGAAATGTCATGGGTATGGTTTTGAGAATACCTATGATATTTGTGGGTAACTTTATTTATGAAATTGGCGTGGATATACATATTAACATCTCATAGCAAACAATAGAACATTCCGTGGGTAGTCTGGGTATTGTTATCCAATGAAATTAAACATTACCCACGAAAATGTCAGGGGTAGCGTCACCCAAAGAAAATAATGAATTAATTTATCTAAGGAAATGTAATGAGTGAATGTAACTTGTGGCATTTATGTGTATAACATTTTACCTATGAGACATTTATGTATTGTTTAATGGCTGTGGGTAATTTGAATCTATGGATAAATTTTAATTATTCACAAAGTTTCTACCGATAAAGTCAAAATTTATTTTGAATAATGACATATTCTTTTGTAGAGGTCGGATCCAATACTTACTCTTTTACAAATTAAAAAATCTAATAAATCACTTTTGACAATTTCATATAGATTAAAAAACTCAACTTTTGTTGATTTTGCTAAAACTATACATTACTTTCCTATTTTCAGTTGCTAAAACATTTAAAGTCGTATTCAATAGCGATAGATATATTTTATGTTGGTGTTAACAAAAGCAATAATAATGGTATGAGAAGAGTATTAAAAAAATGTGGGAAAAAGATTAGGTTAGGAGTAATATAGAAAGATATTTTATGTTGGTGTTAACAAAAGCAATAATAATGGTATGAGAAAGATATTTAAAGATGTGGGAAAAAGACATTTGGTAGGGGTATTTTAGGAAGAACAAAATTAGTTTTACATTTGATATTTTTAAACGTTTTATATTTTGAGACAATTACTTTTTAAAATGACTTATCTTTGGCCATAGGCAATATGAACCGATCATTCAAGATAAGAAGATTAATTTAAATAAATAAAATCTATCTATTTTATTTATTTTATACATATATAATTGTTAGGACTCAATTGTTCTATCATGTAATTATTTTTTATGATTTCACCGTGTTAATGCTTTGTTGTTATGTTCGTCATTTATGTGTGATACTATTTTAATTTTTTACTTTATATTGGTGTTTGTTTTGTTTATATTGATAAATTTACTTCGATCAAGTGTTGATTTAATTAATGGTTTTGACGGCGCGAATGTTGTAATTTTGGGGTATGGTATTCTATATATTTTTACTTTTGTTATATTTGTATATTTTATCACGTTTGCATTTTTTTTGTAACATTGTTAACTTGAGTGATGTTAGTTTGTTTACAAATTATATTTTTTTAGTTTAGTGATTTTAAATTGTGTTATTTTCAATTGATATAATTTTTATCAATTTAAACAAATGAATATTGATTTTTAATTATCATATACATATAAAATGGTAGTAATTATATTAAATATGTAATAATTTTCAAGAATTTATTTTTATTTTCTAATCCTTTAACATCCCTTATTATTTATTATTCTTATAAAAAGCAAATTTTGGAAAAATAAATTTATATTTTAATATATATTTAGGATTTAAACAAAATAATAATAATATTATGAT
>JBBPBR010000004.1:6298418-6343637 GCA_037974775.1 Cicer pinnatifidum
TAATTATTATTTTTTTGTCTATAGATGAGATAATATAATTACTAGAAACTCACATAATTGTGAGATCTCGAATTTAAATTCGAGACATAATTTTCAACTAATAATATCAACTTTTTATCTATTGAATTAATATTCAAATACATCATAAAGTATTTTCAACCATAGAAATGAATGTAGGAAAATCTAAATGAAAAGACTTAAATAAGATCAAGAAAGAAAAACTAATTAATTTTTCATATGATATGATGCAGGAGAACATGATCAAGGGTAATTAAGTATAAGATCGCATTATTAATTATAATAAATTAACTATAATCTAGCTTCATTAAATATAAAAAAAAGGACAAAATGAAGCATAATCGATAATTGTCCTTTTGGTAGTATCCCTTATATTTTAGTTGATTAAGCTATTTAATAAAATTCATTTTCACGTTAAAAAAATTAAATTCAAAAAAGGACAAAATGTGTAAATAGGCACCTTTGAAAGAAAGTCGAAGAGCTTCAGCATCTTCAACAGGAGAAGCTTGATTATGAACAACAATGGTGGCCATTAGAGTGCTACCTTGATTAATTAATTAATTAAGTTTTCCTTAATTTCTCTCTCAAGTTTGTAACTGTGGAAAGCTATATGTGATTACTAGACTTTGGCTTTTGTCACATTTTATAGTACCAATGGCTCTCTTGGAGTTAACGCCATTCTAAATATTTCATGTAAATTTGTGCTAATGATTCTCTTTGCATTTAAAAAAAATGTTCAAATTATATTTTATTTATTTTAAAATAATTGATCTATTTAAAAATAATTATTTCAAAATATTTTTTCTTTTAATTTTTAATATATTTTTTAATTATACTATTTAATTAATATTATTTATATAATTTTTATTGAAATATTTTTTACTATATATTTATGACATTGATAATATATCAATTCTTAATAAAAAAATGATTAATTATATTTATACAATTTTTTTAATATATATCACATGATCAAATTACTTAATTATTTTAAAACTTAAAGAATACTTTATTTTTGATAATTTTACATAAATTAAAAAAATATAGTTAATACTTTATGTAAAAGAAAAATTATAATTTACTTTTCAAATTTATCTTCCATTAAATTTTGGAAAAATATAGTTTAAAATAATTTAAAAATAAAGTATAAATAGTAAATAATAAAAAAAAATATTAATGATTCTTTGTATCGTGTAACAAAATATAATTTAAGAAGGTGGGAGTGTTTATTTTTTGTATGCACTTTAATTAAATTTATTCAATAAAGGAAAGAAAAAAAATTGCGAGAGAAAAAAATTGTGTAATGAAGCGGAAAGTAAAGCTGGCTTCTATTGTTGAGGGTTGTTTGGTTGGAAATTGGAGTGATAATAGGTAGGAGAGTCTATGGCTTAATGTATGGACAAAATAGATTTATAAAAATTTAGGTTGCAATTGATTGATAACAATAATTCATTAATCTATTTACAATGCACTAAATTTTCTTTTAAAAAATCTAATTAAATCTATCTATTAAAAATAAAAATCATCTAATCTATCCACTATCACATTTTAATGGATGAATGTTCAACCATTAATAATAATAAATAGTTTTTATTTATTGTAGAAAAAAATGAATTGTGGCTTTTGTTATTCCTAAATTAATTAATTAATTCTTTAAATTTATAGTTGGATGGATTGAATGAAGGATGAATAATTGAATCAAATTGTTATTCTTAGGCTACATCACTTTAAGTTATGTCGAATTTTTTATAAAATGAATAAAACTAAGACTTCTAAAAAAATATTATTCAGTTAAAAAGATTAAGTTAGAGACCACATACAATGTCTTTTAAATCTACAAAGACAACTTAAATAAATATAAATATATTTTTATCACTATTATAATTATCATATTAAATTTTAAATTAAATATTAAATTTTTAATAATTTATGTATATTAACTTTTAAATTTTTAACGTATTTAAATATGCTATTATAAAATAAATTTAAAATATAATATTTTAAAAAGTTAAATTTTTTGAAATATTATATTAAATCTCAAAATAAATTTAATTTAATTTACATGTTAATCTTAAATTTTTTTAGAGATCAAACCAAAATCCGAAAAAATCTAACTCACCGTAAGATGCTGCCACTCGTAAAGAATCCGTGAATAGTGAGTCATGTCATTGTCACATGAGGTGTTTTTTCGTCCCTTTCTGTATGCATGGAGAACAAATGGCAAAATATGACTAGGATTCTCTCTTCTTTCCCAATAGTTTAATGTTCCTTTACTTGTTTGTTTCTCCTTTCAAATTCAAAGTAAGCAATTTCAAAATTTGATCAATTTTTGTATAAGAAATACTGGCAAGTGTCTAAGTGCATAGGTTAAATAATTAAATATATAATTAATATTTTGGAATTTGTGAATTTAATTTTTAAAAATTGAAAAAAATGCTATTTTCTCAAAAGTTTAAAGACCCTATATTTTTATATAACAAGTATGCATATGACATTGATGTGTTTGTTTGTTTACTTCTTTTGCACCTTCTTTTTCACTCTTTGATTGAATAAAGAATGACAAAATTGTAAAAGAATAATTTAATTTGTTAAATTAAAAGAAAAAAGTTTCATAAAAAATTGATATTCTTTATATATATATATATATATATATATAATATTTATTTCTATTTATGTTTAGGCTTATAATTTGAAGACCTTCCCAATGATAAAAAATGCAGATTAAAAATAAAAAATAATAAAGTTAATTATATATCCCTAATTGATTGTATTTCATTAGGCTCTTATCAATATTTTGTTTTCAATAAAAAGATTGATGTCTCAAATAAAAGTTAATGAACTAAGAAATACCAAAAAATCCTAATTAAAAAGTTTGATGGATCAGATTCTAAGAACCAACGTAACTATGGACTTTTGCCTTTTCGCCTTCAAACTAAGATGAGAAGGTTGACACTAAAAAGAAATTTGTACTTAAAACAAAATCACGTACTTGTAAGAGAATTGCAACTCATACCCTCTTAAAAGCAGTTGATGCCACCAATTTGCAAATTGCACTCAAATTCTAAACAAACATTGCCAAGATCATGTCTCTTGTTTTCTTTTTGCAAGTTTGTATGGATTTTTTCCCTTGCTTTGGTATCAAAATACTCATGTTCTCACTTTTACTCACTACCTTCTTAGAAGCTATTTAATATTATTATATTTTTTCATCCGACTTACACCAAAAATAATTTTCTAATTACAATCAATCAATAGTCATTAATTTAAAAAATTTATTAATATATATATGATATCATTTGAAAATATACTTCTAAACAAATCATACACTTTTGAAATAGATAACGCCCCATCAAACATTCCATACATTGCACATTTCTAGCAAGATAGTTAATGAAATTCAATAGCCTCTAATCAAAAGGGGAAGGGGGAAAAAGAAATCTAAGAATTGGATTTTGAAAAGGACATTATTCAAATATATATTGAGCATCCGATAATATCATTATTTCCAATAAATATATAAACAGCAGTAATGTATTTTGACAACAAATTAAACTACAGTAAAAGTTGCAAAATCAACTAACAAAAGAGCACATATGCTATCAGAATTGAGTACTAGTATTACTCACAAGAATCATAATAATCCAACTAAACATGACTAAATAGTTATTTTTATGTACACAATTGTACGCTGCCTAAATCCTAGAATATGTTATGTTCAGTTTCTGGATTCTGATTTGGCTTCAATCCCGCGCTTTGGGTACAAAGATCCTACAGCTGGAACTTCAGCATGTGAAGATACCATTGCTGAAAGAGGTTGGAAGTTTGTATTCCCAACAAACCAATAGAGAGCCCATTTCAAATTGCAGAGTGTGTACTTGAGTGCTTTTGTCCAATTTTCTTGCTTATTGAAGCTTTGGGTGATGGAATAGTTTTCCACTTTGTCGTTCTCAATCCTACAAACCAGCACAAATATTTGTCATTCCCAATGCTATAAACTAACATGAGATAGTGATAGACATAGACATAGAACTTGTTTGGATAAACAGCTTAATTCAGTGTTTATTATATAAGTGCTTATGTATATTTCTCTATCAAAACGTATAAAGTCAAATTATTTTCATATAAGTTATATGTCTCTCTAATAGTCTCACAAGTACTTATGTTAATAAATAAGATCAAAGAATTATCCAAATAGGCCTTACAGTTTGACAAATGATTCTCAAATTATGGTATATATAGAGACAAACTTAGCAAGAACAAAAGGCAATGGAAATATTTTAATTAGTACAGTTAAGTCAGGGACCGAGAAAAAGAGAGAAAGGATATTTTTAACAATATCTGTGTACAATGATATAATATCTAGTGTACATAGTACTGAAAGATAAAATTCACTATACTAGTATATACTATATGCAATTATACTTACTTATAAGGTAGCTTGAAACATTTCTCAGGTGGTATGTTATTCTCTTGATCCTTAGAATTGGCAAATTCTGCAAAATCCTTGAGGCATGCTAAAAACAATGTCATTGCCTTGTCATAGCGAGTACTCCAGAACAAGTTGACTGGACCAAACCTGCAAAACATAGCCATTAATAATGGAAAGGTAGACAAGTTTAAGTACAATTCTAAAGGCAACGAGTTTGTTGTAGCGTTTTGTCTGCAACATTTTATATTAGTATGACTCAGATGACCAACCACATCACCACAGGCATACAGAACCCAAGCAAGGGGTAAAATATTATCAAAACAACAACAATGCCTACTCCAAACTCCAAAGTTTATTCTGGCATTTAACTACAAGTATTCAGTAACAACAAAAATGCAGATAAATTGAAATTGCTGCCAACCGATCAGCTGGTACATCTTATTTGTTTTTCCATGCATTATATTTAAGATTTTATCTCAACGAGAACCATATATTTCAAATAAAGCAAGACATCACAAAGACAACTACAAAAGTAGAATCAGAAGGCATACTTACAGCTCATAAGTACTGTTGTTGCTGTCTGTGATACGAGGGTAGCTACCCATGGGAATTATTTTTATTCGATATCTAAAAAGTAATGAGTTAAGGAAATGTAACAATTCATTCGTAATATATTATATGTAAAATGTAGTGTACAATAAAATGAAAATGTTGACACAAAAGCAAATACAATCTTGAAAGTTTCATTTGATGTAAAATTTCAACTCAATTAGATACCATCTTGTACTATAACTTATGAACAAAAAATTCAGCTAAAAAGAAAACAATAATTCCAAATTCACCTTGATTGGAAAAATTCAACACGTAACTATGTTTGCCGATGAGGACATTGGTGTAGATCTTAAAATCATTGATTGTGATGTATCTATCACTCGCAAAAACTTGAGGAAAAAATAGCATAATTAGCAGATGATTTCAATCATTATAACTTGGTATCTCAAGCACTTAGCATGCCCACTGTCAGATGCAAAATTCTGTTTTGAACTAGTTTCATAAATTCATGATCATTTCATTACATTGAGACATAAGAGAAATTTTATCATATTGACAATAATACAAACTATTAAAACTGCTACGCTTAATGAAAAAAGGATACTGGAACTTTGGTCGGAAATACTGGCACATTGTATGAAGAAGAAGGCAAGCTTGGCCCCAGGCAGCATTTATTTCATCCCATTCTACCTAAAGGTTTCAAAAGTAGTAAACATCATATTAAAAAAAAAATCTTAAACTTGAAAGATTAAAAACTACAGGAGAGAAAATTCTTCAGGATGAAAAGTTATAACTACATATTCAAATCACCAAATGAGGGAAGGAAAAACGCAGCTACAACAAAACAATTTATTTTATGAAGGAACATAACAAAACATGAGAGCACACACCATGAAGCTGAAAATATCACTAATTAGTTATCCATATTCCACAATAATTGTTCAAAACGCACTATCAGACACAATTCATTAGCCAAAGAAATTTTATATTTCATTAGAAAATAATTTTTAAAAATAAAAGCAGTAGTTGTGATATAAGTTTATCAACATCCATTACAGTTACCTTCGGACCAAAATATTCTGGACAGTGAAAGCAAAATATACTACTATTTTCCGTAGTAATGACATCATATTAAACTATAATCCAACTGAAACATCTCAAACAGCATAGGTTGTTATCTATAGCCTTATGGGTTGTCATGACCATCCAGAGCTATACTTTCCAAATATTTCTGGATATGTCTTAATGTAAGTGTATATGGACACGGGTGCAATAATGAAATTGTTTGAACATGCAACTGTCCCTAAGGCTTAATCTGATAAGATACTAAACAAAATAACCACATAAAAATAAATTTAAGATAACCATATGCAAGTGCACCTAGAGTTGAAAATTGAGCAATGTATGAAAGAAACAGAGCTATGAATGAAATAATTACAGAGAAAGTAACTCAAACCAGCAATCTTATAGACAACATTTGCACATAAGCTACCAATTATTTTAAGTGAATAAGCTTCCAACTTCCATAGAAAAAAAATCCAACCCGTTAACAACACATTGACACAACATTAGAAACCCAAAATACAACACACTAGGCATCTTACTGGAATTTTGGGAAGTCTACCAAGCCGAAAATTGTTAATTGTTCCAAACTCTCCATCATGAGAAATCGGAAAGGCGTCATTGAGCACATTTGTTTTCTTCAACAATTCTAAATGTGCTTGTGAAACTTCAATCTTGGCCAAAATTGCATCTCTCTCCTCCTGTTGATTGAAATATTTTTGCACAATGCTCAGGCTTGGAAGATTCATTTTTTTCCAAAATTAGACAGCACACAGATGTTTATGCAAGTTGCTTAAAG
The DNA here is from genome assembly GCA_037974775.1 of Cicer pinnatifidum. Taxonomy (NCBI): domain Eukaryota; kingdom Viridiplantae; phylum Streptophyta; class Magnoliopsida; order Fabales; family Fabaceae; genus Cicer; species Cicer pinnatifidum. The sequence continues at coordinate 6,305,279 of JBBPBR010000004.1, forward strand.
TTTTTGTAACAAAAGCATCTAAAGAATCTCAATATGATGTAATAAGGTAAAATATAAACAAATAAAAAACTTACAAACCTGATGCGAAATTAATTGAAACTGAAAATTATTGAATTCATGCCAATACCTGTTACACATTCAGACATGTAAAACCAATCATTGCCATCAAGCATCCGCACACATCAAAGAATAAAAGGAAAAATGGTTCATAGAAAATTTATTGAGGTTAGGGAATTTTTAGTATCTTGAGCCATGAATTGTTTTATGTGAAATATAATATTTCTAAAGTAGAGTGAAAAATATACCGCTCCTCCAATTCTTTGAAGCGGCTTGATTTTAAATCAAGTTCCTTCATTTCAGCATTTACTTCAGCATTCTGTCTCTCTGTTTCTTTAATTGCCGCTTTTAGTCTTCTTTCTTCTTCTTCAATCTTGAATATATATGTAGTAAATAATTAATTAGGCTTTGGGAGAAAACACAATGGCACACTCAACAAAATGAAGTTAATCAAACCAGTATTTCTTAAAATAAAGACATTTCTGATAAAATAAAAACTCCAAATCTCCACAACAAACAATGACAGCCATAACTTTGAAATTTAAAGCAGTTGTGAACCAATTTGATAAAACTGGACCTGAAATTAGGGAATAATAGAAAGAAAATGCAGAATACTGTTGAATATCCCTCTATAACTCTAAACCAACAGGTGTGTTTCCCTCCAAAAGAAGCTAATAACCAACTAACTGAATTCATATACATTTTCTACCTCAATTTATACCCAACCTCTGCTACCATAGAGGGCTGTCTAACACCTCAACTTTAAACAATAATGCCTAACTAACAGAGGCTGGCCCACGCAGCTCTTTGGGCACATCATTATTACTTCAAACATACACATCTCTAATTGGACGAATTGAAAAGGGGAGCAACTCTTTGTCATAGATATGGAAAAAATTTATTTTAGTTTCTGGCTTTCCATTATACATATGTAATATAATTCTTAAGAGGAGTAATCTTTGGGAATCAAATGAGAGGAGACATTAAAAATGTGAAGGGAGAATTGATGTCACACAGAACAAAACTGATGTTTAAATAACTCAATGAGAAAATGCAGCTGCCAAATCAAGTATGTCATGGCTCTTGAATGATTTGGAAGCTTTTACAAGTCACAAAATAAAACAGACATGTATCCAAGTGAATTTTGTCCAGTGTCTATTTATTGTTGCAATAGCATATGTAATTTTTATATCTAATAGTTCACAATAGATTAAAATATGGTGTAAGTGTGATGTCAACCCTTCTCCATACAACAAAGAAAATACATTTGAATTGAAAACCTTCAAACTTGGAATGTGTTTTCAAATACTATATTTCAGAACAAACCAATTACCAATATAGTTTTAACGAAGAAAACACATAACACCCATAAAGTCAAACAATGTAAGTAGTGATTATGAATATACCACTAATGGTTTGAATTGAACCTAAAGAAACAGTAAAGTAATATACACATAGTAGACAGTAAACCTGATGAGCACCTTTGATTTCTCCTTAAGAAAATCAGCTTCGCTGATGACATCTTTGGCCTCCCCCTCCAAGCGTTTTAGACAGGCTTCATATGCTTCAATGTCCCTATTTACATCTTCAACCTCTTTATCGAGCTTATCAGACAAAACTCGCATGCAGTCAAGGCATAGAGGCTGTTCAACCTGGAATTGAATACAGAAAACATGCAGACTATGACCTACTAGACTCTAAATCAATCAAAACACTTCTATTTGAAGAAATAACTGCTTTTATCCAAAAAAATCTCAAAAAGCTGATACATAAGTAAATGAATATATTTCCAAATTTAAGTTGAATCAAACTTGCAGGTTTCTTTAACTGAACCTGTGTCTGTGTTGTGGCAATCTCAAATGCTCGAGTCAGGACAGTAATAGTTGAATTGAATCCAGAGTTATGAGGTGGCAAATGACCACCAGGATCAACCCCCGGGGACGATGAGTTTCCCCCGCCTCCATCAGATGCAGATTCTGACTTGTACACAACCACAAACGACTCTTCCATTGTCTTTCCAGGCTGGGCAGTATCGCCACGAGGCCGAGGAGGAACCCCTTGTGTCTGAGGTCTTTGCTTTGGCAACACAACATATGAATTGTCCATTTTAGTTGTACTCATCACACTGCTAGCACCATGAATGGAAGACCCTTGCATCCCTACACACATTCATTGCCTCTCCATCATGAATAAATCATTACAATCATTCTTGTTTCAATAAATAAAACATACACAAGATGAAAGCAACAATAATCTTTAATCTTAAAAAAGAAAACCAATATTCTTCTAATACTTTTCAAAATCAAAATGATCATCTGCACAGAAAAACTTAAAAATTGCAAACAGATAAATCAGCCTAATTACAACAAAATTTTTCATATTTCATACATGAACTGGTGAACCATACTATTGAAGCAACTACTATATAAGAAGATCAACAATAACAATATCCATTCTAGTTGTACTCACTACTCAGCACCTATGAAGCACATATACGAGCACTGGACAAGTTAACACTGTTAATGAAAAAACATAGGACACTGACACTAATACATATATTTATTTATTTATTATAATTAAATAAAATATGAACATTATTTAAAAAAGATTTAAATTAATAATCAAACTATATAAGTGCATCTAAATTAAGAAATTTTCTTCATTACAACAAAATTCTAATACAAAATATGATAGTCTTCTTCATTCATCCATCTACTACCGAAAGGTTAAAAATATTTTAATCAAATTTAATGCCTCCAACCCCTCATTGATCATCATTACTTCTACACATCTTTAATATGTGTCCAACGAGTGTCGAAACAAAGAAAAAAAGTTTTTCATGGGGAACTTGTTTGAGTTATCAAACACTGTCTGACGAGTGTCAAACACGCCAAATCCCAGAGACGTTTGTGATTTATAGCTCAGCACCCACAATCGCCACCATGAACAAAATACTAACAATGCTAACAATACTAATTTCAGCTTGAAGGTAAGTAAAAGTTGATCAAAGATTGGTGGGATCAAACTCAGATACTCTGATGAATCCAATAAAACATCACAATCGTTGAATTGAATAATTAACAATTACACCAAACAAACGCAAAAACGTTCAGTCTTCAATGCTAAATTCAACAAAGGAAAATAACTGCAATGAAACTTTTCCTAAATTCAAAGAAAGAACCAGAGAATGGGAGAAAGGAAGCGTGAATCAAAATGAGGAGCAAGGTTGAGAAAACCCTAACCAGAGCGAGAAGGGTCGTTGAAGAACTTGTCGGCATAAGAATCGACGCCGACTATGCAAAGTGGATTCCGGCAGTTCTGACAAACCCATCGGGGGACATTCGGATCGACCGGGAAGCTCCGATTCCGACCCTTTTTCGTATCTCTCATTCTTCACCAATTAATCACGAAATCACGCTGAGAATAAAATGAACTATTAAATCCAAATAAATTCAATTGGTTTAATTTTTTTCAGTAAAATTGTATCATATAGTTCTTGGTTTAATTTATTATTTATAAATGGTGATTAGGTATTCTTATCGTTAAATTTTGAATTAATATTAAAATTAAATGTACAATCTAAATAAAGATGAATATAAAATACATTAAATTCTGATAAATGTCCTTTAATAGAAAGAGTTTACATATTTTAAATTTTTCAATGCAATCCAATTATTGAATTAGATAAATTTAAAAAAATATAATATTAGATATATATGGATAATTATTAAAAGCGATTTCAATAAATAAATATTTTATAATTTTTGTTGTGATTGTGAATTAACTAAAATATATCACTTATAAAAATCAAGAACAAAAATAAATTATCAAAACAAATATTAAGTAAAAAATAAATGACCATAATTATATTTAAAAACTATAATTTCTAATGATAATCAACACAAACTATATAATTTACTACATAATTTATAGATGAGTTGTTTTTTTAGTGGTGCTATACAGTAGGAATCAAATTTTGAAGAAACACAACAAGATAAATGGTAGTCAAATAATGAAAGGTTAATCAAATAGTCATCATCTATTAATATTTTTTTTTTCTCTTTTTAAATAAAATACAATTAATTGCTATTTGAAATAAAACATATATTTTTTTAATTAGATGAGTTTTTTTGACTGGTGCTATTTACAAATTAAATTATAAAAAGAACGATGAATTGTCTCAAATTATGAAATGTTTCAACAAGTGATCCTCTACTTAAAAAAATTGAAATAAAACATTTTTTGTTTTTTTTAAATAAAATACAATATGATGCTTATTGAAATAATTTTTTTTTTTTAACTAAATGAGTGTTTTTAGTAGTGCCATTTGGTACCAAAAAAATATATGACTTTTTGTATGTGCGTGTGTGTATAATATATAATATAAAAATAATAAACTTATAATAATATAATTGATCATGTTCGGTACCCCACAAATTAATGAATTCGACCATTTAAATCTATAATTTTCCCCCACTAACCCATATCAACCAACACGTATCTCACCGCGTAGTTAAATTTTCTCTTGCAGTCGGTATTTGTTCTGGTTTGTAGGATTGAGAACGACAAAGTGGAAAACTATTCCATCACCCAAAGCTTCAATAAGCAAGAAAATTGGACAAAAGCACTCAAGTACACCCTCTCCAATTTGAAATGGGCTCTCTATTGGTTTGTTGGGAATAACAAACTTCCAACCTCTTTTAGCAATGGTATCTTCACATGCTGAAGTTCCAGCTGTAGGATCTTTGTACCCAAAGCGCGGTATTGAAGCCAAATGAGAATCCAGAAATCGAATATAATATATTCTAGGATTTAGGTAGCATACAAATGCGTACATAATTAAAAATAACTATTTAATCATGTTTAGTTGCATTATTCCGATTCTTGTGAGTAGTACTAGTACTCAATATTAATAGCATATGTGCTCTTTTGTTAATTGATTTTGCAACTTTTACTGTAGTTTAATTGTCAAAATACATTACTGCTTATAATATATTTATTGGAAATAATGATATTATCGGAAGCTCAATATATACCTAAATAATGTACTTTTTAAACTCCAATTCTTAGATTTCTTTTGGAGACTAACGATTTTCATTATGTAACACCTCGATTTTTAACAGCACGAGTATATTTTTTTTTTCAAAACAAATTCATAAAAACAAAGAAATAAAGAAGGAAATATTTTTGGATAAAATATTTAAGTCGTAACACAACGACAAAAGTCAATAGTATTTACAAGCAGCGAAATAGTTTTTGAAATACCCCTGGGGCCTATCAGACATAGCTCATACCCCTGGGGTATTCTCGGTATGAGGCCTATCAGACATAGCTCATACCCCTGGGGTATTCTCGGTAGACACCTGTACAAAAGCATAATGTAGCTAAATATCACTAGAAGGGGGTTGAATAGGGATTTTGCTGTTAAAAATAATTTTCAAGTGTTTTTAAAACTATCCTCTCACTGAGGATGGTAAGTTTGAGGATGAGTTTTTCAAACCTTCAGTTTTGAGTTGAGCAAAAGAGTGAAAGAAGAATATGAGAGAGACACAAACAATTTTATATTGGTTCACCCAAAGATGGCTACGTCCAGTCCTCACACCCTTGTGAGATTTTACTAAAGTTCAAACAGATCAAACTCACGCTGAGGATGATTACAAATTGTGTATTCTTTAGCTTCACCAAGCTTACAATCAATTTTCAAATATTTCCAAGTGTATCTCACGTGGAAATTACAAAGTGATATGAGAGTGATTGATTCTTAATACTTTTTCAAAGGATTTACAAAGATATAGTGTAGGATTAAAGAAAATATGAAGTGAGGATGGGTATTGCTCTTGATAGCTTTAAAGATGCTTGATCTTTTTGTGCAATTATGTTGTGTGTATGATGATAAAGAGCTTGCTGCATTTTATAGAGGTCCAAGCTCTTTGATGACCGTTGAAATTCATTACAAAAGATCCAAGGTTTTTCCATCATAATTATAGAACTGCCATTCAGCTGTTTAGAGGCCATCCTCGCGCATGTAGATCAGCTTCCTTGAAACTTGATCTTGAGATGTCCTTTTCTATTCTTTTTTATCAAAGAGTTCAAGGCTGTTTCTTTGACCATGTGAGCTACAGACTTTTCAAAAACTTTAAGGACTAGGTTGATTTCAACTTTTGGATGATGTTGACAAGAGAGAAAGCTACCCTTTTACATAGGACTGTCATCCTCCAGTCCGAGGATCAGATATGCTTTCAACATGTGATCTTCGATTTTTGGCTTGTTTGTGGTTGCCTTTCTTTAACTTGACTTCTTCATGTATTCATTCGTGCAAGCACAATAAATGGTCTAATTTTAGCCTTTGCACATGTTTGATGGGTTGCTTTCAACTTTGTTGAACCATCCTCAGCCTAGTCTGTCATCCTCTAGACTTAGATCTAGCTATTCTCGACCTTTCCTTTTGGCCTTCTAACTTCTTTATTTCAAATACTTTTATTTATTCATTCTTTGACATTGTTGTGCATTTCTTTAATGAATAAAAGTATTTGTTCTAGTGAGGACACATATTGTGCAAATTTAAAGATTAGGCCATCCTCGCCGTTTTCTATCCTCAGATTTGAATCAGTTTTTTTTTTTTTTTTTTTGCCTTAATGATTAATTACCTATTTTCTTATATGAATACACTCAAAAGCACATATTAGTCATTAACCACAATCATAATCTCTTAAGTAATTTTGTTATCATTAAAATCATTTGAGAGATTTTGTCTCAATAAAGCACTATCCCAAGAATTTTAACTCCCCCACGTCACATCAAAAGGTGGTACATGGACCCATCAAAATAAAATGTCAAGGTGACAATATTGGCATAGGTACAGTCTTCCAAATCAAAATAGATACAACCAAAAAGAAAGACATCTAGTCCCTATACGTCCACCTAATCTGATCATACTACAAAAACTGTACAACCCGAGTGATCTCCACGCGTCCCGCAATATCCTCTTGACACAGCTCCAGTCAGGTGTGTCCAACTACCTTCCCATCTACAGGGTACTAACCGGTAGGATGATCCTGGTTCTCATCTGAAGGCAAAACCCTGTTTTCCACAATAGTTGTAAAGGGTCACCAACCGAAATTAACAATTAACACATAACATTTAAATTTCAAATGCATAAAACGGCCTTTCAACCTAACATGCACCTTGAAAGAGTTTCCATATGTTAAACATGCATAATCAAAGTTGAAAAATTGAGTTTTAAACAAAACTGCACTGTTGTATTAGAATACAACATCTCTGTATTCGAATATAAGGCTGTTTCATAAAACAACATGTCTGTATTCGAATACAACCTTCTGTATTCGAATACACCTCAGAAAATAGCAAAATTCATCTTTTAAAAGGGTTTCGAAATCAATCAACACTTACACACAAATCCAAACAATCACACTTAGTAATTATAGCACAATCACAATGACAACTTAAGTTTCGAAAAGGTTTTGCAATCAATCACACTTACACACAAATCCAAAACATTCACACTTAGCAATTATGGCACAACCACAACAACCACTTGAGTTCAAACACTCAATCATAATCTTGAATCAAACATGACTCGCGTGCCAAGCACCCTAATGCAATGCGTATATGCCAAAATGCATGGACTCGGAATTCCAATCAAAACCCTCCTCGAAGGGGCGTAAATCATAATTGTATCGCCTATCACATGCCTTATACTAATTATCAAGGTGCCACCCATCATAGACCCGCACGATTTACTAAAGTGTCGCCTATCACAGGCCTTACACTATTTTCTAGAGTGCAATCGTTCACAGATCAACACGTTCTAGAGTGAAACCTCTCACAGATCAGCACGACGCGATAATCCTCGTAAGGATAAGATGAACCAACAAATCACATGGAATCATCTCGTGGCCCATCTGGTCGTCATATACAATGAAATGAATGAGCATACTCTGACTCTAACCACGACAATCATTAAGTAAATGCGGATATTAAAAGATTCCCCATTTTTAATACTCATTTAACTCTAACGATTTTTAAATTCCACACAGAGCATACTCAAACATTTATTTTCCCACCACACACATCAAATTTAATCCACAATTTACATTAAATTCGATCAATTCAAAAACCACAAAATCCACACCAAGTTCAATCATCATAAATTTCCACAAAACTCAAACATAACACATGCCAAACTAATTTTCACAAACCACAACTCAAAAACATCAAATTTATTTTCCTCAACAACACACATAGATGAATCAAATTCCTTTTCCATGAAAATACTCATCAATTTCACCAAAAACCCAACTCAGAACTTTCACCCATAAAAGCACTAAATTCATTTTCTCCAAATCTACAATTCTAACCCAACAAATTTATTTTCCACACAACCACAAATAAGTCTCTAAATGCACACTAAAAGTTTGGAAGGAGCCCTTACCTTAACGATAGCTCTAACATGGGATTATGGTACCATAATTAATTTCGATAAAATCGCCGTTCGCGACGTCGCTTCCAAAGTTAGTTCACTAGCACCGTATCATGGAGGTGATCAACTTTCCCTTCTATCTCTTCGCGAAATGAAGCTTAGATCTAGAACAAAAGTGAAGGTTTGTGTTTGACGATTTTGAAATCACCAACACCGTTTTCCTTCGTTTTCGAATCAGAGAAGAAGAAGGAAGCTGGAAATCTTTGTTTTCTCACGCACCAAACTTTGGGTTTCTTTTCTTGAAGTAAAAGAAAGCGTAACAAAATAAGAAGAAAGAAGGATAGAGAAGAAGTGTCACGAGACAGTAGAGAGAGGAAGAAAACGTTATGTTTCTTTCCTTTTCCTTTTCCTTTGTTTTTCCTTTTCTTTTCCCTCCAAACATATATATATATATATATATATATATATATATATATATATATATATATATTATAATTTAATAAATATCAAGATATTTATTAAAGTTACCATTTCACCCATAACCTCTCAAACCATTTCATAAAAATATCAACTCTCGTCGCAACTCAATTGACAAATACAATTTTCAGCAACCTGAGATATTTTTAACCAAACTGCCCGATATTAAATTCTTCGTAACATAAATAAATTATTATTCGACAAAAGATTAACCGTACTTAATCTAATGTATTTATCGACGAATAATTTTAATCGGGGCATCAAAAGATATCTTTGGGCATTAAACTTACAAAATACCAAAAACTAGGCTAAAAGCCTAAGAAATTCAACATAAAATACCCTAAAATTTTATAATTTAAGATTTAAGATTATAGATCTTACCCATTAACTATCTTGCTAGAAATGTGCAATGTATGCAATGTTTGATGGTAGCGTGTTCTATTTGAAAAGTGTATGATTTGTTTAGAAGTATACTTTCAAATGACTAAAAAATGATATCATATATATATATTATGAGATTTTCGAAGTTAATGACTATTGATTAATTGTAATTAGAAAATTAATTTTTGATTTAAGTCGGATGAAAGAATAAAATAATATTAAATAGCTTCTAAGAAGTAGTGAGTAAAGTGAGAACAAGAGTATTCTATATATATATATATATATATATTGGTGTTTAGATTCCAAAGCAAGGGAAAAAATCCATACAATTGCAAAAAAAAAAGAAAAACAAAAGACATGATATTGATAATATTTTTTAAGAATTTGAGTGCAATTTGCAAATTGGTAGCATCAACTGCTTTAATAGAGAATGAGTTGTAATTCTCTACGAGTACATGATTTACTTTGAAGTGCATAATTTTTTTACTTGTCCAGATTAAAATGAATCAACAAATCAAGAAACCACTGATTAATCAAGAAAATACGCTGATGATAAATTGAATGATTAAATCTAAATAAATTCGATTGGTTTAATTTCTTTTCTGTAAAATTGTATCATATAGTTCTTGAGTTTAATGATAGCATGTGCATAAATAATTTATGTTTAAATATAGTTATGGCCATTTATGATTTTTCTTTAATTTAATATTAATTTTGATTTTTTATTTATATTAAGTTTTGATGTTTTATAAATGGTATATTTTAGTTATTATTTTTTTAGAACAATTGTATAAAATTGAATCAATAATAGTTAAGTGGGCAATTTTAATAAAAATGAAGAATAAATACATTAAATTTTGATAAATGTCTTTTAATGAAAAGAGTTTACATATTTTAAAGCATGTAATTAAAGAGTTTACATATTTTGATAAATGTCTTTCAATGAAAAGAGTTTACTACAAAAATATTCAAGAGTGAAGAAGAAGAAGAAAGAAAACTAGAAGCGGCAATTAAAGAAACAGAGAGACAATATGCTGAAGTAAATGCTGACATGAAGGAACTTGAGTTAAAATCAAGTCGATTCAAAGAATATTGGAGGAGCGGTATATATATATCTTCCAAGTCTGAGCTTTGTGCAAAAATATTTCAATCAACATGAGGAGAGAGATGCAATTTTGGCCAAGATTGAATTTTCACTTAAAATAATTGCTAGCTTATGTGCAAATATTGTCTATAAGATTGCTGGTTTGAGTTACTTTCTCTGTAATTATTTCATTAATTAATAACTCTGTTTCTTTCGTACATTGTTCAATTTTCAACTCTAGGTGCACTTGCATATGGTTAAGTTAAATTTACTTTTATGTGGTTATTTTGTTTAGTATCATATCAGATTAAGCCTTAGGGACAATTGCATGTTCAACAATTTCATTATTGCACCCGTCCCCATATACACTTACAAACCTATGCTCTTTGAGATGTTTCAGTTGGATTATAGTTTTATATGGTATCATTACTACGGAAAATAATATTATATTTTGCTTTCACTATCCAGAATATCTAGGTCTGAAGGTGTAATGGATGTTGATAAACTAATATCACAACTACTGCTTTTATTTTTAAAAATTATTTTCCAATGAAATATCAAATTTCTTTGGCTAATAAATTGTGTATGATAGTTCGTTTTGAACAATTATTGTGGAATATGGATAACTAATTGGTGATATGTTCAACTTCATGGTGTGTGCTCTCATGTTTTCTTATGTTCTTTCATAAAATAAATGGTTTTGTTGTAGCTGCGTTTTTCCTTTCCTGGAGAATTTTATCTCTTGTAGTTTTTAATCTTTCAAATTTAAGATTTTTTTTATATGATGTTTACTATTTTTGAAACCTTTAGGTAGAATGGATGAAATAAACGCTGCCTGGGGCCAAACTTGCCTTCTTATTCATACAAGTTGCAAATTGCACTCAAATTCTTAAGAAATATTACCAAGATCATGTCTCTTGTTTTCTTTTTACAAGTTTGTATGGATTTTTTCCCTTGCTTTGGTATCTAAAAGACACACACACACACACATATATATATATATATATATAACTCTGTTTCTTTGGTATATATATATATATATATATATCAGAGTAATCTTGTTCTCACTTTATTCACTACTTTCTTAGAAGCTATTTAATATTATTCTATTTTTTCATCCGACTTAAACCAAAATAATTTTCTGTTGGAATTTGAGTTTCAAAAACTATTTAAAAATCACAATTTATGCCACCGAAGATCTTACTGGGTTGAGTTACGGACTATGTCGCTCTCTTTAAGACGTTTCGCGGCACTGGCCAAATCAAATTGTGCAAGGCAGACTATCAACCACGAAGTCCCAAGGATAAAACAACTCAGATCACTATATCGGAGTTCTACTGTATTGTAGAAAACCGTTCTAGAATTACACCCTCAATGTGGCGCTTAAAGTCACTCTAAATATGACGGTTAAAGTCACTCTCAATATGACGATTAAAGTCATTCGCAATATGGTACTACAACCACTCATAACTACGACATAACGACCGCTCTAAAAAACGAAGGGACTATGTTACAACTGGTAACTCAGAGAAAAGGAATTAGGGATAGAATAGAAGAATGCTATTCAGAATCAAGGTGATTCTGAATTGAATGTATTATTTCGCAATGAAGAACACGTTACAAGCTTAGAGAAGAAAATTCCCGATTCCCTATGAATCAGTCCAACGAATTGTACTTCTTCCCAAAAAACTCCTAACTGCTCCTAACAGATTGCTATTTATAGTAATCTGTTTTGGCTCCAATTTCTAATAGAATGATAGCTAAGCTAAAAAGAAAACTAACTAACTAACATTCTTTTTATTCCTTCTCACATATACATTCTCAAACCTATTTTTATTCGTATCAATACCCCCCCCTAAAAGAATGACCTTGTCCTCAAGGGGAAAAGTTGGAAATAGTTCCTGCAATTTAGCTGCACTCTCCCAAGTACTTTCACAAGTAGGTAGATTCTTCCAAAGGACCAAAACTTCCACTAATCCTTGCTGATCTTCACGCTAGTTTACTATATCAGCTGGTTCTACTTGGAGTTCATACTCTTCATTCAACATAGGAGGAAGAGGTTGGGGCTGCTAATGGGGCTGTAAGGTTTTTTTCAAAAGAGAGACATGGAAAACTGGTTGAATTTTAGAATGAGAAGGTAGCAGTAGTTTATAGGCTACTGGACCGACTTTAGATAGCACCTGATAAGGACCATAGAACCTTGCAGCCAGTTTAGCATAGGGTCTTGAGGCTAAGGATTTGATTTTGTAAGGCTGTAATTTCAAATAGACCCAATCCCCTTCTGAAAATTCCACCAATCTCCTGTGCTTATTAGCTTGAACTCGCATCTGATCCTGGGCGTGAAGTAAATTATGCTGGAGTTCCTTCAAAATGTCATCTCTGGCTTGGACCAGTTGATTGACATCTTCAACTTTGGATGGAATCGCACACCTTTTTATCAACAATGGAGGATCTCTCCCATACACAGCTCTAAACGGAGTCATTCCTGCTGAACTTTGGAAAGTAGTATTATACCAAAATTCTGCCCAAGCAAGCCAGTCTAACCATTTCCGAGGTCTAGGTCCCACAAAACATCTCAAGTAAGTATCCAAACACCTATTAACAACTTCAGTCTAGCCATCAGTTTGAGGGTGATAAGAGGTGCTCATTTTTAATTGAGTTCCAGCCAATCTAAACAATTCTTTCCAAAATTGGCTTAAGAATATAGGATCCCTATCAGTGACAATTGTTGATGGGAAGCCATGAAGTTTAACAACTTCCGTGATGAAGACAACAGCCACTTCTTTAGCTGAGAAAGGATGGCCCAAAGCAATAAAATGAGAGTACTTAGAAAGCCTGTCAACCACTACTAAAACAGTATCCTTTCCTTTGATCCGAGGAAGACCTCCAATGAAATCCATAGAAATGTCCATCCAAATCTGAGTGGGAATTGGTAATGGCTGTAATAAACCCCCTGGAGCTAATGTGGAGTATTTATTCCTATGGCATATATCACATGCTTCTACATACTGCTTGATATCTTTTTTCATGCCCTCCCAAAACAGAAAACTGGCAATTCTCTTGTAAGTTCTGAAAAAAACCTGAATGTCCCCCCATTGGAGTATTATGGCACTCTGCTAAAATTATAGGGATTCTATTAGATGTTTTGGAAATGACCAATTTTCCTTTAAACAATAGTAATCCTCCCTTCAATTCGAATACCTGCATGTGAATTAGGATCAACCACTAAATCTTGCATCACTTTTTTCCATTTGGAATCCTGTTGAACATCCAATATCCAATCTTCAGTTTCTTCATTGGACAAAACTGAAATAGTTGAATACATACTCTTTCTCGAAAGAGCATCAACAACAGTATTCTCACTTCTAGGTTTATATTGGGTTTCAAAATCCAACCCAATTAACTTGACAGCCCACTTAAATTGTTCATCCGTGAATAACCTTTGCTCTGTTAAGAATTTAAGACTTCTTTGATCAGTCTTAAAAATGAAATGTCTGCCCAAAATGTAATGTCTCCACCTCTGGACTGCCTGCACTAAAGCCATTAATTCTCTTTCGTAGACTGACTTTAACTGAGCTTTAAGATATAACCCTTTACTCCAATATGCTAGTGGTCTTCCTTCTTGCATCAGAACAGCCCCTAAACCCTTGCTTGATGCATCAGTCTCAATGATAAGCACCTTCTCAAAATCAGGGACTACTAACATTGGTAAGTCAATCATGGCAGATTTGAGAGATTGAAAAGCAGAAACAGCTTCTTCTGACCAATGGAAATTATCCTTCTTTAATAAATCAGTAAGAGGTTTTGCTAACTAGCCATAATCCCTCACAAACCTTATGTAATATCCTGTTAAGCCCAAGAACCCTCTTAGTCCTTTAATGTCAGTTGGAATTGGCCAATTTTGTATAGCTGCAACCTTAGATTTATCAGCTGAAACTCCTTCTCCTGAAATTATGTGGCCAAGGTATTCCAAACTCAATTGACCAAAACTACATTTTTTTCTTATTGGCCTTGAGTGAATGTTGAGCTAACAATTCTAGTATTTGCTTTAGATGAGAAACATGTGAAGACAAATCGGGGATGTATACCAATATGTCATCAAAAAAGACTAAAGCAAGTTTCCTTAAAAATGGTTTCAATACCTCATTTATTAAGGCTTGAAATGTAGAAGGTGCATTTGATAGACCAAAAGGCATTACCAAGAACTCATAGAGGCCTTCATGAGTTCTAAATGCAGTTTTTTCCATATCTTCCTCTTTCATTCTGATTTGGTGATACCCAACCTTTAGATCCAGCTTAGAAAACACACTAGCTCCATGCAATTCATCAAGAAGCTCTTCTATAATGGGAATAGGAAACTTGTTTGGAATTGTTATATTGTTTAAATCCCTGTAGTCTACACAAAACCTCCATCCTCCATCCTTTTTCTTGACTAAAATCACAGGACTGGAATAAGGGCTAATACTGGGTCTAATGACCCCTGCTTGTAACATGTCGCCCACTAACTTTTCAATTTCTGCTTATAAGGTCTCAAATTGGGAACCTCAACATTCTCCTTTAAGTGAATAGCATGATCATGCTTTCGCTTTGGAGGTAATCCTTGTGGGTCCTAAAACACCCATTCAAACTCTTGCAACACTCCCAATAATTCCTTGGGTAACATAGGTCTTTCCTTGTTTGTATCCGGCTCTTCAATGCAATGTAGTAACAATCCATGCCCTTCTTGTTTCAGAACTTGCATAAATGCACCAAAGTGTAATTGAGTTTTTGCGAGAGAAGGATCTCCAACAATTTTGACCCATTGTTTGCCTCTCCTCAAAGATAATTCAAGTTTTCCAAAATCAGCCTTCACTTCCCCCAAACTGGCTAGCCAATCCGGCCCCAAAACTATATCCACACCTTTCAAGCTAAACAGATAAAAATCATGTTCTACTTCCAGCTCTTGTATCGCAAGTTTTAGCTTCTTACACTTTCCTTGACATCTCACTTTATGACCATCTCCCACCTCTACCAAGTAAGTGAGTGTTGGTTCCACCTTCAGCTGCAATTGAGAGACAATTTCTTGTGATATGAAATTGTGTGAGGCACCACAGTCAATTAAAATGATCATAGATTTCCCATATAACTCCCCTGAAATTTTCCAGGATTTGGCTGAAGTTAAGCCTGCCATGGAACATAAGGATAGGTGAAGAGCATTAAATTGTTTTGAAAACAAGTCCTCTTTGTCCTCCTCTTCACTACTATCTTCTTCCTCCACTATTAATATTTTAAACTGCTTGTTCTTGCATCTATGCTCCCTGGAATAAGGCTCATCACACCTGAAACATAACCCCTTTTCTCTCTTTTTTCCATCATTTCTTCTCCTGTTAAGTGTTTGAACTCTCCCCCTCTGCTCCTATTTCTTTCATTCATATTTACTGATCCCGAGCTATTAACAACACTACCACTAGCAGGACTATCAACTTTTTTATCAGCAGTATTCTTAGAATCAACAGTTACCACCTTGCTGAAAGAATTATTTCTTGTAAAGCTAGTAGGTCTAGAATAGTCAGTGCTCCCCTTCTTATTCAAAATAATATTTTTCTGTTATATCATTAGGGCTTTTTGAATAACATCAGTAAGGCTTTTTAGTTCAAACAATCTTACCTCTACCTGAATTTCTTCCTTTAATCCATTAAGAAAAATGCCCTTAGCAAATTCTTGATCAATTTCTCTTAGAGCGCCAACATACTTCTCAAATTCCTCCACATACTCTTCCACTGTACCAACCTGTTTCAAAGATGGCAACAATTCAAAAGGATTTTGAATCATTGATGGTTGAAATCTCCTTATGACAGCCACCTTGAAAGCATCCCATGAAGGATTTGGATTGCACCTCTCCCACCATTGAAACCAGCTTAAAGCTCTTCCTTCCAATGCTAACAGAATCGCCTGCATTTTCTCTTCTTCCTGGACCACTTGCAACGAAAAATAGCGATCTAGCTTGCGTGTCCAACCAAAAGCGTCCTCACCGGAAAAAATTGGGATTTCTAATTTCCGCCAACGATTTTGCCCTTTCTCCCTGATGCCTTCACGATCTCCGATCTCACTACTTCCATCACCATGATCGTCATCAGATCGCACTCCTAATTTGCTTGCGATTGCAGCAAGCAATTCTTCGGTTTTCTTTGTCCTCGCTTCATTTAGGTCAAGCCTCGTGCGTATTTCTTCTCTCTCTAAATTCCAATCATCCAAAGAACGAGCCATGTTTCTCGTCAAGACCATACGCGATTGCAATGGAAACAACCGATCACAGGACACCAGAATCGGTGTCTCTGATACCAGTGTTACAATTGCTAACTCAGAGAAAAGGAATTAGGGATAGAATAGAAGAATGCTATTCAGAATCAAGGTGATTCTGAATTGAATGTATTATTTTGCAATGAGGAACACGTTACAAGCTTAGAGAAGAAAATTCCTGATTCCTTATGAATTAGTCCAACCAATTCTACTTCTTTCTAAAAAACTCCTAACTGCTCCTAACAGATTGCTATTTATAGTAATCTGTTTTGGCTCCAATTTCTAATAGAATGACAGCTAAGCTAAAAAGAAAACTAACTAACTAACATTCTTTTTATTCCTTCTCACATATACATTCCCAAACCTATTTTTATTCGTATCAGACTACGGCATAACGACCGCACTAAAAAACGAAGGGACTACGGCATAACGACCGCTCTAAAAACCGAAGGGACTGCGGCATAATAGCCGCTCTAAAAAACGAAGGGACTACGACATAATAGCCGCTTTAAAAAACCGAAAGGGACTGCGGCATAATAACCGCTCTAAAAAACCAAAAGGGACTGCGGTATAATTACCGCTCTAAGAATCGAAGGGACTGCGGTATAATTACCGCTCTAAACCGAAAGGGACAAAAAGAAAGGGGAGAAGTGGCTCGAAATTTGGCGAGCAAAATATAAGAGGGAGAAAAGAGAAAGTTGGGAAAAGCATCCAACTTTGGTGTACTTTTCACAATAGTTTAAAGTTCATTATATAGTGATGGAAGTAAACTCACATTTGTTTTCTAAGCAATGTGGGACTTTAGTATGTATAATTTGAAACTACTCAAAATACTAGAGTTTTCCAATGTGGGATTTCAGAATTATTTCTTTTCAATGTGAGACTTAACAAGTTTCTTTCCACTTAAATTTACAAAAAAATATTTCTTTCCAATGTGGGACTTCAACACATTTTTAAATTCACACTATAAGATACTTTTTTTCAACATTTTCTAATTACAATCACTCAATAGTCATTAACTTCGAAAATCTCTTTATATATATATATATATATATATATATATATATATATATATATATATATATATATATATATATATATTATTAGTCATTTGAAAGTATACTTCTAATCAAATCATACACTTTTGAATTAGCTAGGAAACACCCCATCAAACATTGCATACATTGCACATTTCTTGCAAGACAGTTAATGAAAATCATTAGCCTTTAATCTAAAAGAGAACGAGGAAAAAAGAAATCTAAAAATTGGATTTTGAAACGGACATTATTCAAGTATATACCGGGCATCCGATTATTAAGTATATGAACAGGAGTAATGTATTTTGACAATTAAACTACAGTAAAAGTTGGTAAATCAATTTACAATTAATCAATAGTTTAACAATTAAATTACCAAAATAAATATTAAGTAAAAGATAAATGATAAAAAATATATTTAAGCTATAATTTATGATGACAATTAATACAAACTATTGATTGTTTAATATTTATTTTACAAGGGAAGATACAACTATGTGGTAAGTTGATAAAATCAATACTTTCTAATAAGTATTGATGCTATTAAACATATTTGTGTCCATAATGAGGCAAAATAGCATGCTTACTGATGCTATTAAACATCTTGGGAAGACGCTTGAGGTAGGAGGAAATATAATGTTTTGATCCCTCAAGAAATAAATCAGAAAGAACTTATATTTTGTTCAGGTTTAACGCTG
This sequence comes from Cicer pinnatifidum, assembly GCA_037974775.1. Lineage (NCBI taxonomy): Eukaryota > Viridiplantae > Streptophyta > Magnoliopsida > Fabales > Fabaceae > Cicer > Cicer pinnatifidum. The sequence continues at coordinate 6,323,732 of JBBPBR010000004.1, forward strand.
AGTAACAGTTACTCCCAAAAACAACAGGACCCTCAATTGGTAGATCAAGGATAGATGCGAGAATGTTAGGGGTTATCCTCATCTCTTTGCCTTTGATACTAGTCACAAAAAGTGATTTATCAGGGAAGTTATGGGCTTGGAAGTAAAATGCTCTTACGATATCAAGATAAAAGCATTCTGATATTTGAAGGAATGAAGTCCATCCTAGGGCACCCATGTAGTGTTTGATAACTCTACCAACTCCAATGGGTCGTTGAGCCCATTTTTCTATATGCAATTTTTGTTTGTTGGAGGAAATGAGTGGAGGAGTATGAACCATAGAGCTAGGTTTGGAATAGGTGGAGAACATTCTGGTTGGGTTTTCTGACGTGTAGAACATTCTAGAGTAGCAGACGTAAAAAGTTCTTGACACATTGTTTTTGGTGGAAAACGTTCTCTAGGTTTTTGATTAGTTGTAGTTGTATTTTTTCTATGTGGGTTTCTATGTTTATTTTTGGCCAAGAATTGGGAGAGTGTGATGGTGGTTTTTACTTTTAAAGTTTGTGGTGTTGATTTGGTTGTTTTTGGAAAAGGTTCGGATGGTTTTGTGAAAGAAAAAATTTCATTTATTAATCTTATTTTTTTTATTTGGTGGGTTTGATTGAGAGGGTTCAAACGAGGATGATCATTTAGACAAAGTGATATGGTTTAAGGGTTTTGTTGAAGTCGTGTGTGGAGACATTCAGATGATTCATCAGAGTCAGAATTAGAGATGATAAATAACGTAAGTTTGGTGTTTTTGGCCTTTGAAGTTCCGATTTTTGCACGGACGCACATGGAGCGCCTTTTGGCTGCTATAGGATTGACGATAGGTTTCCTTAAACGTGGAGGAACTTGAGAAAGGTTTGGAGGAGGACATGTGTAGAGAGGCGGAAGTATTGTGGACAAGGGATTTGGCGTAATGGGGCTAGGGTTTGATTTTGGGGATGATGATATATAGTATGAGAAGGTTTCATTAGATGAAATTTCTGGTTGAGTTGGTCTAGGTGGAGGGGATGGTGAACAACTCATGGAGGTTGATGATGGTGAGAATGATGATGTTGATAGTGTGTTGGGGCATGGGTTTTTGTATGTGGATTGTTTTATTCTTGCTATTTCAGAAAATGATTTGTGAGTTGCAGATTTCAAAAGGGATTTTTGAAAGAAAGTGAGAAGTTTGTAGGAGGAAAGGTCAATTACATGGAGAATGAAAGGTTTGTAAAAGCTTTTTGGAGGAAAGTTGAAGTGACGATTTCATTGGAAAAGAGGAGAGAAGGAGGTGAATGTGTCAATTGCTTTAGCAAGCATTAAATGCCAAAAACTTATTTTTTTTCCTTTTCTTTTTAGAAAATGATTAAGCAGAGGAGGATAATGAGCGAAAATGAAGAATGGTGAGCGAAAAATGGAGACTGATAAACGTTCTTCGTTTATGCAGAAAATGAAATTAATGCAATATGATTGGATTTTTTTTATTAATTTCAGTTTTTCTTTGATAAAATTGAAATTTTCCTCAACTAGAGGCTTTGTAAAAATATTAGCAAATATTAATTCAACATCTTTCTTGTTAACATGATCGCGAATGAAATGATGTTTTATTTCAATATGTTTGGATCTAGAATGCTGAATGAAATTTAATTGCACTAATATTATCACAATAAATTGGAATACTTTAATAACTTACAGAGAAATCTTCAAGTTGATTTTTTATCCAAAGAACTTTTGAGCAGAAGTTTTCCGCTAAGACATATTTAGCTTCGGTGGTTGATAAGGCTATTGTGTTTTGTTTCCTGCAAGACCAACTTATCAATGCTTCACCTAGGAACTAACATGTTCCACTAGTGCTTTTTCTTTCAATTTTGTCTCCAGCATAATCAACATCACAATATGCTACAAGATTAAAATGAAAACCAAAGGCCAAGATTAGTAGTACTAATAAGATATCTAAAAATTCGTTTTACAGCAGTTAGGTGAGATTATGCCAGTGCTTATTAAAATCTAGCACATAATTTTACTGTGAATACAATGTCAGGTCTACTAGCAATTAAATAAAGCAGAGATCCTGTCATGCCTCTGTATTGTTTTCAGAAGAAAAAAAAATCCATTATCATCTATGTCTAATGAAGAAGATGGGTGCATGTGAGTGAACATGATTTTGGCTTCATTCATTTTGTATTTTATTAAAAGATCTTTTGTGTATTTTTCTTGACAAATAAAAATACCATTTTTACATTGCTTAATTTGCAAACCAAGAAAATATCTTAATTCTCCCATCATACTCATTTCAAATTCACTTTGAATAAGTTTTGAAAAACCATCACACATCTTTTCATTAGTCGATCCAAAGATAATATCATCAACATACACTTAAACAATAAGTAAATTATTTTTTTAGTTTTCTTGAATAGTGTAGTGTCGATTTTTCTTTTGGAAAATCAATTTTTTTTATTCAAATGGAACTTAATCTTTCATATGAAGCTCTTGGTGCTTGTTTAAATCCACATAGAGCATTAGTAAGTTTGAAAAATGATTTGGTTTTGATTGATCTTCAAAACCAGGAGGTTGTTTTATATAAACTTGTTCATTTAAAAAACCGTATCAAATGAAACTTTTAACGTCCATTTGAAATAATTTAACTAGCTTATGAGATGCATGTGCAAGAAGTATACATATAGTTTATAACCTTGCAATTGGAGCAAACGTTTCATCATAGTCTATACCTTTTTGTTGATTGTAGCCTTGAGCAACCAACCTTGCTTTGTTTCTAACAACCTTACCATCTTCATCTAGTTTGTTTCTAAAAATCCATCTTGTTCCAATGATAGTTTGATCTAGTGGATATGGAACAAGAGTTCAAAATTCATTAATTTCAAATTGAATAAGTTATTCTTTTCAAAATTCATAGCTTCAATTCAAGATTCATCAACTATGACTTCTTTCATTGATTTTGGTACAATTTGAGATGTCATTGCCATGTTGTTGTTTTCATCATTCTTGAATGACATTATGGTTTTGATTCCATTAGCTGCATCCCCAATAATTTAAGTTTGAGGATAATTACCTATCGTTCTCTAACTTTTAGATGGAGAATAAAGCGGAGATTGTTTATCGATCTATGTTTCCTGCAGATCATTGTTCTTCTTCTTCTTGTTCCCAAATTCTAGATCATCAAATTCATCAAACAATATAATCATACTAATTTCAATCACTTTATTTCTTAGATTAAACACTCTACCCTTTAGATTAAGTAGAATAACCCAAAAAGATTGCTTTGTCTAATTTTACATCAAATCTTCCAATGATTTCTTTATTGTTATGAATATAACAGTAACATCCAAAGATATGAAAATGACAGATATTTAGTTTCCTATTTTTCCAGATTTCATATGGATTTTTTTTGATGATTTTTCTTATAGAAACACAGTTTAAAATGTAATAAGACGTATTGACGGCCTCAGTCTAGAAGAAGTTTTGAACAGTTTTGAATTTGATTTGGAAGAAGTTTCAGATCGTTCTCATTTTTTCAGACTTTATGGAGAAAGTTATGCTTTTGTTCTAGAACGTTCTCCTTTTTGAGAATAACCTAGAGAACGTTCTACCTTTTGTAATTTTCTTGAAAATGGTTCAGCTTTTGTTATAGAACGATCCCTTTTATGAAAAATCCTTACGCTCTTGTTTTGTCATCTCTTTTCTTAAAGTAACAAGCGAATTCCAGATGTCCAATTTTTTTACAATATGAACATTTGGTTTTGTATTTATCTTCCTTTCTTTTTGGAACAAAAATGTTTTCATACAATTTCGTTTTATGAGTTTTATCCAAACCAAAATCAGCGTTATAAAAGATTTCTACTTGCGATCCCATGATTTTTTGAAATATTTCAGTGGCTTTAAGAAAATTTGACAAGTCGTTTTTAAGAAGTTCATTTTCAGTTTTAAGGAGAACGTTCTCCGTTTTAGTTGCTGATAACTCTTCATCGTATGCATATTTTTCCACTGTTTTAGTCCTATTTATCTGCAGTCATTAGTTAAATTAAGGATTTATTTGATACATTCGGTTTATTTTTGTTCTTTGAATTTATTAATATGTTATGCTTGTATTTCAGTGATTAAGTAGGAATTTTTCGTAATTTTACATTGCGTTTTGTTTTTAAGTGCAGTGCTGAATTTTGGTGAAAAATCAACATGATATATGTGGAGTATTTCAGCCATATCTGGAGTTATAGATGTCCAATTAGTGTCACTCCAAGTGCTAATGAAAGCTAAGATCCATATCTACAACTTTCATGAAGACACCGGGACCCAATTCCGAAGAAAAAGATGAGACAAATGCAAAATACGTCAGACAGCAGATGCTGTGCGCCTGGAGCGCGTCCTGCGCGCCTGGAGCGCGTCTGGAGCGCATTTCTCATGTTTCAGTCTGTCAACGCACGCCTGGAGCGCGTGACGCGCATCAGCAATCATAAAAACGCAATTTTTTTACTGTTTAGGTATCTTTTTGACTCTGGGGAACTTGGGAGACTTGTGTCCTTGCATAGAAACTCAAAGACGGCCATTTCTAACGCCATTGAAGCAGTTTTATCAAGAATCATCCATGAATCATTCTTGTAATTCTTCTTTAATCCTTATCTTTTGTATCTCTGCCATGAGTAACTAAACCCTATTTGTTAGGGATGAGTGTAACCAGATGAAACCCTATTTTTCTGATTTGATTTCTAGTTATATGAATGAGCTTATTGAATTGTTTTTCTCATCTCTGTGCTTAATGCTTTTTATTGCTTGATCAACATTAAAATGTTCTACGATTTGTATTTTGAAACGGAAATAGACTTTACGAATGCTTGAGATGAGAAATTCATGAATTTGTAGTCTAGGGATAGATGTAGGTCATGAAACCAATTAAATTAGTTGCAAAGCAATAATTTACAAGAGAATTTCTATACGGTAATGCTTAATTCTAATCTTAAATCCACGAAGGAATTAGGGGTTACTTTGGAATTAAAGTTTCTGCCACTAAGACATTAGGGCAAGAATAATAAAGAGAATTCCATAATAATTCAATAAAGGAATTCAGTAACTAGGATCAAATTAGACACCAAGGTTGGATTCGAAGTGAAACTCATCCCTGACATTTTTCTCATTATAAAAGATCAATTTTATTATTGTTGTTAATTTCAAACATTATTTCAATCAACTTGGGAACCTTTTTGTTCAATTTTAGTAATCAAATATAATTCAATAGTAAAACGCAATCCTTGAGTTCGACACTCGGTACTACCGTTTTATTATTACTTGCAACGATTCAGTACACTTGCTGAAACGCTATCAAGTTTTTGGCGCCGTTGTCGGGGATTGCCATATCACTATTGAATTTAATTTATTTACTTAATTGAAATTTTTTTGCTCTACAATAAAATTTTTGTTTTTTTTTCCTTATTTTAAAACTCTTCAGTACTCACAATTTGTCTAACCTTGTATGCGAGGCCAGTCCTCAGCTGAACTTATCTTTGATCCATAAATTGAAAAAACAGCGAAAGCACATAGAAAGGCAGCTCGAGAAAGGAGACAAAGGGAAAGACATTTAGTAGTGGGAGAAGAGGTTTTGGGTGATTCTGTCATATTTACTGAAATGGCCGATCCTCCACCACCAGAACGTACTCTCGGAGAGTATGGGAATCGAAATAGAAATCGTGCTCGTTTACCCCTTCATCACCAACCGGTTACAGTCAATAAGTTTGAAATAAGTCTTGCTCTATACCGAGAGTTGAAGGAAATTCATTTTGCCGGTAGACATAACGAAGACGCCAACAGACACCTCACAAATTTCTTTGAATTATGTGAAACAGTGAAGGTGGATGGTTTGTCTGAGGAAGGCAATAAATTGAATCTATTTCCATTCTCTTTGATAGATGATGCTAAGGAGTGGTTTCTTTCATTCCCCGCCGACAGCATCACCACATGGGATGATCTTGAGGATAAATTTTTGGAACAATATTTCCCTCCAGCCATGTTCGTTAGAAAGAGGCAAGAAATCACTGGTTACAAACAGAAAGAGAGAGAATCTCTTCGTGACATTTACAGGAGATTCAGAAACTTACTAGCCGGATATCTTAATCATGCTTATGACGACACTGCCCAAATGCAAATATTTTGTAATGGCTTGAGGCCGAGCACTAGAATTATGTTGGATGCCACAGCAGGTGGTTCTTTGAATTACAAGACCGCAACGGAAGCACGAAAGATTATTGAGATCATGGCATCAAACGAACAGATGATGTTGTATGACAGAAGTGGTGGGTCAACATGTGGTGTAATGGAGTTGAATGTTATGGATGGGTTAGCTCCAGGCAGGTTTATATCGAAGATGGAAGAGGTTATCGCCACTGAGATCAAGAAAGGAATGGGTGCTCTAAATATACAACCCCAAGTGGCCCCTGTTAAATTACTATAGCAGACTAGTTGTAACCTTTGTGGAGGAGCACATAAAACTGGAGTCTATGAAGCACTGAATGACAATGAGGTAGAAGAACTAGAACGGGTGAATTTTGTGAGTAATAACAACAAGCAGAATAACCCCTACTCTAGTACGTACAATCCTGGTTGGAGAAATCATCCGAATTTTTCTTGGAGGGATCAACAAGAAGCTCACACAAACCAATTCCCACCTAGAAAGGCTGCTTGAGAGAGCGCTATAGAAAAGAGTCAAATGGCTATAGAGAAACTAGTTACAAGCACAAGTTCTTTCATTGAAGAGTCAAGAGCCGTCCAGAAAAATCACTCTGCATCAATAAAAAATCTTGAGACTCAAGTGGGTCAACTTGCTCAACAACTGGCACAAAGAACGTCTGGAAATCTGCCTAGTGACATAGTTCCGAATCCAAGAAACAATGTTAATGCAGTGACCACGAGGAGTGGCAAGGTGAGTGAACAAGTACCACCTGAAGCCAAACAGAGTAGAAGTACCTTGACTCCAACCCACCTGGAGGAAATGGTCACACCAATATCGGTTGAAGAACACATCGCTATTGAAAAGGAGGAAGAACCTGTGGTACAAAAAAGGGAACCACTGCCAAAACCAGAAATTAGACTTCCATTCCCTCAAAGATTAAGGAGGGAAGAAACTGAAAAACAATTTGGCAAGTTTCTTGATGTTTTTAAGAAATTACAGATTAACATTCCTTTTGCAGAAGCACTAGAGCAGATGCCGACATATGCTAAGTTCATGAAGGATATTCTGTCGAAAAAAAGAAAAATTGAAGGAGAAACAGTTATGCTTACGGAAGAGTGTAGTGTTATACTACAAAGGAAGTTGCCACCGAAGCTCAAGGACCCTGGAAGCTTCTCAATCCCGTGCGCTATTGGAAATAGAACTTTTGGGAAGGCTTTGTGTGATCTTGGAGCTAGTGTAAGTCTTATGTCCCTTTCAATCTACAAAAAACTGGGCATTGGGAAAGTCAAGGACACACAGCTGATGTTACAGTTTGCGGACCGCTCAATGAAACATCCCTATGGAGTAGTGGAAGATGTATTGGTTAAAGTGGATAAGTTCATTTTTCCAGTAGATTTCGTGGTACTAGATATGGAGGAAGACAACAACATTCCTTTGATTTTGGGGAGACCGTTCTTAGCAACAGGGAGAGCTAGGATTGATGTAGCAGATGGCACCTTAACCTTGAAAGTAAATGAGGAAACCGTCACTTTTAACATTCTAAAAGCCATGGAACAGTCAAAAGAAAGAGAAGGGTGCAATCGAATCGAGATTTTAGATGAGATAGTCAATGAAGAAATAACGCATCAAACACCCAGCCTGCCATTAGAAAGAGTTTTATGTATACCCCAAGATGTCGTTCAAGAAAGTGAAGACCCAAAGATGAAAGAGGTGTTGGCCATGTTAGAAGCATCACCATCCTACTCCCCCCGTTTTCCTACTAGGTGGGAGGACTTGAAAGGAAATGAAGACAAGTCCGCGGAGAAAAAGACACCACTGATTGAACTCAAGCAGTTGCCTCTTGATTTGAAATATGTATTCCTGGGTGAAGAAGAAAAAAATCCAGCCATAAATAGTGCAAGCTTAAGCGAGTTACAAGAAGAAAAGTTGTTGAGAATTCTGCGGAAGCACAAGGGTGCTATCGGTTGGTCCATTGATGACTTGAAGGGAATAAGTCCGACTTTTTGTATGCACAAAATTCTCATGGAGGACAATCACAAATCGGTAGTACAACCCCAAAGGAGATTGAATCCGGTAATGAAAGAAGTGATCAGGAAAGAGGTGGTAAAGCTACTAGAAGCCGGCCTCATATACCCAATTTCAGATAGCTCTTGGGTGAGTCCCGTCCAAGTTGTACCAAAAAAGGGCGGAACGACTGTCATCACAAATGAAAAGAACGAATTAATTCCTACTCGAACGGTTACAGGCTGGAGAGTGTGTATTGATTACAGGAGATTGAACAGTGCCACGAGGAAGGATCATTTCCCGCTCCCTTTCATTGATCAGATGCTTGAGCGGTTAGCCGGACATAAGTATTACTGTTTCCTAGACGGCTATTCAGGGTACAATCAGATAGCTGTAGCACCCGAGGATCAAGAGAAAACTGCATTTACATGTCCGTATGGGGTATTTGCTTATCGAAGAATTCCATTTGGACTGTGTAATGCGCCGGCCACATTTCAAAGGTGCATGATGTCCATATTTTCTGATATGATTGAGAAACATATCGAAGTATTTATGGACGACTTTTCTGTATTTGGCTCATCCTTTGATAATTGTTTGATTAATCTATCCCTTGTATTAGAAAGGTGTGAAAAATCTAACTTGGTCCTAAATTGGGAGAAATTTAATTTTATGGTAAGAGAGGGAATTGTTTTAGGCCACCAAATCTCCCACAAGGGGATCGAGGTAGACAAGGCCAAAGTTGAAGTTATTGAAAAACTTCCCCCTCCTACCAAAGAAAAAGGCATTAGAAGCTTTTTAGGCCATGCTGGATTTTATAGAAGGTTTATAAAAGATTTTTCAAAAATTGCAAAACCACTTACAAACCTACTTGCGAAAGACACACCTTTCAAATTCAATGAGGATTGTTTGCATGCTTTTAACAATTTGAAAAACCAGCTGATAACTGCCCCCATTATCACTGCATCTGACTGGTCACTACCTTTTGAAATCATGTGTGATGCATGTGACAGTGTTATTGGGGCAGTTCTGGGACAAAGAAAAGACAAGATGTTGCATGTAATCTATTATGCTAGTCATGTTTTAAATCAGGCACAACACAATTATGCTACAACTGAAAAAGAGTTATTAGTTGTAGTCTATGCTTTTGATAAATTTCGGTCTTATTTATTAGGAACGAAAGTTATTGTTTACACTGATCATGCTGCCTTGAGGTATTTGTTTACTAAGCAGGAATCAAAACCAAGGTTGCTTAGATGGATTCTATTACTACAAGAATTTGACATTGAGATCCGGGATAAAAAGGGGTCAGAGAACACTGTGGCTGGCCACCTATCTCGATTGGAGAAGGTCGAGGAGAATGAGGACATTAGACCGATTCGAGATCAATTTGCTGATGAGCACATCTTCACCATTACCACGGCATATTTGTTCGCCGACTTTGCTAATTTCAAGGTGGGGGGTATAATCCCATCTGATTTCACTTACCAACAACGAAGGAAGTTTATCCACGATGCCAAATTCTATGTATGGGATGAACCCTTTCTGTACAAAAGAGGAGTGGATGGGCTGTTGCGAAGATGTGTGCCCGAGGAGGAACAAGAAAAGGTAATGTGGCACTGCCACGACTCCGAGTATGGGGGTCATTTCAGTGGTGACCGAACTGCAGCAAGAGTTCTACAATCGGGGTTGTTTTGGCCTTCCTTATTCAAAGATGCATTCAACTATGTGAAGAAATGCGATCGATGCCAGCGCACCGGTAACATTTCAAAACGGGATGAGATGCCGCAAAATCCTGTATTATAAGTAGAAGTGTTCGATGTGTGGGGTATTGATTTCATGGGTCCATTCCCATTGTCATATAACAAAGTTTATATTTTGGTGGCAGTGGATTATGTCTCAAAATGGGTTGAAGCAATAGCTACTCCAACAAATGATTCAAAACAGATTATCACCTTTCTCAAGAAGAACATATTCGCTCGTTTCGGCGTGCCTCGAGCCTTGATTAGTGACGAAGGCACCCATTTTCTAAACCGGAATATGGAATACCTTCTGAAGAAATATAATGTGCGTCATAGAGTGGCAATCCCATATCATCCACAAATGAGTGGGCAAGTTGAAGTCTCCAACAGACAGCTTAAACAAATCCTAGAAAAGACAGTAACTGCCTCACGAAAAGATTGGTCAACGAAACTTGATGATGCACTTTGGGCCTACCGAACAGCTTTTAAGACCTCCCTGGGTATGTCACTGTATCAAATTGTGTATGGTAAAGCTTGTCATTTACCTCTCGAACTTGTGCATCGAGCATTTTGGGCGACGAAGTACTTGAACTTTGACTTAGGCAAGGCAGGCGAGGCGAGAATTCTTCAACTTCACGAGTTAGAGGAATTCCGGAATTTTGCTTATGAGAATGCCAAGATATATAAAAAAACCAAGAAATGGCATGACAAAAAAATCAGATTCAAGGAATTCCAAGAAGGAGAACTAGTTCTCCTATTCAACTCAAGATTGAAGTTGTTTCCCGGAAAACTAAAGTTAAGATGGCCGGGCCCTTTCAAGGTAATCAAGGTATTTCCACACAGTGCAGTAGAGTTGAAAGATACACACTCCGATCGGAACTTCAAGGTCAATGGACAAAGACTCAAATCGTATTTCGGGGAAGAGTCAATACTTTCGATGGAGTCCATCCATCTGGACACCACTTGAAGAGTGAATTGTCAAGCTCAGGAAACTAAACAAGCGCTTGTTGGGAGGCAACCCAACTTCATATCCTTTTCATTTTAGTTTGATGTCACTTCATTTACTTTCAATTTTAGTTTTTAATTACTAATTTTATTCATTCTTGATGTTTAGTATAAGCAAGAAATCATAAAAATGTGTTAGGGATTGTTTTTTTTTAGTTGAGAGGCAGCAAAAACGCGCCTGAAGCGCAAGCCACGCGCCTGAAGCGCATTCCATGAAATCCAACTCTGCACAAACGCGCTTGAAGCACATTTATCAGAATTCCTGGCACAGTGTTGGGCTTTTAAGCATTCCAAGTAAGTAAACCCTCCCTCTTTCACAAACACCATTATCATTGAAGGTCAAGCTCCCTCTCTTCACACAATCTCGAAAACCATCTCATCCTCAAGTAAGTTTCCCTCTCCTATCCAACATCATCCCATCCTCAAGTAAGTTTCCCAAAACGTCTAATAGCAACTCATTCTTGGTTACTAATGCATGTGGGATTTTCTCTTTTAAATGCGAATCTATGCTGAATTTTATACATTATGCATGCATGCATGTTGTTTAATGAGATCGAATGGGGTTAATGGTTGTGAGATTGGGTGTGTTCATTCATTATTATGCCTGCATTCCAACTGTTTGATAAAATGTCACAACCATTATTATGCCTGCAATCCAACTGTTTGATAAAATGTCACAACCATTATTATGCCTGCATTCTAACTGTTTGATAAAATGTCACAATCATTATGATGCCTGCATTCCAACTGTTTGTTAAAATGACACAACCAATGCCAATGCATTATTATCACCTAGAATTTTAGTGAACAAACTCATGGCCATGAATGATGTTATTACTCCAAGGTAGACCATGCCTAAATTAATTAGCTCTAACTTGGAATATTCTGAACCTTGGGGTGATTACTTGTTTTTCAGGACCTAATGGCAACCCAACAAAAAGAAAAACGAACTAAGGTTGCAACTACATCTTCCGCCCCACAGCATGATGCATTCCTATTCAAGAACATGGCAACACATGAATACCATGCCAAACTCCCAGCAGTCCACAAGTTTGTAAGTGAAAAAAAATTTCAGTTGGAAGACGATGAATTTGTTGACATCCAGGCGATGATTGCTTCCAGAGGATGGGAGAAACTGACCACATTTGTCACCACAACGAGCAAATCATTAGCTGTGGAATTCTACTCTAATGCCTCCGATCTAAAGTCTGGCCAACCATTCCCACTTGACCAATTTGTGAGTTATATGAGGGGAAAAAGGGTACCATTCACACCTCAAGTCATCAATGAAATCTTTGGCCTGCCGAACTATAATGATTGCCGCTTTCTAGCTATGGAAAAAAAACTTATAAGAGCAAGCAGTCAGGAAATCCTACGCATCTTATGCAGACCAGGCACAGATTGGGTACAAAATAGAGATGGCTCAGTTCGGAAATTACGCTCAGTGGACCTCACCCCGATTGCTAAGGCATGGAGTACTTTTGTCCATCATACACTATTGTCATGTTCGAATGTGTCCGATATAACATTTCAAAGAGCATGTCTACTACTTGCTATCTTAAAAGGTGACAGAATTAATGTGGGCATGTTAATAGCCAATGATATTCGGGGCACAGCCATTCTTGATCCCCCGACAGGTTACTTCCATCATGCCTCCCTGATAGGCAAATTATGTGAGTTGGTGAGAGTGGTACCAAAACAAGGCGAAGAAATGTTGAAACCAGCTACTCCAATCACTGCAAGATGGATAACAAAACACTCTATGATTCCAGCAGACTATCCTGTTGCCCCACCAGCAGCGATGCCAGCAGAGGAACATACTGAACCACAGGAACCACATCACCACCCTCCACACCAATCCCAACTCTCTAACAAAGACAGAATCGGTAGATTGGAAACTATGATGGAACGAGTGATGATTGATTAGCGAGATAGACACGCCAGATTAGAACTGGGGATGACCAATCTCTATCGAGCATTCGCCTCTTCTCAACAGACATCAGGAGGCATGTTTTATGCTGATCTATTTACACCTCACCACTACACAGGCGACCAGAGCGGAACAGGAGCAGATGATCTAAACGAGGATCCTTGAATTGCTAAACTAGAGAAGTTTTCTTTCTTTTGTTTTGAATTTTTTTCTTTGTTTCTTTTCTTGTTTTTCTTTGTTTTAGTCTAGTCTATTTGCTTTTCTTTGCCTCCTCTTGTTTTCTTTGTTTGATGATGAAAAGTTGTAATAACTTGCACTTGATCTTAAAGTTTCTGTTTGGGATTTGGAAAGTTAAACTCTATTTCATAGATTATGTTATTGCTCAATTCGACAAGCCTCCCTAATGCATACATGCTTGAGTACTAAATGGTTGCAGAAGGCTAATAGGCCATCAAGTTTTTCAAAAATACAATTTTTACTTTTCAAAGGCATGTTTGGCATTATGTTGATTGTTCATACTCTCTCTTATTATCCTAGCTATGAGCTTTTGAGCCTAAACACTTAAATTCTTTTTTGTGTGATTATCCAGACATGTATTATCCCTTCAGAACTTGCACTAATTCTGACTTGCATCACTTGTAATTTATGCATACGTTGAGGCAATTTTATTTGGTCGTTTGAGCCTTTCTAACCACCCTATAAAAATGTTATCCTTTGCTTGCCCCTTTGAGCCTTGCCCCTTTATTTCGGTTACTAGCCACATCACAAAACAAAAAAAAAAATAAATAAATAAAAAGACCCTGCTTCAATTACATCACCCTACTTGGAGCTAGGTAGAAAAGTTTTGTTATGTATTGATCAAATTCTGAGTTTGGGGTTGCTCATGGGATAGCAACCTTTTAAGTTTGGGGTGGTGATTCTCACAATCAAAAAAAAAAAAGAAAAAAAAATGATAAATAATATCTTCTTGGTTCTTTGGTCAATGTTTGAGAATCTCAATAATGAAAAGAAGAAAAATATGGTAGAATAATTTGGAAATATATGCCTAACTCCAAGTAGTAAAGCCTACTATCCCAAAATTTCCTACCCTTACCTAAGCCCCATTACAACCCGAAAGTCCTCTAAAAATGTATGTATTTGCTGCATTGTGATGGCTAACTAGAATTTTTTCAAGCCTATGGTAGCGTGATGCATGTTCTAGGATTTGAGTGATAAATTCATAACCCTTCTAAACACTTGAGAGAAATTTTTGTGAGATTGTGTGAAGAGAGAGTTGAATTTGATAAATGAATGTCAATGTGTACAAACCTTGTTGTATTTTTTTTAGCAACCATAGAGCATGATGGATGTTTGCAGTAGCTGAAACTGAGAATTGAGTTTGATTTGATTTAAGAAATTGAGTTTAAGGTCATTTTTTAACTATACCAAACATGAAATTAATTGTTGCTTGGGGACAAGCAATAGATTAAGTTTGGGGTTGTGATAACTCTTCATCGTATGCATATTTTTCCACTATTTTAGTCCTATTTATCTGCAATCATTAGTTAAATTAAGGATTTATTTGATAAATTCGGTTTATTTTTGTTCTTTGAATTTATTAATATGTTATGCTTGTATTTCAGTGATTAAGTAGGAATTTTTTCGTAATTTTACATTGCGTTTTGTTTTTAAGTGCAATGCTGAATTTTGGTGAAAAATTAACATGATATATGTGGAGTATTTCAGCCATATCTGGAGTTCTAGATGTCCAATTAGTGTCACTCCAAGTGCTAATGAAAGCTAAGATCCATATCTACAACTTTCATGAAGACACCGGGACCAAATTCAGAAGAAAAACATGAGACAAATGCAAAATACGTCAGACAGTAGATGCTGTGCGCCTGGAGCGCGTCCTGCGCGCCTGGAGCGCATTTCTCATGTTTCAGTCTGTCAACGCGCGCCTGGAGCGCGCCCTGCGCGCCTGGAGCGCGTGACGCGCATCAGCAATCATAAAAACGCAATTTTTTTACTGTTTAGGTATCTTTTTTACTCTGGGGAACTTGGGAGACTTGTGCCCTAGCATAGAAACTCAAAGACGGCCGTTTCTAAGGCCATTGAAGTAGTTTTATCAAGAATCATCCATGAATCATTCTTGTAATTCTTCTTTAATCCTTATCTTTTGTATCTCTGCCATGAGTAACTAAACCCTATTTGTTAGGGATGAGTGTAACCAGATGAAACCCTATTTTTCTGATTTGATTTCTAGTTATATGAATGAGTTTATTGAATTGTTTTTCTCATCTCTGTGCTTAATGCTTTTTATTGCTTGATCAACATTAAAATGTTCTACGATTTGTATTTTGAAACGGAAATAGACTTTACGAATGCTTGAGATGAGAAATTCATGAATTTGTAGTCTAGGGATAGATGCAGGTCATGAAACCAATTAAATTAGTTGCAAAGCAATAATTTACAAGAGAATTTCTATACGGTAATGTTTAATTCTAATCTTAAATCCACTAAGGAATTATGGGTTACTTTGGAATTAAAGGTTCTGTCACTAAGACATTAAGAATAATAAAGAGAATTCGGTAATAATTCAATAAAGGAATTCAGTAACTAGGATCAAATTAGACACCAAGGTTGGATTCAAAGTGAAACTCATCCCTGACATTTTTCTCATTATAAAAGATCAATTTTATTATTGTTGTTAATTTCAAACATTATTTCAATCAACTTGGGAACCTTTTTGTTCAATTTTAGTAATCAAATATAATTCAATAGTAAAACGCAATCCTTGAATTCGACACTCGGTACTACCGTTTTATTATTACTTGCAACTATTCAGTACACTTGCTGAAACGCTATCAGTTGCATAACGTTTTTGACCTCTTTGACTTTCAAAGTTTTGTTGTTGTGTTTCTTTCAGTTCTTGACTGATATTTTTGAGAACATCATTCATAGCATGAGCTTTTTCTTTTTCTTCTTTTTCTTTATGTAATTATTCTTTTAAAGAACTACATTTTTGAATAAGAAGGTTTGAATAACTTAGCAAGTTAATTATCAAATTATTTTCCCATTTATTCCCATAAATAGCAATGTTCAGAATTTGTTACCTCATCTTCTTCTGTATTTTCCATCACGTATATGTTGGCTTCTTCACCTTCTTATGTATTTGATTCTTCTGAGTCATCCCACATGGCCATCATTGATTTCTTTTTAAAACGAAACCTTTTTGGTGATTTTTCATTTAAGGGACATGCAACTTTGTAATGTCCTAATTTATTACATCCAAAACATGTGATTTGGCTCTTGTCCACTTTTGTTTTGGGAATTTTTTTTTTTTGGAAATCCTTTCTTGGTTTGATCTCTTCTTCTCATCATTCTTTGAATTCTTTTGGTGAGAAAGGAAACCTCTTCATCAGCATCTTTCTACCCAATTTCTTCCAATTATTCATCTGTTTGTGTTCTGGTATTTTCTTGAGATGCCTTCAGAGCTATTCCCTTTCCTTTCTTGACTGGTTTGTCTTCTTGTAGTAATATTTCATGTGCTCTTAAGGTTCCAATCAATTCTTTCAAGGTAAACACTTCAAGATTCTTGGTCTAGCTTATATTGTTACTATTGGTCTCCATATGATTGGAAAAAATCTCATGATTTTTCTTACTTTATCTTTTACTGAGTAAGCTTTGCCAAGATAATGCATCTCATTTACTATAGTTGTGAACCTTGAGTACATCT
The DNA here is from genome assembly GCA_037974775.1 of Cicer pinnatifidum. Lineage (NCBI taxonomy): Eukaryota > Viridiplantae > Streptophyta > Magnoliopsida > Fabales > Fabaceae > Cicer > Cicer pinnatifidum. The sequence goes on from JBBPBR010000004.1 coordinate 6,340,309, forward strand.
CACCAATAGTTTCCCCTTCATGCATTTTGAACAACTCAAACTTTCTTATGTCAATGTTTATTCTTGTTTCTTTGACATGGCTTGTTCCTTCATGATGAGTTTGCAATGTGTCCCATAATTCTTTAGCATTTGTGCATTCATCAATTCTTTCACTTTCTTCCCTGCTCAAAGCACATGATAAGAATCATTAAGCTTTAGAATTTAGAAGTACTTTAGTTTTATCTTCAGTTGTCTAGTCTGCTTCTTTCTTTTTAGTAGAGGTTGAATCATTTTGATCAACTCTTGTGTACAATCTCCATCTGTAATGATGTGCCACATTTCTGTATCTTGAGATTTCAGAAACAACTGCATTTTGCTCTTTTAAAAGTAGTAACTAGTTCCATCAAAATAAGGTGGTCTATTTAAAGATCCTCATTCAACAATGTATTTTGCTTTTGACATTTTTTCTTCTAGATCTTTACTCTAGCATTGTTTAGGTGTTTCAATCTTTAGAGACCTCGCTATGATGCCAATTAAAGTAGAAATATTGATTTAGAAGGAAGAGGGGTTTGAATTGTAAATTTTCCTTTTTCAAATTTCCTATAAAAATTTAAGATTTTAACTAAATATTGATCTTGGTAGTGAAAGTAGAAAACGGAGGACGTTCTTGGTTTACCCAGAAAACGAAGAATGTTATGGGTTAGTTAAAAAGTGTTCAAGTCTTTGAACACTTTTGAACTTTGTTTGACTGGTATGGAATTCTTCATTCTTGGAGAACTTGGATTTTGTTTAATGATCCTTTAATCTTTTGATATATGATTGATGAGATCAGTTCAATATAGTTTTTGATTCGCACGCACATACTAGAGAATGATGTTAATCTATTGGAGAATGATTGATGAACATTCTAGAGATTGTTTGATCATTTCGGAGATTAATGATCATTCTGGAGATGGATCATCAATCTGGAGATTTATGATCAATCTAAAGATATAGTTTTGATCATTCTGGACGATTGCCTTGTCATTCTTGAACTCGATCTGATGTGTACATATTCTTTGTAGTCAAGTTGGAGAAAAATCAGTTTTGCTTGAACATGCTTGATCCATGACCTTTTTCCTTTGTATTTTGGATTGTTTCTTTGGATGAGATAAATCATTCTTGTTCCTTGGAAAATATTGATAACACGAGTGTTAAAGCCATGAGCAATATCTTCTTTTAATCAGTGAAGATTAATTGATTTTAAAGTTGACTTGATCATTTTCGAAACTGGAGAACATTATTCATTTTTTCATAAATTATCAAGAACGTTCTTCGTTCTTGTTTATTCAGATTTTTTCTTTTTATGTTGATTTATTATTTGTTTTGCTTGAATCCTATCTTTGATTAATACACTCAAAAGTACATGTTAAATTAACATAACATTTAGAATCATAATTAATATTTTTAATTAACGTTTGTTTATTTTCATCAAAACTTTAATTGAGAATTTGGCTTAACACATATTGTATGTATTGATTTTTCATAAATTATATGTAAGAAGGTCGATTTATTGATCACACCACCATCATAGAGCCACTTATCCTCCCACACAGGTATACCTCTTGAGCTATGCACCAACGATTACCTCCACTAATGAGAGACTTGGCATTTCATATATCATATATTTCTCCAAACATAACTTGGGTTATGGCCAAGACTCATCCAAAAAAGTCACTATGTGAAAAATATTTAGCTTTGAATATACGTGTGGCAAGATGATCCGACTCTATCACAAACTTTTACCACTACTTGTCTAACATTGCGACTGTGTGAACTATGATTGTTGGTTCTTGAGTTTGTCATATGATTGTGTAAATATGAGATTGTAAAGTGTGATTGACATTGACAATGATATATGTATGTACCTTGATGAATACTATAAAATGCACATCGGAAATTATTAAGTATTGATTATCAAATGACTAAGACTATTATGTGTGTAAAAAAAAAAAAACTTAAATTTGCTTCGAATAGATTTGAGCTTTAATATTTAAATAAATTTATTTTAATTTGTAACTTTCAACTTTTCATTAATTGCATTTATTTTACTAATTTGTTGAAATACAATTAATTTCAGACTAAATTTAAAATATTACTAATCATTTAATTTTGTTATTTGTTGTATTATTTTATCCAAATCATTTGATGTATTGACTATTATATATAAATCTTCTAAAATATTGTATATTTTATATAATATTAAAATTTATTACTTGATTTTGATTTGTAAATTTATTTCGTTAAATAATTCTGTATATATCATTATAATTTTGTTGTAAAATTGATAAAAAAAAATATTTAAATAACTAAAAACTTAACCACTATACATGTGCCAATAAAAAAAACACAATCCATTGAACTCCATTCAATTTTACGTAGAAAAATTAACATTCAATCGATTAAACTACATTCAGTTTCACATAGAAAAATTATCCTTAAGAATTATATATTTCGTCTTGATAATTTTGGATGCAAGTTTAAACAAATATTTATAAGATTTAATTTGTATATATTGTCACGTCGAATTATTAGAAATTTTTTATTTTTATGATAATTACATTAAATGTCATAACAAAATGGTTGTGATGTGTTGATGACGTAGGGTGGCCACGGCTACTCCAAAGTCCCCAATAATTTTAAAAAAAAATACTACTGTTTTTATTTTATTTGTTTGAGTAATGTTATTGAAACACAATGTGTCACAAAATGAGACACAAATACAATGTTTATTACAATACAAATATATAATGTAATCTTTTTTATTTTACACAGTATTGTATTTGTGTCATATTTAGTGTTAAGTTTTGTGTTCCAATAATATTACTTTTTTTTATAAGATTCATTTGACTTACAATTTGATATCAAAAATTGATCTAATATGAATCAAATATATTAATTTTTGTTGACCAAATTATAATTCAAATGTCTATTATAAAAAAAAAAAATCAAAGGGTATTATTTATAAAAACAATTACAAAAACAACTATTATAATTATAAAATAAACTAAATTTTTCAACCTAAACTTCAACTATGTGAGTTGTAAATTTTATCTAGAGGTATAATTATGAATTTTATATAGAGATATAAAAGTCAAACCAAATGATCATGTGATCTCAAAAATTCAATCAAAATTAATTAAATTAGATTGATATTTTTTATGAGTTTGAGTCCAAGTTTAAATAAACTAATAAATAACCTTTATTGATTTGAGATATAATTTCACGTAATTTTAAAATAGATAGCATAATACTAAAAAAAAAACACTTATATTTTACTAACACTATGTCAAATTGATATCTTAAACTAT
>JBBPBR010000004.1:6356577-6373794 GCA_037974775.1 Cicer pinnatifidum
ATTATCATTATCATTATCATTATCATTATCATTATCATTATCATTATCATTATCATTATCATTATCATTATCATTATCATTATCATTATCATTATCATTATCATTATCATTATCATTATCATTATCATTATCATTATCATTATCATTATCATTATCATTATCATTATTACTATTACAATCTTGCTACCTACACCCCTCACATTACTACCCACACCCCTCAAATTTGTAAAAAAATCAAAATACCCAAAATACCCTTTGATATTTATAATATTTTTTTTTACAATTTACTAACTCATAACTCACTTTCATCAACATGCATCACATCTCATGACTCACGTATAAAAAAACCACCATACCTCACCAACCTTACTGTTGAGACAAAATCTCTCAAATGATTTTAATGATAACAAAATTGCTTAAAGATTATGATTGTGATTAATGACTAACATGTGTTCTTGAGTGTATTCATACAAGAAGATAGGTTGTTAATCATTAAAGCAAAAAGGAAGTAAAACATGTTTGAAATCTGAGGATGGAAATTGCTGCAAACGCGAGGATGGAACTTGCTGCAAATGTGAGGATGAAAATTGCTAACCGTGAGGATGACATGCAATTTGGAAAAACTCCAGATCTGGACAATCTGATCCATCATCAATATAAATGTGTTTATTCAAATGCATAACATGACAAACTTGAATAAACAAAGCATTAAAATCAAGAGTCAAAAGGTCAAAGGAAAAAAGTTGAATATAGCTAGATCTAGAAAGTTGAGGATGGCAGCATAGGCCGAGGATAGGCCAGAAAAAGTGAAAGCTACTATTCAAGCATGTGCAAAGGCTAAAATCAGATTATTAAATGTGTTTGCATGAATATATATATGAAGAAGTCAAGTTGAAGAAAGGCAACTTGAAACAAGCCAAAAATAGAAGATCACATGTGAAGGCAAAAACTTTCTCTCTCTTGTCAACATCACCTCAAAAGGTGAAACCAACCAAGACCTTAAAGTCTTCGAAAATTGCAGCTCACATGGTCAAACAACAGCTGTAAATTGCTGGAAAAAGAGAATTGACAAGGACTTGTCAAGATCAAGTTTCAAGAATTGTGAGGATGGCTATAATGGCAATTCCGTAAATATGATGAAAGACTTGGATTGTTTTGAAACAAGCTCCAACGGTCATCAAGGGTTTAGATCTCTATAAAATGCACGCAAGCTCTCCAATGGAAGACACACACCACACTTGCATAAAAAGATCAAGCATCTTAAAGCTATCAAGAGCAAAAACACCCTCCTTCTTACTTTCTTTGATCCTACACTATATCTTTGTAAATCCTTTGAGAAAGTATTAAGTATCAATCACTCTCATATCACTTTGTAATTTCCTAGTGAGTTACACTTGGAAATATTCTGAAATTGATTGTAAGCTTGGTGAAGCTAAAGAATACACGGGTTGTAATCATCCTCGGGTTGAGGATTGATCTGTTTGAAAGTTAGTGAAATCTCACAAGGGTGTGAGGACTGGACGTAGCCATCTTTGGGTGAACCAGTATAAAATTGTGTGTGTGTCCCTCATATTCTACTCCTACTCTTTTGCTCAACTTAGATCTAAAGATTTGAAAAATCCCATCCTTGAGCTACCCATCCTCAGCGAGAGGATAGTTTTTAAAACACTTGAAATTATTTTTAAACAGCAAAATCCCTATTCAACCCCCCTTCTAGTGATATTTAGCTACATCACTTACCACATAATCATTTAAAACTCAATCATAACCTACATCATCAATTTCTTCATCATATTGTAGTTAAAGCGACCTAAAAATGTATGTTTGTTGGTATGTTTCTGAGTTCGAATTTTTTTTCTAAATCTGGGGTTTGTACGTGAACTCATTTCACATAAGTTGTATTGCTACGTGAACTAAATTCACGTACGTTAAAAAAAGTAAAAATCTCAGAATTTACGCAATCTTAGTATGATTGCGTAATCAATGGAGTTTGAAAATTCAACATCTTAGTATGTACGCAATCTTAGTTCACGTAATCTTAATTAAACCATTTATGTGAATTCAATTTCAGTAAGTTTACATACGTTTACGCAAACTAAATTCTAGTAAATGTACGTGAACTCAGTTCACGTAAAAGTACGTGAAATTGAGTTAACGTAAATGTTAGCAAAATCCTGTAGATGGTTAATGATGATTGATGATGATTAATGATGATGAGTTATGAAGATGGTTATGATGTAGCTAAATATCACTGAAAGGGGACTTGAATAAGGATTTTGCTATTTAAAAATAATTTTCAAGTGTTTTTAAAATTATCCTCTCGCTGAGGATGGTAAGTTCGAGGATGGATTTTTTCAAACCTTCAGTTTTGAATTGAGCAAAAGAGTGAGAGAATAATATGAGAGAGTGACAAACAATTTTATACTGGTTCACCCAGATCCTTGTGAGATTTTACTAAAGTTCAAACAGATCAACCTCACGATGATCTGATAAAGGTATACGTCTAGTCCTCACATCCTTGTGAGATTTTACTAAAGTTCAAACAGATCAACCTCACGATGAGGAGGATTACAAATTGTGTATTCTTTAGCTTCACCAAGCTTACAATCAATTTTCAAATAGTTCCAAGTGTATCTCACGTGGAAATTACAAAGTGATAAGAGAGTGATTGATTCTTAATACTTTCTCAAAGGATTTACAAAGATATAGTGTAGGATTAAAGAAAGTAGGAAGTGAGGATACACAAGCTTCACAAACTATGTCTTTTTCAAAATTAATTTTTGGAAGTCCTTTTACTAATTCTAAATTTGCTAATTTAGGAACTTTTGGAAGGTTGAGAAGAAGGAATGGTGTTCAAAGAGTTTCCTTTAGATTAGGTTTTCTCATGGTAATCTGAATCAGTGCTTGAGTAAACATCTTGATTCTCTTTTGGTTCTTGATAAGTGATTTTGCATTTTGCAGTGACTTTGGTTCGAGCCATTGGAAAAACCGTAGAGAGGAAAAACAACTGATGAGTAAAGAGAAGTTTTTTTAACAGATGGTTGATGAGTGAGATTAATGGAGGACGAGTAAAAATATAGGTGAGGACGGAAGATGTATAGGAATAATCGTGGGAGGAAACGTGTGAGAGAAAGGAAAGTTGATCCGCCGTTTGCCTAGGAACCTAGCGTGATGATGGATGAGGCAACTGGGGACACGTAGCCATTAATGCATTAAATGCACGACGTGAAACACGGAGGCAGGCGCCACACGTGCTGGCCAATAAAAGAGGAAGCGCGTACTGTTTTTCTAGGCTGCCATGTCAAGGGAAGTTACACCAATAAGGACATTCTGTCCTCTGGTGGTTTTTGCTATCCTCGCAGGTTTAGACTAAAAATGTATATACATACTAAATAAAACAACAAATATTTTTTTTGGATTTTTATTTAATAAAAAATTTATAATAAGATAAATATAATAAAGGAACATAACAAAGATAAGTCAATTAATTTTAGACAAATTAAGGATTGAGAGTTCCTCTAAGATCTTTTTGAACCTATCCTCTTGGAGAGGTTTGGTAAAAATATATGCTAATTGATTTTTAGTATCAATAAAAATCAGTTCTAAATCCCCTTTTTGCACATGATCTCTTATCAAATGATGTTTAATTTTAATGTGCTTAGATCTAATGTTGAATGAGATTTTTAGACAGATTTATTGCACTTGTATTATCACAGAGGATGGGAATTTTTGCGTACCTTAGTGAGTAATCCTCAAGTTGATTTTTTATCCAAAGTAATTGTGAGCAACATTGAGCGGCTGATACATATTTTGCCTCAGTAGTTGAAAGAGAAATGGTACTTTGTTTTTTTGCATGACCAACTTATTAGGGATTTTCTAAGAAATTGGCAAGCACCACTTGTGCTTTTTCTTTCAACTTTGTCTCCCACGTAGTCGACATCACAATAAGCTATGAGGTCAAGATTGGAACATTTCTTGTACCAAATTCCCAGATTTATAGTGCCAAGAAGATATCTAAAAATCCTTTTTACTGCATTGAGATGAGATTCTTTAGGAGAGGATTGAAATCTTGCACAAAGACCGACTGCAAAGACTATGTCCGTTCTGTTGGCTGTTAAATACTACAAGGATCCTATCATCCCTCTATACTCTTTTTCAAATATTGGAGTTCCTTCATCATCTTTGTGGAGTATGAAGGATGGGTGCATATGAGTTCCCATACTCTTGACTAAACTCATGTTATATTTGTTGAGCAAATCCTTGGTGTATTTTTCTTGGGATATAAAAATACCATCCTCTCATACCAAGCTCGAGGAGCTTGCTTTAAACCATAAAGAGCTTTTGAGAGTTTTAACACATGGTTCGACCTCTTCTCATCCTCAACCCCAGGAGGTTGATGAACATACACTTCCTCATTTAAGAACCTATTCAAAAAGGTACTTTTGACATCCATTTGAAATAGTTTTATACCTTTATGAGTAGCATAAGCTAATATGATTCTTATTGCTTCAAGTCTTGCTACGGGTGCAAACGTTTCATCATAATCAATTCTTTCATGTTGATTGTACCCTTGTGCCACTAGTCTTGCTTTTATTTCTAATGACTTCTCCATCCTCATTTAGTTTGTTTCTAAATATCCATTTATTCCAAATAATAGATTTGTCTAGAGGATGGGGTACAAGATTCCATACCTTGTTTCTTTCAAACTACTAGAGTTATTCCATCATAGCTTCAACCCATGATTTTTCACCAATAGCTTGATCAATTTTTTTGGGTTCAACTTGTGATATCATGGCCATGTTGGTAGTGCTTTCCTTTAGAGAATTTGTGGTTCTAACACCATCCTCATTATTCCCAATGATTAGATCTGTAGGATGATGTGTGACTGTTTTCCATCCTCTTGGAAGTTGCTGAGAGGTTGGGTCAGATTCATCCTCTTCGTGAGGACCGGGTACTTGAGAGGATGACTGTTCATCTTCTTCATTTTAATCCAATTTTTCAAAACACAAGTCATCAAACTCATCAAAAATAACATGCATGGATTCCTCCACAGTTTGAGTCCTAAGATTATATATTCTATAACCTTTTGACATTGTGGAGTATCCTAGAAAAATACCTTTATCAGATTTTGGATCAAACTTTCTCAAATTTTCTTTATTATTTAGAATGTAGCAATAAAACCCAAATATATGAAAATAGGAAATATTTGGTTTTCTCCCTTTCCATAATTTGTATGGAGTTTTGTTTAAAATTTTTCTAATGGATGCACGATTAGAAACATAACAAGCAGTGTTGATGGCTTCAGTCCAAAAGTATTTTTCATTGTTGGCTTCATTTAAAATAGTTCTAGCCATTTCTTGTAAAGTTCTATTTTTCCTTTCAACAACCCCATTTTGTTGGGGAGTTCTTGGACAAGAAAAGTTGTGAGAAATACCATTTTCTTCACAAAGATTTTTAATAGATTCATTTTCAAATTCACTTCCATGGTCACTTCTTACCGAGAAATTTTTTTATCCTTTTTAGTTTTGAATCTTTTTGCAGAAATGGTGGAATGCCTCAAAGGCTTCATCTTTATGTTTTAAAAATAGAACCCAAGTAAAACGAAAAAAATCATCAACAATTACAAAACCATATCTTTTTCCACTAAGACTTGAAGTTTTGATAGGACCCAAAAGATCAATGTGAATAAGTTCAAGAGGATGATTTGTTGAAACAATGTTTTTAGAGTGAAAACTACTTTTAACTTGTTTTCCTTTTACACATGCTTCACAAACTTTGTCTTTTTCAAAATTAATTTGTGGAAGACCTTTTTCTAATTTTAAATTTGCTAATTCAGAAATAGTGTTTAAGCTTGTGTGACCAGCTCGTTTGTGCCAAATCCATTTATCTTTTTCAATGCAAACAAAACAAGATTCAGTGGGTAAATCATCAAGATAAAGTTCATATAAATTCTTTTTTCTAAACCCGATAAAGAAAACTCTACCCGAGGATGAGTGCTTAACCTCCCATTGAGTAGGCTTAAAAATAACTTCAAAATCACTATCACATAATTGACTAATTCTTAGCAAGTTATGTTTTAAGCCATCCACATATTGAACATTTTCAATTTTTGCAGAATTATTCTTACCAATATTACATGTTCCTTTTATTTGAGATTTATCATTATTACCAAATGTGACTAATCCTCCATCCTTTATCTCCAATGACATGAAGCATTGCTTATCCCCTATCATATGCCTTGAGCAACCACTATCCAAGTACCAAGCTTTATTTTGTTGATTAGAGGATGAACCTGTATTAGAGTTTAAAAGTGACTTAGGTACCCATATAGCATTGTGTCCTTGTTGGTTAGTTTTTCCTCTTGCGAGGACTTTGCTTTTATGATAACAAATAGAATCATGGTGCCCATGTTTACCACAACATGAGCATGTTGACTTTATATTGTTAGCTTTCTTCTTAGCATGACAAATTATTGAAGTATGCCCAAGTTTTTTGCAAAAGGTGCATTAAGGCCTATCCTCCCGTTTTGTAGGCAAGAAAAAAATTTCATATAATTTTTGTTTTTGAGAGGTTTTAAAACCAATACCAGCCTTGTCAAATATTCCATATTGAGATCCCATTATCTTTTGAATTGTTTATGTAGATTTAACAAAGATGGAAATATCGTTTTGTAGTTCCCTAACCTCAATTTTCAAAATTTCCTTTTCTGTATCCTCGTCAGGAGGTTGAGGATGAGTTTTGACTATCCTCTCATTAAGAATTATTTGTTTCTCTGACATTTGAAAGTGAGATTGTTGCAAATCTTGAATGATTTTAACATACTCATCATTCTATTTTCGAAGCTCTTCATTTTGTTTCTTTATCTCAACAAGTTGTTTTTTTTGAAATATAAATGTTTGAGATAAAGTGTTTGAGTCATTTAAGAGGCTACCAAATTGAATTTCTAATTTCTCACAAGTAGGGCATATATCAGAAATACTTACCTTTTCAGTTTCTGATTTTGCCATGAGATAGAGGTTGGCCTCTTTTTCCTTTTCTTGCTCAGAGGATGACTCGTCACTATCATCCCAAGTAATCATCATGGATTTTTTTTGTATGGAAATCTTCTTGTGTTCCTTTTGTTGAGAGGACACTCAGTTTTGTAGTGTCCCATATTGTTGCATCCATAACAAGTTATTTGACTTTTGTCAATTTTTTCTTTTTGAGGAGGTCCTCTATTTTGTCCTCTTATGTTTATCATCCTCTGAATTAGGGGGTGTTGGTAGCAAAATTGTTGTTGTTGTCGTTGTTGTTGTTATTATTATTATTATTATTATGAACTTTGTTAGAAGCAAACAATTAAAATTCCAATCTTTTGCATCCAACCCGATAGTAGTTTAGTATTTTCTTCAATCTAGGGTTGTCTAGTTGTTAGGAGAAGACTTGGCTTGTAGGATAAAGGTGGTTAATTCATTAAAAGTCTAGGGTTGTCAGGTTATTTGGGAAGATTAACTTGGAGGGTCAGGTGTTTTGTAATTCAATGTATTTGAATTAGTGGATTAAAGCTTCCTGAATGAGGGGACATGATGTAGCCAAATTAGAGGTGAACCTGGATAAATCTATGTGTCAAATTATTTATGATTTTATTGTTTGTTGCCTTTGAACCCGATTGCTTCTTATCTAAGTAATTCATGAAAACCAACTAACCTTCATCAATTTAGCCAAAAGTTATCAACATTGGCGAACACAATTCAACCTCTTTCTCGTGTTTACACCTTCAGTAAAAGCTCAAGAAGCTTTGAGGTAGAGATTGAGTTCTTATGGGCAAATGAGTTATTTGTTTGTTTTCCCTTTTCAAAAGCTTCACTCATAATTTTTGTTTTGTAACTATGCTTAGGTAGACCTCTGACTAATTAAATTTTATTTAATTTTGAAATTAATCTATGGTTTGTATGACCTAACCTTTTGTGCCAAATTAGTTTCTCTTCATTTTCTAACATAAAACACTTAACTTCTTGTTGTTCTAGACTAAACAAATTTATCTCATAAATTTTGTTTTGTCTCTGACCTAAAAATAGTATAGATTCATCCTTCTAACTAATTGCCTTCCATGTTTTTTTGATTAAATATAATATCATAATTATTATCACTTAAATAACTAATACATAATAAATTATGCTAAGACCTTTAATAAACAACACATTATATATTTTGATAGCTCTAATTTTTTATTTATAAATAAATAGATCTAAAATCAAAGTTTTTTAAAATTTAATTAGTTATATGTTTTTCTTTCATCTTGCAGTTGTTACGACACAAGTTAAACTATTTGTTGGTTTTGAAACTCAATCTAAATGTAAATAAAAAATATTAAAAATTCTTAAAAGGATTAAATTAGATGTGACATCTTTTTACTCCTTGAGTTTTGAGACACGAGTTGTACAATTCGATCATCTTAAAATTCATATTTTAAATTAGTTATTTAAATCAAGCAAGTTTTTTTTATGTTCGTCAAAATTAACTTTTTTTTTTAATAACAAAATACAATTTATTTAAAAGAAATCAACACATCCACATTTTCTACCAAGAAGTACGTAACTTTGATTTCTCCATCGCACCAAGAGATACGTAGGAGCAAGATCACACTCTTGTCAAGCACAACAATAACTGTATTTTTAGATATGTTTTTTTATTTAATTTTGTACAATTAATTATAGATAACTGTATTTTAACGGATGTCATAGGGTGCTAATACCTTCCCTATGCATAATCGACTCCCGAACTCAAAATTTGGTATCAAAGACCATTTTTTATCCTTTTTATTTTTTAAGGGTTTCCCAATATTTTCCCTATTTTAAAAATAAATTTTGGTGGCGACTCCATTGAATTCGAGGAAAACTCGAAAATTTAGGCCGCGACAGCTGGCGACTCCACTGGGGACATTTAGAGAGTCAAGCCTAACAAATTAATTATGCATAATAGGACCGTATAATACAAGTAAGAAGAGCACGCAAACAATCACAATAGGACCGTATCATTACACAAATATTCCATCAAGAAAATTTCATATTCAAAGGTCAAAATCACTCCAGGAAAATCAATAGATTTCACTGTAACATCAAATTGTCTATGAGAAATTATCACCACACACGATACATATTAATAACAACAAAACAATTACAATAAAATGCAATGCTATGCATGAGCTTAGACTCTACTTTACAATGTGGTACCATTATAACTTTGAAGTACTTGGTTAGGAGGCTTGATACTATGCCACCATTCTGGTGGATGGACAATTCAAATTGGCCTTATCCTCATAGATCCCTTCAACTCAACCCGATACACATATACGTGACAGTCGAGGTAAACATGTGTTGTATGGTAGCTCCCGACATTTGGAGTACTACCTCCGAGTCACCTAGGAATTCCCTACCCGAATACCTCCAAGGTCTAACAATCTTGCCTTAAGGCTCAACAGCAGACCGCCACGATTAGGCTCATTCAGTTGTACTTCCCCGGAATCACTAGGCTTGTTAGGCTCTACCTAAAATGCAATGTTATGCATGAGCTTAGACTCTACTTCACAATGTGGTACCATTCTAACTATGAAGTACTTGGTTAGGAGGCTTGATACTATGCCATCATCCCGGTGGACGGACAATTCAAATTGGCCCTGTCCTCATAGATCCCCTCAACTCAACCTGAGACACATATATGTGACAGTCGAGGTAAACGTGTGTTGCATGGTAGCTCCCGACATTTGGAGTACTACCTCTAAGTCACCTACGAATTCCCCACCCGAATACCTCCAAGGTCTAACAATCTTACCTTAAGGCTCAACAGTAGACCTCCACAATCGGGCTCATTCAGTTGTACTCCCTGGAATCCCTAGGCTTGTCAGGCCCTGCCTATATGATGACAAAATAATCTTCACTTCACAATTTCTCAATATTTATTTTCTCCCCTCGTTGGCCTATGATACTTCATTAAGAACCGTTATCTCAAACACAAATTGAAATCACAATTATTTCACCAACTATAGGGTTACTTCAATATTCTCATCACAAATTCACATCCCTATTATTAATCATATCTCATCACATAAACTCATCACATATTTATAGCATCATTATCATTAAGCATACATCATCACATAGGCTTGTTTCAAATTTATAACATCGTTATTATTAATTATACATCATCATAATCACATAAAAGTATCAAAATAAATTCACTTTTTATTATCACATCCCATAAACACGTCTAATCAAACATATACATAAACTTCTCCGCGTAAACTTCTTCTTCCTCCTTCACTGTTTCGCAAAACCAAAACCCACAACCATAAATCTTCACTTTTCATCTAGATTTAAGCTTCATTTCGCAAAGAGATAGAAGGGAAAGTTTCTCACTACCACGCTACGGTGCTAGGGAACCAACTTTGGAAGCGACGTTGCGAGCGGAGAGTTTACTTGATTTACTCGCGGTGCCGTAATCGCACGTTGAAGCTAACGTGAAGGTAAGGGCTCCTTCCAAACTTTTAGTTTGCATTTAGGGCCTTATCTGTGGTTGTGAGGAAACGAATTTTGTTAGGGTTGGAGTATTGATTTGGGAAAAATGTATCTAAGGCTTTATGGGTAAAATCTTAGAGTTAGGTTTTGATTATATTGATGAATGTTTCGTGGAAAATGAATTTAAACTCATTTATGTATGATTTTGAGTAAATGAAACTTGTGTGTTTGAGTGGTGGATTGTGTTGATTTGTGTTCGTTGTTTTTGACGTGTTCTTAAGAATGGGGAATCTCTTAATGTCTTGGTTACTTAATGTTGTTTTGAAAATCGTTTAAGTTAACTGGGCGTTAAGAATGGGGAATCTCTTAATGTCTTGGTTACTTAATGTTGTTTTGAAAATCGTTTAAGTTAACTGGGCGTTAAGAATAGGGAATCTCTTAATGTCTTGGTTACTTAATGTTTGTTTTTGTAAATCGTTTCAGTTAATGAGTATTAAGAATGGGGAATCTCTTAATGTCTTGTTTACTGAATGTTTTGTTGTGGAAAATCGTTTAAGTCAAAAGTATATTAAGAATGGGGAATCTCTTAATATGTCTGTTTGCTTAATGTTTTGGTGTGAAAATCGGTTAAGTAAATGAGTATTAAAAATGGGGAATCTTTTAATATCTGCATTTACTTAACGATCGTTGTGGATGGAGTCAGTGTATGCTCATGCATTTCATTTTGGTAAATTGTGCTGACCCGTGATAGGTGGCACCTCGGTAAACAGTACTGACCCGTGATAGGTGGTACGTTTACGATTTACGTTTGGTAAGTTGTGCTGACCCATGATAGGTGGCACCTCGGTAAATAGTACTTTGGCCGGTGATAGGCGGTACATTTACGACTTACGCTTTTTCTTTTAGTAAATCGTGCTGACCCGTGATAGGTGGCACCTCGGTAAACAATACTGACCCGTGATAGGTGGTACGTTTATGATTTACGTTTTTTAGTAAATCGTGCTGACCCGTGATAGGTGGCACCTCGGTAATTGGTACTTTGGCCTGCGATAGGCGGTACAATTATGATTTACGGCCCTTCGAGGAGGGTTTTGGTTTGGAATTCCGAGTCCATGCATTTTGGCATATATGCATTGCATTAGGGTGCTTGGCACACGAGTCGTGTTTGATTCAAATTTATGACTGTGATGATATTACTAAGTGCTATGTTTTGGAACAGATTGTGTGTAGTGTGTTTGTTTCAAGTTTATGATTGAGTGTTTTGAACCTGAGATGTAATTGTAATTGTGTTGAATTGCAAAGTGCTACGTATTGATTATCGTGTGTAAGTGTGATGGATGGTAAAACTATTTCGAAACCCAATTATCGTGGTGTTTGTGTGGAAATTGCTAAGTGTTACGATTTGGAGTTGTGTTTGAAATTGCTAAGTGTTTGAATAAGTGTTAATTTCGGTTGGTGACCCTTTACAACTATTGTGGAAATCTGGGCTTTGCCCTCAAATGAGAGCCAGGACGATCCTACCGGTTCGTACCCTACGGATGGGAATGTAGATGGGAATGCTTGATTGGAGCTACGTTAGGAGGATCTCACGGGGCGCATGGAGATCACTCAGGGTGTTTAGTTGTTTTGTAGAATGATCAGACTAGGTTGACACAGAGGGAACATATGTCTTTCTTTTGGGTTGCTTTTATTTTTAAACTGGAAGACTGTACCACTTTTGTTATGTAAATATTTTGAATTCATATTTTGAGAACGTTTTCCGCTTCTTGTAAATTATAATGACTTAATTATTTATCCAAAGGTGTTACCTTATTTATTTCTCTATTTTATTTTAATTTCTTTTGAAAAAAAAAATACACCATCGCTTTGAAAAATGAGGTGTTACAGAAAGGTTCGAATGTGTGTTGATTATCGGGATTTAAATAAAGCTAGTCCTAAAGATGATTTTCCTTTGCCTCACATTGATGTCCTAGTAGATAGCACTGCCCAATATTATTTTTTCTCCTTCATGGATGGTTTCTCAAGGTATAATCAAATCAAGATGGCTCCCGAAGATATGGAGAAAACTACATTCCTCACAAAATGGGGAACTTTCTGTTATAAGGTCATGTCATTTTGATTGAAGAATGCTGGGGCAACTTATCAAAGAGCAATGGTAACTTTGTTTCATGACATGATGCATAAGGAAATAGAGGTTTATGTGGACAATATGATTGCAAAATCTAGGACCATAGAAGACCATGTTGTTAACCTTCAAAAGTTGTTTGAGCGATTAAGGAAGTTTAGACTCTGTTTAAACCCTGCTAAATGCACTTTTGGTGTAAGATCGGACAAGTTACTTGGGTTTATTGTTAGTCAAAAAGGGATAGAAGTGGACCCATATAGAGTAAGATCAATACAAGAAATGTCAGCTCCACGCACGTAAAAAGAAGTTCGTGGCTTTTTGGGTAGAGTGAATTACATTTCGAGGTTTATATCGCATCTCACCGCTATATGCAAGTCGTTTTTCAAATTGTTGCACAAAGAACAAAAGGTTGAATGGAATGAGAATTGTCAAAAAGCTTTAGAAAAGATTAAGCAGTACTTATCAAAACCTCGCGTCTTAGTACCTCCTGTTCCTGGGAAACCGCTTATTATGTACTTAACAGTACTTAATGAGCCAATGGGTTGTGTACTGGGACAACATGACAGATCTGGTAGGAAAGAACATGTTATTAATTATTTGAGCAAAAAGTTCACCAGTTGTGAAACAAGGTATTCACTGCTTGAACGAACATGTTGTGCATTGGCATGGGCTGCTCGTCGGTTGAGGCAATACATGTTATGTCATACAACTTGGCTGGTGTCTAAAATGGACCCAATTAAGTACATCTTTGAGAGACCTGCTCTTACTGGAAGGATTGCCTGTTGGCAGATGTTGTTATCAGAATACGATTTGGTATATGTTACACACAAATCTATCATAGGAAGCACATTAGCAGAGTATTTGGCCCAAGAACCGATAGAAGATTATCAATCAATGCAGTGTGAATTCCCCGATGAAGGCATACTGACTTTATTTGAAGAGAATGAATCACCTGATAAAGAAAAATGGATGTTGGTGTTTGATGGTGCCTCTAATGCGTTAGGGCATGGAATTGGAGCCATTTTGATTTTCCCATAGAACAAGTTCACTCCATTTATGGCTAGGTTGTGTTTTGACTGTACAAACAATATTGCGGAATATGAGGAATGTGTTATGGGAATTGAAGCAACTATCAAATCAAATGTAAAATTTCTTGAGGTATATAGAGACTCATTGTTGGTCATCAATCAGACTAAATGAGAGTGGGAAACACGAGATTCCAAATTGATTTCGTATCACACCCATATCAAAGAATTGACAGAACACTTTGAGAAGATTACTTTTCACCATATCCCTCGAGAAGAAAACCAATTAGCTAACGCTTTGGCCACATTGTCGTCAATGTTCAAAATAAGCCTTGATCAGGACGTGTCGGTCATAAAAATTCAACAAAGAGATAAACCTACATATTGCTTATCAATAAAACAAGAGTCTGACGGCAAGCCATGGTTTTATGAAATCAAATCATATGTTAAGAATAAGGAATATCCATCGGGTATTTCAGATAGCGACAAAAGGGTTTTAAGAAGGTTGTCAATGAACTTATTCTTAAATGGGGATGTGCTTTATAAGAGAAATCATGATATGGTTCTCCTCAGATGTATGGATAAAGCGGAAGCATATAAAATCACCCAAGAGGTTCACGAAGGTTCTTTCGGAACTCATGCAAATGGACACGCAATGGCAAGAAAATTCTTAAAGATTGGCTATTATTGGTTGACCATGGAATCTGATTGCTTTAGTCACGTAAAGAAGTGTGATAAATGTCAGATCTATGCTGATAAAATACATGTACCACCCACTTCTTTGAATGTTTTAACATCACCATGACCATTTTCAATGTGGGGAATGGATGTTATTGGACTCATCGAGCCTAAGGCTTCAAATGGACACTGGTTTATCCTAGTAGCTATTGATTATTTCAGAAAATGGGTTCAAGCCGTTTCTTATGCCAATGTGACAAGAAATGTGGTTGTTAGATTCAATAAAAGAGAATTGATTTATCGATATTGCTTGCCAAATAAGATAATAACTGATAACGCGACTAATCTGAATAACAAAATAATGAAAGAGTTGTGGGATAGTTTCAAAATTGAGCACGATAATTCTTCTCCATATCGTCCAAAAATGAATGGGGCCATAGAAGCAGCAAATAAGAATGTCAAGAAGATCATACAAAATGACATGAAATGCTTCCCTTTGCATTACATGGCTATAGAACCTCTGTACGTACCTCAACAGGGGAAACTTCTTTTTCATTGGTGTATGGAATGGAAGCGGTACTTCCCATCAAAGTTGAAATTCCTTCAATCAGACTCCTGATGGAAACAAAACTAGAAGAGGCAAAATGAGTTCAATCACAATATGACCAATTGAATCTCATAGAAGAAAAAAGATTGATAACTTTGTGTCATGGTTAGTTATATCAGAAAAGACTCAAAAAAGCCTACGAGAAAAAAGTTTGTCCTCAAGACTTTCGAGAATGAGACTTAGTATTAAAGAAAACATTGCCCATATAAAAGGATTCTCGGGGAAAGTGGACTTTGAACTACAAAGGACCATATATAGAGGAGCTCTGATACTCGCAGAAATACATGGAGATGAGATTCCACTATCAGTAAACTCAGATGCAGTCAAGAATTATTATACTTAAAAAAATGAAATAATAGAAAATTGGGATCGCTAGGTTGAAAACCTAAAAAGGCGACCTAAGCAAAAATTAGAGCATCCCGATGGATTAAAAACTTGGAAGTGTGGTCCATGCAAAAGTTAGGGATAACAAAATGGATCAAATGGTTCAAACTAGGGCAATTATTATTCTTGGAAGCTGACCAACAAGAGTCCTATATTACAAGAATGACTAGCATTTGTTATTTTTCCAACTAATAAAAAACCAGTTATCCATACATTGTAATCCTGGTTGTTGTTTTGTTAATGTAATGAATGTACATTTTCATATATTTTCATTCGATGTTGTACCTTATACTGTTTCTAAACTAATTTAGTTTCATAGTTGAGTTGTTCTAGTATTTTAAAATGTTATTTTATGATAATAAATATTGGAATTTGAAATATATAAAAACATAAAAAATATCTTAAATAATATTTTGACGCTTGAAAATATATACACGGGAACGGGAAATATATGAGTGTAAAAGAAAAATGAAGGGTAAGCATTTAAAAAAAAATGCCAATTTGGTTGGCCTCACAAAAAAAAAGTGATTGCACAACTTATGTTAGAATCATCGTGCAAAGAACGATTGTTATCTTCATTGATTTATTGAATCTTGTAGGTGCATAAAGTTGCATAAGGATCGGGGAACAAAAAATAAAAAGAGAATTTATCTTCATTGCATTCATCTTACATTTTTTCAAATAGTCACACATGATTTATGCCTCTTCACTCATATTTTACATATACTCAACAACCTCCTTATATGCATAATGAATTAATCATGCATATCTTATGTGCATATTTTATTTATACTCAACAACTTTTGTGTCACATTATTCATCGTAGGTTCGCATTGCAACTATCATAAACATGTTTCTTTTAAAATAAAATAAAAAATAAATTTATCTCCTTTTATTTAGCCTCTAACCTCATGTTTACTTGTAGTCATCATTTTATCTATTTCAATCTATGCATCGACAACCAATCCAAAGACGATCACATTATTTATCTTATCACATTTTTTGTGTCGATAAACGCAAGAATTAAATACAAGAACCTAAATTTTGTACAAATAGTTAAAAATTATTTTAATAATAATAATAATAAAAATTTATTTAATAAATATTTTACAATTATTATCAAAAATCTAAAATAATCATTATATTACAAAAATATAAAATAATTATAAAACAAAAAAAGAAGTTGTGAATTTCACCAACACAATTCATTTGATCTGCCACTTTCGTTTTACTTGGTGCCAACACAACACACCAACTATGTAACAGCCAACACACATCAACACGCCTAAAACAACAACTTTTTATGTAAACAAGTTTCCTTCCATATGTTATTCTTTTATCTTGTTTATCTTATTAAGATCTGTTATAAACTGGTTTATCTTATTAACATCTGTTATAAACTGGTTTATCTTATTAAGATCTGTTATAAACGGGTTATTTGACTAATTTGATTTAATTTGTAACTTAATAAAGAAATAACTTGTAACACATAGAAAAGATAGAATACGTTATTTTCCTTAATGACACCTTGCTTAGAAATTGTTGCAAAAAGAGAAAGAAAAAAAAAGAGAGAGAGTTATTTTTTTCTCAGATATTACCCACCACAAACCAAAAGAAAAGAAAGATCCATACCTATAAAGATTTTTGAACACATCAGCAGCTCGCGGCAAAAAGAGAACATATTACCGCAACCGGACACAGCTTTCGTTTTCTCCGGCATAGGGAAAGACATGTATTTTCTCATTCTTTTGTTTCAAATCGTATAATAGTATTAAAAGATATAAAATTTAGAAAGTGAAAAATATATTTTGTTCTATGTAAATGGTTTTTTTTTGGTTTGAAATGATTTTTTTTTTTTTTGTGGTGTGGGTTGGAAATTTGAAATTTGTTTTCAGTGTTCTTTTT
>JBBPBR010000004.1:6373987-6397564 GCA_037974775.1 Cicer pinnatifidum
TTTTTTTTCTTATTTAATAGATTAAGTTACAAGTCCATATATTTTTCTTTTTGCTATTTTATTTTCATGTTTATTACTAATTTTATTTCGAAGAATCATTTAAACTTATTTAATATTTAGTATTTTTTTCTTAAAAAAGGAAATAAAAATAAAATTATAACAAATATTTCATTAAAAATTAACTACATGTGATATTTTTTTTTAATCTTTGAGTTTATTAGAACACAAATTGTGACAACTTGGTGGTTCTAAATCTCATCTTCACAAATAAATTAATAAATTAAAATCATAACCAAATTAATAAGTAAAAATTATTGAAAGTTAACTAAAAATAACATCTTTTAATCTCGTAGTTACATAATACAAATTATATATTTTAATAGCTCTAAAATTGATTTTTATAAATAAATAGATCTAAAATCAACTTTTCTTAAAAAATTTAATTAATTGTACATGTTTTCTTTAATCTTGGAGTTGTTAAGACCCAAGTTAAACTATTTGTTGGTTTTGAAACTCAATTTAAAAATAAAATAAAATATTGTTAAAGGAATTAAATTAGATGCGACATCTTTTTACTCCTTAGGTTTTGAGACACGAGTTGTACAATTGGATCGTCTTAAAATTCATATTTTAAAATAATTATTCAAATCAAACAAGTTTTTTTATGTTCGTCAAAACTAACTTTTTTTTAAATAACAAAATACAATTTATTTAAAAGTAATCAACACATCCCATTTTCTACCAAGAACTAAGTAGTTTAGATTTCTCCATCGCACCAAGAGATACGCAGGAGCAAGATCACACTCTTGTCAAGCACAATAATAAAAAACTTTTTTTCACTCTTTTTTTTAACACATTTTTTATCTCAAAAAAATCACATTTATAAAAAATAATTTATATTTATTATTTAATAATAAAGAGAAATAAATATGTTTAAGTTGATTTAATTTTGCAAAATTAATTATAGGTAACCGTATTTTAACGGAAGTCATAGGGTGCTAATACCTTCCCTACGCATAATCGACTCCCGAACTCAAAATCTGGTATTAAAGACCATTTTTTATCCTTTTTATTTTTTAAGGGTTTTCCAATATTTTCCCTATTTTAAGAATAAATTTTTGTGGCAACTCCATTGAATTCGAGGGAAACTCGAAATTTTAGGCCGTGACAGGTACCAACACGAGAAGAGAGGTTGAATTGTGTTTGACTAAGTTGACAACTTTTCCATTATTTGATTAAACTAGTTTAGACTTAATGATTTACTCGGAGAAGAAGCAATAACAAAACTAAGGAGTGCAGGAACAAAGTTTCACAAGTAATTTATCTTGGTCCCTTACTAACTTGGCTACATCTAGTCCTTTCACCCAAAAGTATTTGATCCACTAATTTAACAACTTGAATTACAAAGCACTTGATACTCGAAGTCAATCTTCTCAAACAACCTAACAACTCGATACTTTTGAGGAACACAGACATCTTGACTCTACCAGCCAAGTCTTCTCAACACAATTTGACAACCCTCGATTGTTGAGGCACATTAACACCACTATCGGGTTTGAATACAAAGGCTTGGAACTTGAGTAGTTGCTTCTAACAAATTGATTATAAAAATGATTATCGCGCTCTAAGAAAAATACTTAGAAAATATTTCTCATTGGCATAAGTGTTTCTCTCTTTGAACTCAAAAATGAATTTGGAATCTTGAGCTTGAGTTCTTCTACTCTTTTATGATTTTTTTGATGATCTTCTTCTTCTTCAACCTTGATTATCTATTTATAGATAAAATTATAGCTTAAATTTAGTCCTTGTTTAATTCTGAATTCTATTTTCATTCCTAACTTGGTCTACAATGATCTTATTAAAAAATTATTCTAAATAAGATGCTTTTTAAAATATGTTCTTTAGCCAATTCTTTATTTTGGAATCCAATCTGAACAGTTCTTCTAGATTGGTTAGGTTTGTATTTTGTTCAAATTATGTTTGTAAATTCTTCAAATTGACATTGTTCATATTTTGTAGATTAAATTTATAATTCTTCATAATGATATTGTTCGTATTTTGTTCATATTGAGTTTGTAAATTATTCATATTAAATTTATAACTATAGAAAGACCATTAGGCTCATAGGCTAACTTTCTTGGACAAATATTATTCAAAGAGTGCGAGAAAGCAGAAAGAGTTAGAGTTTGTCCACCTACATCAATGAGACATCACAATGGTTGAGTATGTGGAAAAATTTAAAGAGTTTGTAAGTTTTTTTGTCCCATGCTCAGTATACCCCAGACGAAGAGTGAAAGATTAACTAGTTTGAATAGGGCTTGAAACTAAATATCAGAGGCAATGTAAGACAGTTGGAGATCATAAGCTACTCCACCCTTGTGAAAAGGGAGCAAGGGGATAAGCACGCCAAATGACAGCAGCGAAAGGATTCCAACAAGTTAAATAAACAATTGAAGGTGAAGACTTCACAAGGAAAAATGAAAAAAAGTTCAAACCTCCAAATCTCCCTGTCCATGAATGTGCTCAAAATGTGGAAAAGAACATGGAGGAGAATGTTTAACAGGGATGAATGTTTGATATTTTTGCAAACAATTGGGGCATGTTGGTTATATTTGCCCAGTCTACAAGAAGAAAAACGATGCCAAACCAAGTAAACCAAGCTCAAGGAGGGTCTATGCCCGTAATGGTAAGAAAGCCAAGGATAACAATCTGATTATTGGTACGTGTTTTGCAAATCAAGAACCCTTGATTATTCTGTTTGATACATGTGCATCTCATTCTTTTATATCATCTGATTATGTCATGCAACTCAATAATTCTTTAGCAACTTCACCTTCAACCTTATTTGTATCTACTGCAGCTAAGAACCAAATTGAAACATCTCTCACATGTTTTCAATAGCCTATTAGCTTTCTAGATATAGTCTTTTTAGTAGACTTAGTTTGTATACCCCTTAAAGGCATATATATCTTTCTATGTATGGATTGGATGTCAGAGAAGAGGAGACGTGGTCTATTTATGTTTCCTCCAACGACTTCTTCACTGAATTCAGACATGTTGAACCTTAGAATTTTTCCATAAACACTATAAAGACATATATATCATTCTAAGTATGGATTGGATGTCAAAGAAGAGGAGATGTGGTCTATTTATGTTTCCTTGAACGACTTCTTCACTAAATCCAAACATGTTAAACCTTTGAATCTTTCCACAAACACTATAAAGGGTCTCAGCCTTGAGACCAAGCTCTAATACCAATTGAAGGTATAAACATGAGAAGAGATGTTGATTTGTGTTTGACTAAGTTGATAATTTTTTTATTTGATTAAATTGGTTCAGACTTAATGATTTATGTTTGACTAAGTTGAATTTTTGAAATGTGATTTATTTGTGGATTTTGTAGAAAATGAATTGATGAAATTTGATGGTTTATGTGTAAAAATGTGGAGTTTTGAAATTAGGTGAGTTATGTTTGAATTATTGAAATTTAATTGAGGTGTTATATGTGTGTTGTGGAAATGAATTGATTGTTGTTGGTGTGAATTGGCGGTAATTAAATTTGATGAGTTTGAGTTACGTAATGAGTTATTTTCAAATAAAAGAGTTTGAACTGAAGTTGAAATTGTGCTGGTCTGTGAGCGACTGCACTCTTGTATGTCATGCTGATCTGTGAGAGACTGCACGCTAGTAAATCATGGTGATCTGTGAGAGATTGCACTCTAGAATATGTTAATCTGTGAGCGATTGCACTCTAGAAAATTGTGATGGTCTGTGAGCGACTGCACTCTTGTATGTCGTGCTGGTCTGTGAGCGACTGCACGCTAGTAAATCATGCTGATCTGTTAGTGATTGCACCTTGGTAATTAGTAATGGTCTGTGAGAGGCTGTACAATTATGATTTACGCCCTTCGAGAAGGGTTTGGGTTTGGAATTCTGGAATCATGCATTTTGGCATATACACATTGCTTTAGAGTGTTTGGCATGCGAGTCATGTTTGTTATTCTATGATGATTGTATATACATATTCGGTTTTTGTGGTGATTTGTTGTAATTGCTTTGAGGTGTGAAGTTGGGTTTATTAAGTTTTGATGTAATTATGTGTTCATAATTAATTTAATGAATATCCGATGTATGATTGAGGTGTGAATTTGTGGAGATTAATTTGGTGTTAATTATGTGTTCATAATTGATAATATTAATGTTTGAATTGTTGATTGATTCAGAGCCATTTTAGAATTGGAAATCATTTTCTCAATTGTATTCGGCTACGACAATGTAGTTTGTCAAAACTTCATGTAACACCCCGTTTTTCAAAGCGAGGGTGTATTTTATTTTTCAAAACAAATTAAATAAAACAGAGCAAATACATAAGGAAAAGCCTTTGGATAAATAATTGAGTCATTATAATTTACAAGCAGCGGAAAAGTTTCTCACAATATATGAATCCAAAGTATTTACACAACAACAGAAGATACATGGAACCCATTCAACTAAGATGTCATACTGACAATATTAGTAAAGGTACAATTTTCCAGTTCAAAATAACGTAATCCAAAAAAACATTTGTTCCCTCTATGTCATCCTAATCTGATCATTCTTCAAAAAAAACTATAGCTATACACCCTGAGTGATCTCCACGCGCCCCGTGAGATCCTTCTAACATAGCTCCAGTCAAGCATTCCCATCTACATTCACATCCGTAGGGTACGAACCGCTAGGATCGTCCTGGCTCTCATATGAGGGCAAAGCCCAGATTTCCACAATAGTTGTAAAGGGTCACCAACCGAAATTAACAATTAACACATAACATTTAAGTTTTTAAATGCACAAAATAACCTTTCAACTTAGCATGCACCTTAAAAGGATTTTCCATATGCGAAAAGTTCATATAATGCTTGCCAATTAAAAATGAAATCAAAATAAAGTTCTCAACCCCTCAAGTAATACATAACTAACCAAGACATTGATAAATCAATGAGCAATCTATTATCTAACTCAAAGTAAGAATTTCTACTAAGCCAATCGATTTCCAAATCGATTTCCTGAAGGTTTTTAGTGAAATTTGAATTCTGGGCTTAATTCAATCGATTGGGCAATCGATTGGGCAATCAATTGACAGGATAACTGAGCCCCTGACTTAATGCCAATCGATTTCCAAATCGATTTCGTCAGTTTTGCTGACCCCCTAACTTAATGCCAATCGATTTCCAAATCGATTTCTTAAAAGATTTTGAAACACATATTATAAAATCGATTGGCAAATCGATTATGTCAAATTAAAGAAGTTCCTGTAACTCATCCAATCGATTGGGAAATCGATTTCCCTGCATATTCTTCCAAAAATACATAAACTAACTCAAAATCATTCATACACAATTCCACATCTTAACACTTAGCAATTCCTACACGATCACCACGACAAATTGGGTTTCGAATTAGTTTTTGCAATCCATCACACTTACACACAATAATCAATACATAACACTTAGCAATTTCAACACAATTCCCACGACAACTCGAATTCAAAATACTCAATCATAAACTTGAATTAAACACGACTCGCGTGCCTAGCACCCTAATGCAATGCGTATATGCCAAAATGCATGGACTCGGAATTCCAAACCAAAACCCTCCTCGAAGGGCCGTAAATCATAATTGTACCGCCTATCACAGGCCAAAGTACCAATTACCGAGGTGCCACCTATCACTGGTCAGCACGATTTACTAAAAAGCGTAAAACGTAAACGTACCACCTATCACGGGTCAGTACTGTTTACCGAGGTTCCACCTATCACGGGTCAGCACAATTTACCAAAAGAAAAAGCGTAAGTCGTAAGTGTACCGCCTATCACAGGCCAAAGTACTACTTATTGAGGTACCACCTATCACGGGTCAGCACAACTTACCAAAAAGTAAATCGTAAACGTACCACCTATCACGGGTCAGTACAGTTTACCGAGGTGCCACCTATCACGGGTCAGCACAATTTACCAAATGAAATGCATGAGCATACACTGACTCCATCCACAACAATCGTTAAGTAAATGCAGATATTAAAAGATTCCCCATTTTTAATACTCATTTAACTTAAACGATTTTCACGCCAAACATTAAGCAAACAGACATATTAAGAGATTCACCATTCTTAATATTCTTTTAACTTAAACGATTTTCAAAACAACATTAAGTAACCAAGACATTAAGAGATTCCCCATTCTTAACGCCCAGTTAACTTAAATGATTTTCAAAACAACATTAAGTAAACAAGTCATTAAGAGATTCCTCATTCTTAATACTCGTTTAACTTAATGGTTTACAAATTCCACACAAAACAAACTCAAACATACTTTCACATTCAATCCATAATTCACACCAAAACACATCAAATCATTTTTCCACACAAACAACACAAAACACATCTCAAATTCTATAATTACCAATTATGAACACGTCGAATACGACGACACAAATCAACACAATAATTTCATTTATTCAAAATCGTACATACATGAGGTAAATTCATTTTCCATGAAACATTCATCAATATAACCAAAACCTAACTCTAAGATTTTACCCATAAAGCCTTAGATACCCTTTTTCCCAAATCAATACTCCAACCCTAACAAAATCCTTTTCCACACAACCACAGATAAGTCCCTAAATGCAAACTAAAAGTTTGGAAGGAGCCCTTACCTTAACGTTAGCTTTAACGTCGATTTACGGCACCACGATCGATTCCGATAAAAACTTTGCTCGCGACGTCATTTCCAAAGTTAGCTCACTAACACCGTAGTATAGTGGTGAGCAACTTTCCCTTCTATCCCTTCGCGAAACGAAGCTTGGATCTAGAAGAAACGACGAGGTTTGTGTTTTGACGGTTTTGAAATCCCTAAACCGTTTTTCTTCGTTTTCGGATCAAAGAGGAAGAGTGGGGTTGAGTAATCATTGTCCTATCACCCAATATTGATTTTCTAACTCAAATGAAGCAAGAACAACGAAAATGCATGAAAATGGAGGAAGGAGGAAAATGAACACGCGAGGCAGGGGAGGAAGGAGATGGAATTTTTATGTTTTCTTTCCTTTGCTTTTCCTTTCTTCTTTTTTCTTTCCTTTCTTTTTCTTTTATTTCCAGTTTCTTCCTTTCCTTTTCTTTATATATATAAATATTTTTATATATATTAATTACTTTTAACAAATATCTCCAAATCTAGATATTTATTAAATTTACCAGTTTACCCATAACGCATTAAATTCTTCGTAAAGGATTCGCCGCAGTTAATTTAATTTATTTATCGACGAGTAATTCTAATCGAGCTTCAAAATATCTTTTTGGTCTTATAAACTCCAAAATATTAATAACTTTGGCTAAAAAGCCTCTGAGTTCAATACCAAAAATACACTAAAATACATAAAGTACACTTTAAAATTATGGGTCTTACACTTCATTTTTCAACATTGTTTATGCATTTTTGGACATATGAAAACCCTTTCGAGGAGTATGCTAAGACGAAAGGTTCTTTTGAGCATTTGAAAATATAAGAATTTTGCTATGTGATATTTGTTAATTTCGGTTGGTGGCCTTTACAATTATTATGGAAATTTGGGCTTTGCCCTCAAATGAGAAACATGATCATCCTACTGGTTAGTATCCTGGAGATGTGAAAGTTGTTAGTCATACCTGACTGAAGCTGTGTCAAGAGGATCTTGCGGGGCGCGTGAAGATCACCCGGGTTGTGTAGTTTTTGTAGCATGATCAGATTAGGTGGTTGTATAAGGACTAGATGTATTTCTTTTGTGATTGTATTTATTTCATTTTGCAATATTGTATCCATGCTTAAACTGTTTGATGTCTTTTCTTTTGATGGGTCCATGTTTCACTTTTTGATGTGACGTGGGGAAAGTAAAAATTCTTAGGGCATTGCTTTTGTACAGGTCTGCCGAGAAATACCCCAGGGGTATGGGCTATGATCGATAAGCCTTATAGCCCCAGTGTATTTTGATGTTTGAATACTTTGGATTTTTATTTCAAAAAAATTATTCCGCTGCTTGTAAATATTTGTTGACTTTGTCGTTATGTTACGACTTAAATATTTATCCATAAATATTTTCTTTGTTTTATTTCTTTGTTTAAAAAAAAATACACTCGCGCTGTTAAAAATCGGGGTGTTACATTGTGGTATCAGAGCTTTTGCTTTGGATTTCTTTGGGGCTGTGGAGCCTTTGGTTTAGATTGTAGGTCAACCTATAGGTTGGGAGTCGTTATCTGATCATGCGTCGGGGTAATAGGTCTGAGTTGTCAGATCAGGGATAGTTATTATGTGTTGATATAGTTGAAAATTAGTTTTGGAATTATTCGATGTGGTGTTAACACTTCTTCTTGATGTTTTTTGGGAAACACTACCTCGAAGAAGGAACGACGTTGCAGGAATGAATGTCAATAGGAATGAAAGATTTGTGCTGCTGTGTCAAGGGGATTGGAAGATTTTCGTCGTTACCATCCTCTAAAGTTCAAGGGTGATGAGAACTCAGAAAATGTTAATTAGTGGATTCAAGAAGTGGAAAAGATCTTCGAAAAGACAAATTGTCAGGCAGGGTTGAAGCGAATAATGATGTCATGGGATTTATGAAGTGGTTCCAAGGACACATAGGGTATGTTGTTGATGGTAACTCGAAGATGATGGGTATGGATGGATTAAAGTTAGATAAATAGGCGATTTCATGTAAAGATCTAAGTGAAGACCTTTTTAAGAAGAGTATTAGATTTTCGCCTAGTAGGTTTCAGGATGAGACTGGATGAAGTTTGATAATTGCCAAAGAGGTGTGAACACCATAGAATTATTGAGAAGACATGGATTCCATTTGAAATAGCATTTGGTGCTTAGGTGTCAATGAAAGAGACTCGAACTGAAGTTAAGGGGCGCTGCACATTAGAAGTAAATACTCATTTGGTTAGATAAAATACGCTTTGAGGAATAATCGATACCTTGAGGGATAAAGTCAAGCATTTGAGTTAAACTAGATTCGCAACTTGAATTATTAAGTATGAATCTCATGACGAGTATAGGGGTGAGACTATATATTTTGTTGATAAGTGACAAATCTCTTTGTGATTTAGGAGATAGTAAGTATGGATAGTGATTTTGGGATGAAACTATAGATGCGTAAGTGTGAATTTTGAGTGATGTTCGGAAAAACATAAGGAGTTAAGCCTTGATGTATTCAATCCTATGTTACAATTAAGTGGAATTTGAAGTATCGAGTACGAGAATAGTTCGAGATTGTAGTGATGTAAGTTTTGAGAGTCTATTAAAGGATGGAAATTACTAGGAGAATGTTAATATTTTGATAGGATAGAGGGATTTATCAAGATCTGATTTGGGACCCAAACATGGTTGATCTTCAAGTCGATGGTTTAAAACCCACAAGGTTATGGATGAGTGTTTGAAGTTTTCCTAAAAATGTTGTGTTATGAATAAAAGAGTTTTAATTAATGAGATTACTAATACAGTTAGAGTCAATGATGAATACGATCTCGTATTGTATCTTGAGATGAAATGGATGGAATTAGACGGTGTGATGATAATTTGGAGATTTGGAGGATCAAATTTTAGAATTTTATTTAATGATAGAAAATGAAAAAGAAGAAATGTAACAAATGATTTATGGTTTAGATGTTGATCTTGAGAAGTCAAGCGTTAAAATTTAAAATGAGTGTTTCAGTAACTAGATGACGATGAAAGGTATGTGGGTCTTTAAGATATTTTACTGCAAATTTATGAGGATGAGGTTTATAGATAATTATTCCTTAGGAGATGCTTATTGGGAACGAATAAGAATCAAACAAGTGAACCAAATTTTGGAAAATGTGCCAAGAAAACGTGTCAGAACAGCACATGGAGATATAGCTTATGACAATTAAAGATTCGAGAAAGGAATTAGCCCACCTATAATTCAGACATTATTATTATAAAGGGAAGAATTGAGTATGAAAAGGAAAAGGTTTGGTGGGAACTAGTAAGGCTGGATTTATTGAAATCACTATAATGAAGATGTATCAAGGTTCGAGGCAGGACTTTAAAGGTTTGTATAAATGGAAAAGTGATGGAGTGAATACAATGTGTTTGACATGTCGTAATGAAAATATAGTCATCAAACTGCAAATAAATGATGCGGCGAAATTGAGAAGTATCAAAATGAATGCTGACGGTAGATGTAGTAACATTATTTTCG
Source organism: Cicer pinnatifidum (assembly GCA_037974775.1). Taxonomy (NCBI): domain Eukaryota; kingdom Viridiplantae; phylum Streptophyta; class Magnoliopsida; order Fabales; family Fabaceae; genus Cicer; species Cicer pinnatifidum. Next base: position 6,384,218 of record JBBPBR010000004.1, read on the forward strand.
AGTTTGTTTAGAATTGTGAAGTATGTAAGAAATTTTTTAGTGAAGCGTGAATTTGAGGTGTTAGGCATGAGATGAATGTAGATCTTGATATGTGAATTAAATTCAAGTTGGATTTTGTTGGAAACGTGACTCTTGAAATGAAGTATTAAACTGAAAGGAAGTTTGTGTATCATGAGTAGTATAGTTTTGGCATGTTATCGGAAAAAATTTGAGGAAGTTTAGATCACCAAGTAGATGTAAGGATGAAATTGTTAGATTAATAATTAGAACAACATACGGATAAGAACACAGTGGTTTGGCGTAATTGTGCGACTAAAGAGAAATCAAGAATTTGTGGACCATGGAGATATTTATGAGTTCTCGGCGGTAATAATTGGATGATTCGTACCAAGTGGATGTATCTGAGGCTATGTGACATAGCTATGGGCGATAGGATCAAAGTTATAGGAAAATAAGGAAAAACTCAGTGGAGCTTGAGGAGATTGTTTGACCGCTTGTGCATTAGAATAACCTTAAGTGCAAGTCGCAAAGAGCGTTATTACAGTTCGGTTAAGATAGTGTAAGCCACCATCATGGTTGTCGGCTACTTATTAACAAATTGAGGAACTGATCATCCTTAATCTCTTGTTGATAGTAACAAAATCATGTTGAATGGAACGAACGAGTCTTACCGGCTATGGTAACGTATAGAGTTATTAAGCACCCTATGAAAAGGGGTAAGCAACACTTTCTTCCAGTGGGCCGGGCGAAACAAGTTGTGACCTGTAAGTTGAATTTGAGTACAAACTTAGTGTGGATTGTTACTCATACTTTAAGTTTCGAGGACGAAACTTCTTTTTGGAGGGTAGTAATGTAAGACCCTTAATTTCAAATTCTAATTTATGTATTTTGGAGGAATTTTGTGCTGAATTTATGAGGTCTTTTAGCCAATTTTATTGCATTTTGTGAGTTAGATGCCAAAAATATCTTTTTGGAGACCCGATTAAAATTATTCGTCGATGAATAATTTTATTTAATTATAGTGAATCTTTTGTCGAAGAAATTTTTTTTCTGAGATGCACCATTTTTCAGAAAAATTCATCTGCCTATTGAATTACGGCGAGAGTAGATATTTTTTCTGAAAAAAAGTGGTTTGTGATGTGATGTGAGATGACACGTGTAATGATGATGTTTATAAAAATATCTAGATATTTGTTTAGATATTTATTATTATTATTATTATTATTATTATTATAATTATTATTATTATTATATATTTATATATATATATATATATGTATAAAGGAAAGGATAAGGAGAGGAAAGAGAAGAAATCAGAGCAGCCAAGCGTTTCCTTCTTTCTTTCTTCCTGGTTTGCAACCAAAAACCATTGTTAGTGGTTTTAAAATTTTAAAACATAAACTCTCACCTTTCTTCGATTTCTAAGCTTTATTTTGCGAAGTGACAGAAGAGAAAGTTGCTCATTGCCACTCTACGGTGCTAGTGAGCTAACTTTTAAAGTGACGAGCGAGAGAAGTTTTACCAGAATTAATCGCGGTGCCGTAATCATTTGTTAGAGCTACAACGGAAGTAAGGTCTCCTTCCAAACTTATAGCTTGCATTTAGGACATTATTTGTGATTTTGTGGAAAAGAAATTTGATGTATTTGAGGTGTGATTTTGTGAAAAATTAATTTAATGTGATTATGTGTAATTTAGTGGAATTTAAATTTGAGGTGTGGTTTGTGGTGATTCTAGTTTGGTGTGATTTATATGTTCATAATTATTATTATGAATTTTTGAGATGTGATTTATTTGTGGATTTTGTAGAAAATGAATTGATGAAATTTGATGGTTTATGTGTAAAAATGTGGAGTTTTGAAATTAGGTGAGTTATGTTTGAATTATTGAAATTTAATTGAGGTGTTATATGTGTGTTGCGGAATTGAATTGATTGTTGTTGGTGTGAATTGGCGGTAATTAAATTTGATGAGTTTGAGTTACGTAATGAGTTATTTTCAAATAAAAGAGTTTGAACTGAAGTTGAAATTTTAAGAAAAAATTAGAGTTGTTAAAGTTGTGAAAAAGTTCAAATTTTAACTAAGTTAAAGAGTTTGAGCAAAAAGACAGATGGAAATTAAAACTGGTTAGAGTTTAAAATGTTACTCTTTTAATTACTCTTTGATTGAGTTTTAAAAAAATAAATAAGTTTATAGTATTTTAGTAACTCAAATATTTCGGTGCTTTAATAGTCGAGTATGTGAATGTTAAATTTGGACAATATTTGTTTTAAGTAAATAACATAGATTATTTAATTTTAAGAGTTTGGTGTTTGAGGAAAATTTATTTTTGGGAATTTTGTTGTGTGTGGATTAGTTTTATTGTAAATAAATTGTTACAAAAATTCATGTTTATGTAGTTAGCTCCTTGAGTCTCGAAAAGGAATCGAGACCGTTGGCACCGAGTTAGCAGTGGGGAGAACTCTGATATATTAATATTGTTGTGGTGATTTATGGTTGAAAATTTTGGAGATTAAATGTGGGGGATTAATGTTTGAAAATTATAGTGACTCATGTTTGGTGAAATTGATGTGTTCATAATTAATATTATGAATTTTTGAGAAAAATTTATGTATGGATTGGTGGAAAGAGAATTTAATTCTATTTATGTGTGGATTGGTGGAAAATGAATTTAATTCAATTTGTGTGGATTGAATTTGGAAATGTGATTTAGGCGTGTTCGTGGAAATTGAAATTGGTGTGAATAAATATGTCTGAGTATATTCTGCGTTGTATATAAAAAATCATAAGTGTTAAATGAGTATTAAAAATGGAGAATCTTTTAATAGCGACATTTACTCAATGATTGTAGTGAAAAGAGTTAGAGTATGCTTATGCATTTCATAGTACATGGTGACCGCGATGGGGCCATGGTGATAGTGGTGACCGTGATGAGCCACGGGATGATGCAATGTGAATTGTTGGTTCATCTTATCCTTGAAGGGATTGTCGCGTCATGTTGATCTGTGAGAGATAGAACTCTAGAATATGCTGATCTGTGAGCGATTGCCCTCTAGAAAATTGTGCTGGTCTGTGAGCGACTACACTCTTGTATGTCGTGCTGATCTGTGAGAGACTGCACGCTAGTAAATCGTGTTGATCTGTGAGAGATTGCACTCTAGAATATGTTGATATGTGAGCGATTGCACTCTAGAAAATTGTGTTGGTCTGTGAGCGACTGCACTCTTGTATGTTGTGCTGGTCTGTGAGCGACTGCACGCTAGTAAATCATGCTGATCTGTGAGAGATTGCACCTTGGTAATTAGTAATGGTCTGTGAGAGGCTATACAATTATGATTTACGCCCTTCGAGAAGGGTTTTGTTTTAGAATTCCGGAATCATGCATTTTGGCATATACACATTGCTTTAGAGTGTTTGGCATGCGACTCATGTTTGTTATACTATGATGATTGTATATACATATTCGGTTGTTGTGGTGATTTGTTGTAATTGCTTTGAGGTGTGAAGTTAGGTTGATTAAGTTTTGATGTAATTATGTGTTCATAATTAATTTAATGAATATTCGATGTATGATTGAGGTGTGAATTTGTGGAGATTAATTTGGTGTTAATTATGTGTTCATAATTGATAATATTAATGTTTGAAGTGTTGATTGATTCAGAGCCATTTTAGAATTGGAAATCTGCATTTTCTCAATTGTATTCGCCTACGACAATGTAGTTTGTCAAAACTTCATTTTTCAACATTGTTTATGCATTTTTGGACATATGAAAACCCTTTGGAGGAGTATGCTAAGACGAAAGGTTCTTTTGAGCATTTGAAAATATAAGAATTTTGCTATGTGATATTTGTTAATTTGGTTGGTGACCTTTACAATTATTATGGAAATTTGGGCTTTGCCCTCAAATGAGAAACATGATCATCCTACTGGTTAGTATCCTGGAGATGGGAAAGTTGTTAGTCATACCTGACTGAAGCTGTGTCAGGAGGATCCTGCGGGGCTCGTGAAGATCACCCGGGTTGTGTAGTTTTTGTAGCATGATCAGATTAGGTGGTTGTATAAGGACTATATGTCTTTCTTTTGTGATTGTATTTATTTCATTTTGGAATATTGTATCCATGCTTAAACTGTTTGATGTCTTTTCTTTTGATGGGTCCATGTTTCACTTTTTGATGTGACGTGGGGAAAGTAAAAATTCTTAGGGCAGTGCTTTTGTACAGGTCTGCCGAGAAATACCCCAGGGGTATGAGCTATGATCGATAAGCCTCATAGCCCCGGTGTATTTTGATGTTTGAATACTTTGGTTTTTTATTTCAAAAAAAAATATTCCGCTGCTTGTAAATATTTGTTGACTTTGTCATTATGTTACGATTTAAATATTTATCCAAAAATATTTTCTTTGTTTTATTTCTTTGTTTAAAAAAAAAATACACCTGCGCTGTTAAAAATCGGGGTGTTACAATCTAAATGAGCAATATTCACCGTTCTGTCTCAAATAATGGATCCCCTCCTTAGCATTACCAAAGTTATCTCTATGCTCATCCAACAAGAAAAGTCGTTCTTTAATCCCACTGATGAGATAAAATATGTTGTCGTCATTTCTAAATATGGGTGTAGTTTTGGTTGTAGCTCTGCTCGTGATGGTGGATGTAACTCTGGTTATGGTAGACATGGCTACAAGGTGGGTAGTTTTTGCAATAAACCTTGTCATACCATCGACATATGCATTAAAAAACATAGTTATCCATCTAACTACCCCAAGCTATATTCTGCCACTTCCAACAATTATATCCTTCTACTTCCAATATGATCAATCAGCTTCAGAACTCTTTTTCATCTATTTTGGATAATCCTTCATCTCATCATGTTTTGAATTGGTTTTCCAATTATTATTGGCTCCTCAATACAGGTGCCACTGATCACATATGTTTTTCTACTGATATGTTTCAATCTTTTAAACATATTCCACTTATTTCAATAAAATTGCCTAATGGTTCCATGATTATTGCTAATTTTTTGGCACTGTGTTTTTTAATAACTTGTTTTATCTTGCTAATGTACCTTACTTATCTCACTTCACTACCAATCTAATTTATGTCCCAAGGTTAACTAGTTTTCTTAACTACAATCTTATTTTTCATGCCACTAGTAGTGTGATCCATGACAACATCTCCCATCAGAAGATTGATACAACTAATATTCAACATGTATTATACTTGCTAACTTTTCCCAAATTATATGTTTATAATGTTTCTTGTAATTTTCGTTCAGTTTTGCTTTCTAGTATTCATAATATCCTAGGAACCAACTTTAATATATGGCACTTTCGGCTTGGACATCCTTCTTTTGATACTTTGCAACTTAAAAAATAATTTCCTTTTGTTCATATTAATTAATGCCATTCCTCTTGTGGTATATGTTTATATGTCAAACAAAAGCGACTGCCCTTTTTCTCAAAGTGTTTCATGTTCAGATGCTTGTTATGATATTATTCATACGGATATTTGGGGACCGTTCTCCATTTCATCCATGTTTGGTTACAAATATTTTTTCACTGTTGTGGATGATAAAAGTAGATATTGCTGAATTTTTCTTATGAAACTTAAGTTTGAAACTTCTTTTCTTATTAAGTCCTTTATTTCTTTTGTTCATACTTAGTTTAATAAAAATGTTAAATGCATTCATTCTGATAATGCAACTAAGTTTTTTTATAAATATTTTTATCACACCAAACATCTTGTGTGGAAATCCCTCGACAAAGGGGAATTTTTGAGCGTAAACATCAATACTTTTGTTTCAAGCTAAACTACCCAAGTCTTTTTGGGCTCATGTCGTTGTTCATGCAATCTTTCTTATTAATAGGTTTTCCTTCCAAGCTGTTACATTTTGATTCTCGTTTAACATGCTTTATAATACTTCTCGTGACATTTTTAACTTGAAATTTTTTGGTTGATTGTGTTTCTCTACTACTTTGAAATCTAATAGAAAGAAATTTGACTCACAAATGTGTTTACTTGGAACAAAAAACCAGACACTAAAGGTTGTGTTCTTTTTTTGTTCATAATAAAGAAATGTTTCTGTCTTGCGACACTTTTTTTTTTTTAGTTTATATTTCCTTATCCTATAGTTATTTATACTTTGCAGCAACCAAATCCTCTTCCTGTTTACAAACCTTGTCTTTGATGATTTTCACAATATTGCATCCATTTCCCTCTCCCATGCTTCTTGCTATACTGCTCTTTTGGAAAATGACATACGTTATGCATCTGCCGATTCACCTACTCACCATGATCAATTTGTTGACGGCAAATATGACTCAACTGTTGATTTGGTTTTGGATGCCTCAAATTATACAGTGTCATTTCTCTTATAATTCATGTCATTACTCCTAGGAGGAGTGGCAGTATTACTCATCTTCTTTCATATCTTGAATATTTTCATTATTATATATTAAAAGATAATCACTAGTGCAATAAAACCTTGTTAGATCGGTTCCTACGTACTTGTTAGATCGGTTCCTTGTACGATCTAACATGAAGCGTTGTAATAAATAGCTAATTATTAAATCAGTTAAAATAATAGATGTAACAAGTCACATTCATAATTGATTTATTAGATCGGTTAAATTTGAACCAATTTAATAAGTCAATTTAAAATTGATTTATTACATTGGTTAAATTTGAACCAATCTAACAAGTCAAATTCAAAATTCATTTATTACATCGGTTAAATTTGAACCAATATAACAAGTCATATTCAAAATTGTTTATTTTATTGAACCAATCGATTTAAATAATTAATTTTTTATTTTTTTTTCTTCATAATTTTCACCCTTACATATGCATCCTCATAATTTCACATATTACACTATTAACTAGAATTTCTCATTCAACCATAAAACACAAAACTTCATACGCCTTCTTGATGATCATCACGAGTGGCATACTCATCGTCCACTATAGTTTCTTCAACGAAAGTAAGTATTCATTGTGAGAATGGAGGAGTCTCAAAAATATCTAGCGTTGAATCTAGACTTTCATTTGGTCCATGAAAACTTTTACCTTGGAGAACCACTAACCATTTTTTGTTACAAGGATCACTAACATAAAACACTTGTTTTGCTTGGGATGCCATAATAAAAGGCTCATCCTTATACGCTACCTTTTCAAGGTCCACCAATGTAAAACCAAATTCATCAATTTTAACACCATTATTGATGTCAATCCATTTACATTTAAAAACAGGCACTTTAAAATTAATGAAATCGACATCCCAAATCTCTTCAATGGTCCCAAAGTAAGGTATAGATGCTGTAACAGGGTTTTTATCTTTTGAACTAGAGAAATGCATGGACTCAGCTACGACCATAACCCCACTGTTTTGCATGGTACTACTGTCATCTTGACTTTTTGTGTAGAATGTAAAATTATTGATATTGTAGCCAGTCCAAGTTATGACATCAAAGTGAGGCCCATTTGCCAGCCATTTTAGTGTATCAGAAGTAGTATTGTTGGTTAAAATGGTTTCTTTAAACCACTTTAAGAAAGTCTTGTTATGCTCATTCAACAACCATTTTTCATTCATTCTAGGATAATTTTTCTTCACAATGCTTTTATGAGTAGAAAGGTAAGGTTGAACCTCATCAGTGTTATTCAATATATACAAATGTGCTTGAAGTACTTCCTCACGTCCCATGTTCTTAAGTTTTAAGCCTCGTATACCATTACCCACACATGTTCCCTCATGACGAGATCTAGGAATTCCTATGGCTTCTGCTTTTGACATATAGTCAGAACAAAACTCAATAGCTTCTTCTGCTATGTACCTTTCAACAATAGATGCTTCAGGACGGTGTGGATTCTTCACATATCCTTTTAAAATCTTCATGTAACGCTCGGATGGATACATCCACCTCAAATAAACAGGACCACATAATTTAATCTCCCTAACTAAATGAACAATTAAATGAACCATGATGTCAAAAAAAGAAGGAGGAAAATACATCTCTAGTTGGCACAAGATAATAACAGATTCATTTTCCAACTCATCTAATTTTTGAGGATCAATGACTTTGCTACAAATAGCGTTGAAGAATAAACACAACCTAGTTAAGACCTCTCTTACTTTTTTAGGCAATATGCCACGTAAAGCCACTGGTAGTAGTTGTTGCATCAAAATATGGCAATCGTGAGACTTTAAGCCAACTAATTTCAAATCTTTCATTGACACAAGACTCTTGACATTTGAGGAGTAGTCATGTGGCACTTTTATTCCCCTTAAACACTCACAAAAGCATATTTTCTCCTTTTTTGACAATGTATGACAAGCAGGAGGCAAATATGTTCGTTTACCTGTTGATTGTGGAGCTAATTGTTGTCGTAGACCCATATCCACCATATCTAGACGAGAATTTAAGCTATCCTTTGTTTTCCCCTGAATGTTGAGAAGTGTTCCAATTACACTATCACACACATTTTTCTCCACATGCATCACATCAAGACAATGTCTTACATCTAGACTAGACCAGTAAGGAAGATCAAAGAACACAGACTTCTTCTTCCATATATTTTTCTCAAATGTTTGTTTTTGGTTCTTTCCAAAGATAACATTTATATCCTTAACCCGTTGATAAACTTGCTCCCCAGTTAAGGCTTTTTGAGAAATTCCATGCTCTTGGTGTCCATTAAACGCTTTTCTCAACTTACGGTATGGATGATTAGACTTGAGAAATTTTCGATGCCCAACATAAACAGTTTTTCTTCCATGTTTCAATTGTTGGTAGCATGTTCCTTCTTCACATATAGGATATGCTTTATGTCCCTTAACACTATAGCCACACAAGTTTCCATATGCAGGAAAGTCATTGATTGTGCAAAATAGCATTGCACGCATCTTAAAATATTCACGAGAATACCCATCAAACACATCAACACCTTCCCAAAGCATTCTCAAATCTTCAATCAATGGACTTAGATAAACATCTATGTCATTTCCAGGTTGTTTTGGACCTGAAATCATCATAGATAACATGATGTATTTACGTTTCATGCAAATCCAAGGAGGTAAGTTATAGATAACTAGTAGAACAGGCCATGAACTATGGTTACTACTTAAATTTCCATATGGATTCATTCCATCTGTAGCAAGTCCAAGCCTAAGGTTCCTTGGCTCATTTCCGAACTCTGGATACAAATCGTCAATTTTCTTCCATTGCAAAGAATCAGCTGGGTGACGAAGTTGTCCATCACGCTTCCTCTCATCGGCATGCCATCTTACATTCTTTGCATTATTTATATTAGCAAACAAACGTTTGAACCTTGGAACTATTGGAAGATACCATAACACCTTCGCAGGAGGTCTCTTTGAGCTTTCATCATGATTGGAATCACCATCCTTCATTTTGTAGCGTGATAGTCCACACCTAGGACATTTAGTCAACTCTTCAAACTCATTTCTATACAATAAACAGTCATTAGGACATGCATGTATTTTCCTATACTCCATGCCCATTGGACACAATAACTTCTTTGCCTCATAGTTACGATTCGGCAATGTGTTACGTTCTGGGAGCATTTCTTTCAACAATTCAAGTAATTCAGTGAAGCTTTTATCTGTCCATCCATTTCTCGCCTTCAAGTTGAACAATCTCAATATCGCAGACAACCGTGTGAAGTTAGTGCACCCCGGATACAAAGGCTCTTCTTTGTCACTGCATAAGTTATCATATACATGTGCACGATTAAAGGACTCTTCTCCAACATCACGTATCATGTCCTCTAGTTGATCATTCATATCTACATCAACTTCCTCTCTTTCTGAGGTATTTGACATGTTTAACAAATCACCATGCCATATCCATCTGATATAGTTCAGGTCAATCCCAGAACAAATAAGATGACTTCGTATTTCCTCAAAATGTAATGTATTTTCATTCAAACAAATAACACAAGGACAATAAAACCTTCCTTTACTTTCAGGAAGTTTTTTAAAGCAAATTGTAAAAACTCCTCAACTCCCTTTTCATACTCTTCACTCAATCGATTAGCATTCATCCAACTGCGATTCATAACTACTTCTGAAAAAATATACAATGGTAAAATTACATAATTATTCTTGTATATATTGATACATTTTTATTAAATTTGAAAGGCTTAAATTACCTTGATAAAATAACTCTTACACTAAAAAATCGAATCAAGGATGGCTAGTAAAAAATCTTCAAAAGACTTATTTTAAGGTCATCAAAATCGTAAGGTAAAACGACTCATCATGTTGTCTGCAACTAAACATAAATTAAAGTCAAAATTGTTTTCATATAAGCTAAAACTATTTTCATAAGTCATCCAGGGGAGCATATGAAAATTAGCTGAAAAACAAGACATGTCATAAGCTTTTCCAAACACTTCCACAACCACAAGTGTTTATTCAAATAGATAAGCTTAAACAAGTCAATGCACTGTACAATTAACTTCTGCTGTTTGACACTGACCTATTAAGATGCTAAGAAAAATGGCATCATAGAGAGAGACATTATATTTTCTTGCAAAGGACCACAAATAAAATGAAATCAAAGACCTTAAATAGTTAATCAATAACTGAATGGTATAGAATGTCAAAGATGTCTTTTTGCTACCCCACAAGTCATATAGAATTAGAAAACAATCACAAGCTGACACAGCCCAACATAATTAACAGGACAAAAAAGCCCTTCATCTTTTTTGTTGTTGTAAAAAACAACTTTTTCATTTCAACATAGTAAGAGATATAACTATTTAGATTCCTTAATTTACTACTTGAACTTCCAAAGTTTATAATATACATATATTAATCCCGATCCAAAATACCCCTTATTATTTTTCAACTATTTGACATGGCAAAACTAAATTTACAAATATTAGCAAACTAAGATACAAAAGTTAGAATAAAAACAAATTAGGCACAAAAGTTCGAAGGTTTTAACACAAACAACACAAGATCCAGAGCACACCCAATTTTAATCTCCTTGTTCTGTTAACTATACAAACATAGAGCTACCAAGAGGAACAGAAAATTCACACTATGCTTCAATTTCAAGTGTTTCCACCAACAACAAAAATTCAAACTGAACCAAACAATTTCTTCTTCCATGGTTTCCCTTTAATATAAAATAAAACTTTGAAGTTCAATAAAACGAAAATAAAAACTTTGTGGGAGATTTTGTCAATATACCGATATAAAGTCACATAATAGTACTTTTTAGCTGCAATTACATTACATAGTAGTAACTTCATGATGAACTCACCATGTTGTCTGTCTGTAGTGCATTCCATGCATCTCTCTTCCCAAATCTTTCAAAATCATTTTTTTTTAATGATTTGTCTTAGTATCACATATCTTAATTTAGTGCAAACTTATAATATGAGATTCAGGAATTCATCAAATTATATGCTATTATTATATAGAAATTTGAAATATATATTTACCTTTCTAACAAATGAACAGAGTTTGGAATATGGTGTGGAAGCAGCAGCAAAGATATTAAACAAGGCAATAAAACTAGTAATGATAGGTGGTTCAATGATGAGAAAGTCAAAGGCATGTGAAACATTCATGGATATGGCAGATGCATCAGGTTATGCAATTGCAATTTTACCTTCAGCTAAAGGAATGGTTTCAGAAAATCATCCTCATTTCATTGGAACTTATTGGGGTGTAGCTAGCTCTTCTTACTGTTCAGAAATTGTTGAATCTTCAGATGCTTATTTACTTGCTGGTCCATTTTTTAATGATGTTACTACTATGGGATACTCATTATTAATTAAAAAAGATAAATCAATTACTGTTTTTCCAAACAAAGTTGTTATTGGTAATGGCCTTACATTTGACTTCATTTCAATGAATGATTTTTTCAAAGCACTTTCCAAAAGACTCCAACGCAACACAACATCATTTGAGAATTATCGCAGAATTTTCGTCCCAGATGGTTTACCAATTCATTCTAATACAAAGGATCCATTAAGGGTTAATGTTTTATATTCTAAGACTAGCATAACATGCAGGGAATGTGCAGAACATATTATTAACACAGACAATATCACAAACACATAACATGCAGTTTTAAAATTCACCATCACTTATGTAGAAATTTCTCCTTCAAATTTCTCCATCAATTAAAGATTAATAATAAGAATAATTAACAATCAAATAATTTTAGATTGTTGAATAACAAACAAGAGTTATTAGAAAATTACCGGAGAAAGCAGATTCACGATTCAGATTAGAAGATTCACGATTCAGATTTCACGATTCACGATTCAGATTTCACTAAAGTTATTAGAAGATTCACGATTCAGTAAATGAAGGTTAAATGTGGAATGACTTAAAACGTTTTCAGAAGACTTAAATCAATAACATAGTAGTACCTTTTGTGGCTAGGTTTGATGAAGAATGAAGGTAAAATGATGAAAAATGAGTGACTCATTGCGGCTTTGCAGAAGAAAAGATGAAGAACAAAGGATGAAAAGAGGCAAAATGGGGAACATGTGCTTAGGAATTGCAAAATGGATTTACAGAATAAATATTTTGTAACTATTAAATGCAATATTTACAATTTGTTTGGGTTAATTTAGGAATTATTTTTTTAAAAAAAGACTTGTTAGATCGGTCTAATAAAACAGATCTAATAAAATTTGTAATAATAACAAATATGTTAATGTCTTTTTTTTTTTTGCATAGGTTTTTTTTGTGCAGTTTTTATTTTTAATTTTAATATGTATATTAGATCGGTTCAATTAGAACAGATCTAATAAAATTTACTATAATAATAAATTTAATATAATTTTTTTTGGTGTAGTTTTATTTTTTTTTAATGTAACTGTTAGAACGGTTCAATTAGAACAAATCTAACAAAGTTTATTATAATCACAAATTTGCCACTGCCTTACTTATTACATTGGATGTATAACAACCGATCTAATATCGACAATGTAACAAGGTTAAAATGTACTAGTGAATTTAGATATTAATTTGTCTCAATCTAACAACAATCAAAGTATTCTCTATCATTGTTACATATCTTGAATATTTTGTTTTCTTTGAGTTTATTTTCTTCTTGTTTCACTCTAACTGAATATATATAAAAAAAGGAGAACCAAATTAGAAAAGAAAGAGAGAATTTTTCTACAACTTTTAGAAAATTTATTTTTAGTCTAGACACCATTTCAAACATTCTCAATAAAAGAGTATCATTATCAAATTGTAGTTAGCGAAGAAAATTTTATACAACTTTTTAATTATTACTCGATACGTTTAAAATAAAGAAGTAAAGTACTTAATCGGTATTAGTATTTGCACTGTATTTGTTTGTGAT
>JBBPBR010000004.1:6398156-6413067 GCA_037974775.1 Cicer pinnatifidum
TTTTTATAACAAATAATAAATTATTAATCTAATAAATAAAGAAACAAAATTATATTAATAAAATCAAATAAAATATATTTAACAGAAAAAAAGTATATCAAAATTAATTGATTGAATAGATGTGTTAAAATAAATAATTTATTATATTATTTTAATAACTTCTTCCTATTTTGTAAATAAATTAACAACTTCATTCTATTTTATTAACAATTGACTTCTATTTTTCTTCAGATCTAATATATAAAAAATATAAATTAAAAAATACATTATATTTAATTATTTTTTATTTATTAAATTAATAATTAACTCTTTATTATAAAAAATAAATAAATAACTAAAAACAATATTATCTGCATCTCTATCTTGCAACCTTTTAAAAGTTGATATATATTTATATATATATATATATTTTAATACAAATATAGCGGAGAGTTCTAAATAGAAAGAGAATATAAAAGTAAATAAGCAGAGTTGGACAGCAGTAATTTGTGACCTATCAAACCCGATCAACCCGTTTAAAAATCTAGTGATACGAGGACAAAATTGGGTTATCTGGTTGTCTTAAAAGAACAAGTTAGTTTATGTGATTTTGACAAAAAAAAAAAGTAAAGTTTGTTTATGTGATGTCATGTAAGACATCGATTTGCGAATTCGATCAAAACCTTTAATAAAATCCACAAAAATGATCCAAATGCTATGAAAGAAAAATGACTTTTGTGTATATTGCTTAAAAATTGACTACATATTAAAATATGAAAAAATTGTTCAATAATTTAACTAGGACTAAATATACTAATCAACATCAACAAGACCCATCCCTATAATTTTTGGGTGTCATGTTAGAGTTATAAGTTTAGTGTCTTATTTTTTTTTATAGAAATTCTATCAACATTATATATATATACATATATTCGAAGAAAAAATTAAATATCTTATTTAGATCAGAATATAAAATAATATTATACTATAATATATTAATATAATAAAATATTTTATTGATTTTTTATAAAAGACAGTTATATTAACAAAAAATAATGTATTTGATTCATATAATTTCTATTGAGAGTAATTTTTTATTTAAAATTATTTTAATGTGACAATATAGCGCTCAATGCTTCTCTTAAATTGATTTTACAATGTTTTTCTTATAAAAGTGATGTAATAGGTATAAATATATAGCGCTCAACACTTCTCTTACACTAGTTTTACAACGTTTTTCTTGAAAAAGTGTTATAATAGATGCATATGTAGCACGCTTCTTATACTAATCTTACAACATATTTTTAAAAAGAGCGTTGTAATAAGTACATATATAGTGTGCTTCTTAGACTATTTTACAACGTTTTTTTCTTCACAAAACTGTTGTAATAGGTACATATATAACGCACTTCTTAGAATAATTTTACAACATTATTTTCACAAAAGCGTTGTAATAGGTATAAATAAATATATAGCACTCAAGGCTTCTTCACTTAAACTAGTTTTACATCGCTTTTCTTCTCAAAGCGTTGTAATAGGTGCATATATAACGCGCTTCTTAAACTAGTTTTACAACGTTTTTTATTCAAAAAAAACGTTGTAACAGGTACATTTTAAAAAGCGTTCTAAATATATTCTAAAGAACAATGTAAAATGTTGGTTTGTATAAATAGTTCTTTAATGACATTAAAAAAAACAGTCTTTAAATTAGATTTCAATTGCAATTTTAAAGCACATATTGACACAATTGCAATTTTTTAATTCAAATAATATATTATATATTATATCATCAACATCAATACTATTTATTCATAGCAACAAGTTCATGTGAGTAGCAACAATATTAACAATATTGATAGTAGTAACATATTTACAATATCAATTACATATTCACAACAACAATATCATGCCAGTAGCAATTTTCAACATGTCAGTTTCCAACAATTACTTACTTTACCCTACTGTAAAAAAAAAAAAAAATTAACTAATTAGAATAATGATCAGTTCACACAAAAATATACAATAATAGTTTACAATGTGAAATTCACCTATTAACAAATTATATAAGTTTTAGTTCGATCATAGACTGACACTCATCTTCCTTTATTTCAGTTAGATCACTTTCAGAGTATGTTGAAATGAAGTTGTCAAAGTACTATGCGATGTAATATTTGAACATAAATAAGTTAGAATCAAATATATATATGAAAATCAAAATATAATGAAAATAATGTACTGTTTCTGGAATTATATTTTTATTCAAATCAACAATCTCATTTATGAATCGCAATATATAGTATTCGCAGCCTATGATGGTAGTTTGCGAGGACACTATAAAATAAAACATGTACGCCAATAAATATTTATGCATTGATTGTAAATGAAATTTTAAACGCATATAATTAAGTTCTATACCAAAAATTTAAAACCTTTATTGGAATCCATGTCATGTTGTTTGACTTATGTTTCGACACTGTAGCACCCATTTGAGCGCGGAAAATTTGTAAAGCACTATCAAATAAATGTGATTATTATTCAATTACCAAACACATTATTTATCTATGTAAGAAATAAATGAATATTACTTATGTTTCGAACATATTCTTTATATTCGAGTGATTATTATAATGATCGTGCAGTGGATATAAATAGTATATAATTTCAA
The DNA here is from genome assembly GCA_037974775.1 of Cicer pinnatifidum. Lineage (NCBI taxonomy): Eukaryota > Viridiplantae > Streptophyta > Magnoliopsida > Fabales > Fabaceae > Cicer > Cicer pinnatifidum. Next base: position 6,400,801 of record JBBPBR010000004.1, read on the forward strand.
ATGTGGCATCAATGGCAAACAACATCCAATATTGTCTACAACAATAAAAATTTGATTGACAAATTTGTTTACGTAGCTGATAAAGTATCATAAATTAAAAAAGATATTGATAAAGAATATCTAATTACCCTGAATTATATGATGCAAGATCTCTTAAGTATTTTTCTGGCAACTCTACGTACATAATTGTATTTGCACATCAACATTAAATGCCGACTGCAAACCAAATAAAGATTGAGTTTGAGTAAAAGTATTTCAATGGAAAAATTCTAAGTAACAAAAAGTGGAGTAAAAAGTTACTTGTATATCATTCTACAATATATCTTTAGAATCCTCCAAAGCTTTTATTTCTCCAATCATCAATTGTTATTGGGATATTTTAACGAGCAACTGCACCAATGTAACATACCATCATTGAACTGTTGGGCTCAATTGGCTGATCACTTTGATTCCATACCACCTAATAAACTCATAGAGTAAGTGCATGCTTTCAAAAAAGATAAAAAATAAATTTTAAACAAAGTATAGTATACCTCAAATTTAATTTCATTACTTCTTGCTTTGATGACCTTTTGCATAATAGTTGTCCTTCATTTAACTTTATTTTCCTAACTATTAGTATTAACAATTTCATCATTTTGACGAGCTAAATCATTATTGGAATCCATTTATCTACACACTTCACACAATATAAATATAAATTCAGTTTAGTTCAGTATAAGTTCAACAAGTTCAAAATATGACAAGTCTAAGTAGCAATATAACTTCAATGCTAGTACAAGTCTAAGTAGCAGCATAAGATCAACATGCAGTAGTCTAAGTAGTAGTATAAGTTCAACATACAGTTTAGTGACAACAACAAATTAATAAATACAACACCTAACAACAACAATCACTGAATTTAGGGTTATGACTTCGTTTAAGTAGAAATGATAGGGAACATCGAGAAGATGGCACACTAGTTAGAAGAGTCTTAGTATAGTTCATATGGAGAGGGTTCGTAGAAATTGTAGTGAAGAGGATTCGCACTAGGGAGAATAGGGTCAATAAGGTTCGTATGAAGAGTAATGAAGATGGAGAGTACATAATGAAGAGGTTTCACACTGTCAAGTTCGTAGAGAGAGTATGTAATGAAGAAAAAAATGAAGCAGTTTCTTATTATCAATTTACTTAAAAACTCTGTTACAACGTTTGTCCAAAAAGCATTTTAAAAGACCTAATCTATTATAGCGCTTCCACAAAAAACACTTTAAAAGACTATATAAGAAGCACCTTATGATCATTTTACAGCGCTTATAGAAAGACTCTATAAAAGGCGCTATATGAGTATTTTACCGAGCTTATAGAACAAACATTGTAAATGATTTATAATTTAATTTTTCAAAGCCTTTTACAGCGCTTATGGACAAATAGCGTTGTAAATTATATGAACTTAATTTTTAAAAGTCTTTTGTAACGCTTATGGATAAAAACGCTGTAAATGATTTGTAATTTAGTTTTTAAAAGCCTTTTACAACGCTTATAGACAGAAAAATGTTGTAAATGATTTGTAATTTAGTTTTTAAAATCCTTTACAGTTAAAAATAAAATTATGTGAAAAGGGTTCTATACAGTTATATATATACTTAAAAATAAAATTATATATTTAAAAGGAATGATTTTTATCAAATACGCTCCATTTTATAGCGCTTAAATATAAAACACTCTAAAAGACCCTATAATAATGTGAAAGCGTTATATTTTACAACGCTTATAAACAAAGCGTTGTAAACATAATGTGAGAATGCTATATGTTGCAACGCTTGTAAACAAAACGCTCTAAAAAGCGTTGTAAATATTATGTGAGAAAGCTATATTTTACAACGCTTATATCTAAAGCGCTGTAAACGTTATGTGAAAGCGCTATATGATCCTACAACAGCGCTTTCAGCAAAAGCGCTATAAATATTATGACCCTACAACAACACTTTTGCAAAAGTGTTTGTCAGAAAAACACTGTTGTATCCTCCATTAATTTTAAAATATTATACAACAATGTTTCTAGTTAAAAACGTTGTAAAATATGATTTGTAAAATGCTACTTTTAGATGTGAGATTCAACGTTAAATAAGATTAAACTACTTCCATCTTATAATAAGTGTTTTTATTTAATTATTTATTTCCTTTTAATTTATTTGTTATTTTATAATACTAAATCATCAATGATATTTTTTTCTCCAGATAATAGACCCTTATTTATTATATATTGTATTTCAATTAATTATATTTTTTCACTAATTACACCTAATAAGCGTATTTGAGTAAATAAAACTCATTTTATAATTGAAATCAACACAACTAATGTAAAATTGAAATGATACATTTAAACCGAGACATATAGTGTGATAATGTGTTTATAAAGGTAGCATTTTTAATATTATAAAGTTATTTTTGTAGAATTGAGTTAAGTTATACCAAATTTCAAGATAATATCAAAATTTATTGAAGATATGTTGCATCACCTATTATCGATTTGATGATAACAATATTTTTTTTTCTTAAATGTCTTACTTTGAAATTTATTTATGCTAATGCTATATATTTTTTTGTAAAGTAGGAAGTTGCTTCCCCATATAGCGACCAGATCAAGTAAAAAATTTAAAAACGTAATAGGAGGTCGCTTCCCCAAAGAACGACCTATAACTGACCTTTTTATTTTTATATATTTTAATATTTGTTATTAATTAGGATATTAAATTAAAATAAAATACATTAATAAATTATAAATAAATTTTATATTTTAATAATAATAATTATAATTAAAAATTATTATAATTAAAATGATTAAATTATATTATAAATTTTAAAAAATACATTAAAATAAAAAAATAAAAAATTCAAATTTATTGCAAAAAATAATAATAACAATTAAATAAAAACAAAATTATATTAATAACATGAAAATGAAACAAAATACATTAAATTAACGATAAAAAATACATCATATTTGAGATGAAAAAAAATATCAAATTTATATCACTGATGTCCACCTAAAAGACCCCCAGTCCCACATCTAGGATGTCGTCGAACGCGTCTAGCTCTCTGAACAAGTTGTTGTTCTTCTGGTTCATCCTGATTTTGATTATTTTCGTCAATATAAGTTGTAAGGTGGATTAGAACCACTGCCACCTACTTCCAATAAATTTTGAGACTGAGGATTATATATCAAATTAAATACAACATAAGTCGACTCAAGAGTTGTGTACTTAGTTCCAAACAAATTATAGAAAAACTCAATAGCGATGTGCATTGAGGGTTGGTATTTCTGGCATCGACGAAACGTAATACTGAGTTGGTGGTGAACCATAACATGAAACTTCAATAGCGACGTGCAGGTGAGGTGATGATAAATACGGTCCTGCTATGTTTTGTTGTTGTGGGGTTGATTGGAAGGTCGATTGCACATAAGAATATGACACCGGTTGTAAACAGAGATCATAAACATATTGTTCTACATATCTATTAGGCTTAATTGCAGTTTTGGTGTCCCTATTTTAGCTGAATCGCAAAAGTAGTCCCTCCATTTTGTTTCTCCCCAGTTTTGGCCCCAAAACAGAATTTTGGTCCAAAACTTGATGAAATTTCATTTTTTTAAAACCGTACTACACCATTTACGATCATAGATTTCAAGTATAATTGTTACAAATGATATCTTGGGGCATGGTGTGACTTAAATAAATGGAAAAAAAAATAATTAAATTTCATCAAGTTTTGGACCAAAATTCTCTTTGGGGGACCAAAACTGGGGATAAACAAAATAGGGGGACTACTTTCGCGATTCAGCTAAAATAGGAGACCAAAACTGCAATTAAACCTATATATTAATTTGGTGTTTTTTTTTTATTTTTTATTTTAATGTAGTTGTTTTTTAAATTTATAATATAATTTAATCATTTTAATTATAATAGTTTTTAATTATAATTATAACACTTATTTATTATAATAATAATAATGATTAAAATATAAAATTTATTTATAATTTATTATTGTATTTTATTTTAAATTTATTATTTGTATTTTTTTTAAATAATTAAATTTTATTTAATTTATTATCTAATTAATAACAAATGTTAAAATATAAATAAAAAAAAATTTAGGCCATTTCCTGAGAAAGCGACCTGCTATTATGTTTTAAAATTTTTCCCTTCAGCTGATCGCTTCTTAGAGAAGTGACTTCCAATTTTTTAAATAAGACATTAATTTTAAAGTAGGATATTTTAAAAATAAAAAATAAATATTATTATAAAAAAGTCCCTATTATCAAGTCACCACCATCTGAATGTCTAAATTTGAGTGAGATGAGTTTCATGAGATTTATATACAATGAATGTGATATAATCTTTAAATATATTTATATAAGTAAAAAATATCTCTTAGCTTATATAACTACACAGAGTACAAAAGAGTCGTCATCATACTTTTTATTTTATTTTTCGGGCTATGTATGAATCTTTCTTCTTCCTCTTAACTTTTTTAAATGTTAGAACTTTGAGTGATTTTTTGGTAATTGGTTGGTAAAACTTAACGTTTATACACTATTAAAACTATTTACTATAATTTGTAGTTTTTGTGAAAGAATAGCGTCATTAATATTTTATTTTTAATACTTACTTTTTTTATTAGGTGAAATTCATGTGAATTTCATAATTTTATGTGAGATTATTTTTAAAATTGTAGAATGTATTTGAATTTCATTTAATAAAAGAAATGAACGACAATTGAAAACAAACTTTTAATTGATTAGCTGAAGTTCAGCTCGTGCGGGTTGTGGATTGGTTAGGGTGATAAACTTCTTATTTTTTATTGGACAATTCATTTTCATTAAATTTTTTATTATTTTATTTTTAAATTCATTATTTTAAGAAAAAATATATATTTTAAATTTCAAAGTTTCTTTTATCAAAAATCCATTTATTAGATTGGTGGTGTCGAGACTAAGTAAAATTGAGATACTCATTATAAAAAATCAAAAATTTTATATCTAAGTTAAGTGAAATAGTCAAATTTAAATAATTGTAAGTCTATTTTTTCACTTATATCCAATCACTCAGCTCGTTGATACAATCCGCATGCATATTAAACCGGCTTATTTAAATAATTCGAGTTTGATCGGGTCAGAGTTGGTTTTGTTTTAGATAAAACCATCATGATAAACTCATCACAATTTTTTAAAAGATTATTATTAATTAAACATCATCATAACCACATAAACTTATCAAAATGAATTCACTTTTTATTATCACTTCACATAAACCTGTCTAATCAAACATGATCTATGCATAACACATGATCAATGCATTTTACATTCATATTTTTTATATACTCACACATAATCTATGCATCTTCATTCATATTTTAGATATACTCAACATGTGCAATGCATAATGAGTGAATCATACATATGTGTATATGTTTGATTAGACAAACCTATGTGATGTGATAATAAAAGATTGTTGCATTGTATGATATATGTTTATGTGATGATAATGATGATTTTTGATTGACAATAGTGATGTTTTAAATTTGTGATGAGTTTATATGATGATCATGATTATGTATGACTAATGATGTTATAAAATGGTGATGAGAATATTGAAGTACTCCATGATTGATGAAATAGTGATGATTCCAACTTGTGCTAAAGAGGATACTCTTAATGGAGTAGTCTAGGCTAACAAGGGGTGAAAATAGATGTTGGGAATACTTGAAGTTGTTGTGAATTTTTGAGGTGGAGATTATTTTTTCATCATATAGGTAGGGTTTGACAAGCCTAGTGATTCTTGAGAAGTACAACTGAATGAGTCTGATCGTGGCGGTCTGCTGTTGAGCCTTAGGGCAAGATTGTTAGACCTTGAAGGTATCTAGGTGGGGAATTCCTAGGTGAGTTGGAGGTAGCACTCCTGTGACACCCTAAACCCCAAAATAACATATATAATAATTTATACTAGATTTTTTTACAAAAATCGCAATAGATAAATAAAAACTCTTTCAGATGAAAGAAAACTATTACAAGTTATTTAGGATACCACATTTCTCAAATATTCAAAAGGAACTCTTTAAACTTTTTTGCTTCTATAAAATAGTGCGATCCCCATAGACTTGTTTTAATTAGAATTTATTAATTTCATTCCAAAAAATTACTAGTACTTATAAGATTTTTATACAAAAAGTCGCTTCAAATTATATAAGTAAAATAAAAATTACAACCCTTATTCCTGATATCACCTATCAAAGCGGAATTTCTCCCAAACTTGAACTTTAAGGCTCATTAACCTATAACAAATGCGATTTCGCAAATGCAGGGCTAAACCAGTCCAACACAAACAACGAAGCAGGTGAGTTTTGAAATCATGTTGATAGAATAATATAAGTAAGAAGAACACACAAACAATCATAATACACCGTATCATAACACAAACATTCTTCAAGGAAAAACATCACATCACAAATTTATACACCGTATCATATCACTATTTCATCAATTATGGGGTACTTCAATATTCGCATCATAATTTTATAACATCATTAATCATACATAATCATGATCATCATATAAACTCATCACAAATTTGTAACATCACTATCATCCATCAAACATCATCATTATCATCTCATAAACATATATCATACAATGCATCCATCTTTTATTATCACATCACATAAATTAGTCCAATTAAACATACGTACATAATTTCATTCAACATCTAACATCACAACAATATCAAATATCAAATACCACACAATTATAGAAAATCAAATTAATCAACACCCTATAAAAATTTCTATTTAACATTTAATCTCACAATCCTCATACTTTTATATTAATTAATTTATCTGTCAAAAGGCTATTGTGGTACGTAGGAGTCCCGAATGAATTGTTGGAAAATACGGTTTTCCCGTTCATCGCACAATATATTATACTCATAAATTCAAACGCTCTCTCACCCCTTACCTTATTTAGATGCTTTCTCAAACACATACATCAATAGAAATTTTCAACAGCAACTGCAGATTAACAACATACAACGAGCGAATCCAAATTACAGCGAGTTCACAAAATCATTAAGATGTGACTGATAAATTATGTGAAGTATAAAAATAAATATTAAATAATTAATAATAATTTTAGGAACAAAAATTAAGTCAAAACAACAAGAAAAAACTACAAAAAAAAATATCTCACTAACTTGTCAGAGCGTTGGAAGGGTACGACATCAACTTCACTGAAAAATAGTAGAAACAAACAGAAATAAGGGGTGCAAAAAGTGGGCTATCCTAAACTTTATTTTATTTTATTTTTAATTTTAAAAAGTCCCAAACAATTTAATTACTTGTTCTATTCATCCATGATTAAAATATTATTCTCTAAAATACTCACATTAAAATACTAATATCTACCCACACTCTTTTAGAATACAAATCCCTTTTATTTGTTTTTTTTAAAATTTTACTAAAATATTCAACCTTAAAATATGTACACTAAAATACTATTATCTATAGAAAAATTTATAAAATAATAATATATAATATTTTTTATTTATATCACTTATTTAGTCAAATATATGCAAAATTAGCATATCATAGAAAACACTCATATAAAAAAAATTAATCAATATATATTGTAAAATAATTTTAACACCAAATTAATTATTTAAAATTCTATTTCATTAATAAGATAATTTATTATAAAATTTGGGGTGTTACAACTCCAAATGTCAAAAACTACCACGCAACACACGTTTATCAAGACTGTCGTGTATACGTGTCTCGATTTGAGTTGAGGGGATATATGAGGACAAGGCCAATTTAAGTTGTCCGTCCATGAGGATGGTGGCATCGTATCAAGCCCCCTAACAAAGTACTTTAGAGTTAGAATGGTACCACATTGTGAAGTAGAGTCTAAGCTCATGGGTAACATTACATTTTCTTGTATTTGTTTTGTTGTGATTAATATGTATCGTGTGCGATAATAATTTCTCTTAGAAGATTTGATGTTATGATGAAATTTCTTGATTTCCTAGAGTGATTTTAACTTTTTAATGTGATATTTTTCTTGAATAATGTTTGTGTGTTGTTTGCATGTTGTTCTTACTTGTATTATACTATCAATGTGATTTCAAAGTCACCACATTTGTTGTTTTTGTTTGACTTGATTGGCCCTACATTTGTGAAATTGTAGTTATTACAAGTTAATGAGTCTTGAAGTTCAAATTTGAGAGAGACCCCACCCCGATAGGTGATACCGGTGATTAAGAGTTTTAATTTGTATTGTACTTTTACTTATTTAATTAGAAACATTTTGTATAACAACCTTATAAGTACTAATAAGTTTTTGAAATTAAATTAAGAAGTTATAGTTAAGTCAATTTTATTGAGATTGCACTGTTTTAATTGATAAATTTTTATAGAATTTTTACATGTGTATTTAGAGGAACGTGATATCCTAAATTAGTTACAAAAGTTTTTATTTCCTTGGAAACAAATTTTCTTATGCGCTGCAAATTTTCTTAAAAAAATATAGTATAAATTATTTTATATTTTTTTTTTGGGTTTAGGATGTCACAACCTGCATCTATCCCTAGACTACAATATCATGAATTTCTCATCGCAAGCATTTGTAAAGTCCACTTTTGTTTCAAAATACGAATCGTAAAACATTTTAAAGTTGATCAAGCAATAAAAAGCATTAAGCACAAAGATGAGAAAATAATTCAATAAACTTATTTATATAACTAAAAATCCAATTAGACAAATAGGGGTTACATCTTGTTTCACTCATCCCTAATAAATAGGGTTTAGTTACTCATGACACAGATACAAAAAACAAAGATTAGAGAAGAATTACTAGAAAGATTCGTGATAAAACTCCTCCAATGGTGTTAGAAATGGTCGTCCTTGAGTTTCTTTGCTATGACACAAGTCTCCAAACTTTCCAATAGCCAAAACGATCTCTAGAAAGTTTGAAAAACGTGTTTTTATGTATTCTCCAAGCACGTCTGGGCTGATTCAGGAATGCAGAAATGTGCCTCAGGTGTGGGATTTGTGCTTCAACCAAACATCATCTATTGTCTGACGTTTATTGCATTATTCCCCTATTTTGAGTCCGAATTTGGCTCTGATGCCTTCATGAAAGTTGTAGCTATTGAGCTTAGATTTCATTTTCACTTGGTTTGACTCCAATTCGACATCTACAACTGCATATATGACTGTAAAGCCCCACATAGGTCATGTTAATATCTCACTAAAATTTAGCAATGCACTAAAACAAAGAAACAAAGCAAAACTATAAAAAATATCTACTTAATCATGAAATAAGAAAATAAACATTTGATTAAATTCAAGAACTAAAATCAACAAAATATATCAAATAACTTCTTAAATTAACTAATGATTGAAGATAGATAAGACTAAAAATAGTGAAAAATATGCATATGATGAAGAGTTATCATACTTTAAAGTGGTGTCATTACTTTATGCAAGAATCATTTTTCTTTTTAAATATAATTACGTTAAGTGACATAGCATTGTCACAAAATAATGAGATCTATATTGAAGCACCTAAAAAAAATGCTCATGAATCCATTTTGAAACTCAATCCCCTTATGAACGAGGTTCTGACATATTTTGGGGCAACAATTGTGACACCCTCAACTCCAAAATAATATATATATATATATATATATATATATATATATATATATATATATATATATATATATATATATCATATTCATATTAAATTTCCAGCGGATAAATAAAAATCTATTTTCAAGAAAAAAAAATATTTTTAATTAGAATATCACATAACTCAAAAATAAAAAGAACATTTTAAACTTATTTTCTCCATTAAAATAGTGCAATCTTGATAAGCTTGATATAAGTATAATTACTTGATTTAATTTTAAAAACTTACTAGTACTTCTAAGGTTTTCACACAAAAATGCGTTTCAAATTAAATAAGTAAAATACTAATTAAAACTCTTATTCCCAGTATTATCTATCACAGCAGGGTTCCTCCCAATCTTGAACTTCAAGGCTCATTAACCTGTTATAACAGCAATTTCGCAAATGTATGGCCAAGTCAGTCAAACACAAACAACGCATGAGGTGAGTTTCAAAATCATGATGACAATATAATACAAGTAAGAAGAACACACAAACAATCATAATAGAAATGTATCATTACTCAAACATTCCATCAAGAAAATATCACATTAGAAAGTCAAAATCATTCAAGAAAAATCAATAAATTTCACTATAACATCAAATCATCTAAGAGAAATTATCACCACACACGATACATATTAATCACAACAAACAATCGCAATAAAATGATATTCCATGCATGAGCTTAGACTATACTTCACAATGTGGTACCATTCTAACTCTGAAGTACTTGGTTAGGAGGCTTGATACTATGCCACCATCCCGGAGGACGGAAAATTCAAATTGGCCATGTCATCATAGATCCCCTCAACTCTACCCGAGACACATATACGTGACAGTCGAGGTAAACGTGTGTTGCGTGGTATCTCATGACATTTGGAGTGCTACCTCCAAGTCACCTAGGAATTCCCCACAGGAATACCTAAAAGGTATAACAATCTTGCCTTAAGGCTCGATAGCATACCGCCACGATCAAGCTCATTTCATTTGTACTTCTCTACAATCACTAGGCTTGTCAGGCCCTACCTATATGATGACAAAATAATCTTCACTTCACAAATTCTCAACATTTATTTTCTCCCCTCGTTGGCCTATGATACTCCATTAAGACCGTCATCTCAAACACAAATTGGAATCAAAATTATTTTACCAACTATGGGGTTACTTCAATATTCTCATCACAAATTTAAAATATCAGTATCATTAATCATATCTCATCACATAAACTCATCGCAATTTTATAGAATCACTATCATCAATCAAACATCATCATTATCATCACATAAACGTATCACAAATTTATATCATAAATCACACATCATCATCAAATAAACTTACATTATACACAACAAATATTAAATATCATAATGATATCAAATATCACAATAATATCAAATATCACACATTTAACGAAATTAAATCAGTCAACACCTTATAAATATTTCTATTCCACATTTTAATCTCACAATTTACCCATTAATTATTCATCACTCAAAGGGCTACTGCCGTACGTAGCAAGCTCCGAATGAATCATTGAAAAATACAGTTTTCACGTTCATCTCACAATATATTATATCATGAGTTCATACGCTTCTCACCCCTTACCTTTTTTCGACGCTTTCACACACGAATATGATTCCACGAGAAAACAACCTTTGTCCTTTGACTCTTTATCCTTTAGTCGATCAAACTCAACAATTTATGGGTGAATGTTAAATTAAATTATGAGAAGACACTCTAAAAACTAAATTTTGAAATTCGGTAAAGGAAACTTACCATAAATCAGAAAAGAAATTAGTGGATAATATAGCCACTTTTAATATGATCGTTTTGACATTGATTTCACTCAAATCGGATTTACAGTGAAGAAGAACGGTTCAAAATGGTGAATTTTATAAATGGAGAAGTCCGATATTTTAGAGAGAAATTGGGATGGTTAAAAATATGGGAATGTGTGTTTAATTGACTAGCTAAATGAGTAAAACAACATATTAAAATTTGGACAAAAACAAAGGAAAAGTTCTTGAAACAGTTATCGAACACTAGTGCCAATTTTCATTCCTTTTCATGTTATTGTGGCTCGGACAATTCTGTTCCTATTACATACACCTTCTCCCTCTTTCGGTACAATCTCTTTTTCTTTTTCTTTTTTAATTATTATTTTTTTATAATTATTTAATTAAGTTTTACTTTTGGACCTAACCCATAAAATACATTTTAATCATTTCTTTTATATTTTTTTTTTTAAAAATAAAACCAACAATTATTAGAACTAAATTTTTTTACTCTTCCTTAAACAATCTCATTAATATAATATTACTAATATTCAAAAAATATATTTTATAGAATAAAGTAATTAATCTTTAAAATACATTAATGATCAAAATTCTCATATTCCAAATAATCACTATAATAATACTTGTGTTTTCAGATACTCAAATTAAAATATTATTATAATTAGAGAATAATTGGAATTATAAAATTATATAAATATAACATCAACACATTATACTAATTACTAAATCATAATAAATATATATATATATATATATATATATATAT
>JBBPBR010000004.1:6413553-6445179 GCA_037974775.1 Cicer pinnatifidum
AATGTATACTTAACATCAATCAAACGCACAGAAAAATATTGCATTAATTGGATACGCGTACATACACGTAAAATCGCATACCAATCTTATTTTTCCAAGTATTACACTAAAATACTATTACTTTTAATAAAATATATAAAATAATAAAATAAAATATTTATTATTTATATCGCTCATTTAATATAATATATATCAAACTTGCAGATCATAGAACACATCCATATATCAAAAATTATTCACAAAGTTTATCAACATAAATTCCAAAATAATTTTAACATCAAATTAATTATTTAAAATCCTATTTAATTAATAAAATAATTTATTATAAAATTTAGGGTGTTATAACAATTTCCAATCAAAATCACCATGAATAAATTCTTGATCTCAATATTAATGAAGTATCCTGAAATGTCACAATATAATTACTCAAATAAAGAGACCCAAAGCAGATTTACTATCATTGACCATGCATTGTAGATTTGAAAGAAGAAACCACAAAAGGAGAAACAAAGGAATTGATGAACCTTCATGAATAATCATTATTATAATCATTTTGAATAAATGGTTCTTCGATTAAATAAGGTGTTTATGCTTTCCATTTTTTGATTAACCAAATATTTTGTGTAGTTTTGTATTGTTTCGTGGGTTTTATCACAACAATAAATTTTGATGAAAAAACAACATGGCCCCAGGTGCGGGATTTGCGCTCCAGGCGCACCTGGATAGATTCAAGATGTGAAAATATTATGGAAATGTGCTTTGGCGTAGGCTTCGTGCTACAAGCGCACATCATCTTATGTCTGGCATTTAATGCATTTTCTCTTCTTTTGAGTCTGAATTTGGATCCGGTGTCTGTATAAAAGTTGTAGCTATGGATCTTAGCTTTCATTTGTACTTTTTTTAACTCGAATTGGACCTCTAAAACTACAGATATGGCTGCAATACTCCATATAGGCCATGTTGATTTCTCACCCAAATTCAACACTGCACTAAAACAAAGAAATGACGCAAAACTATGAAAAATATCAACTTAATCAAGGAAATAAGAACATAAGCATTTTATTAAATCCAAAAACTAAAATCAACAAAATATATCCAATAACTCCTTAAGTTAACTAATGATTGAAGATAAATAACACTAAAAACAATGAAAAATATGAATATGATAAAGAGTCATCAATGTGCATCTTATATAATTTGGATGATGATTACAAGAGACCCTGTAATCACTTGAGATAATTGTGGAAAGACCAAATGAAGAGGAAGTTGAATTTGAATGATAAGCGTTGAATGAATTATTTTTAATTTATAATTGGTTATTAGTGGATGACAGTGAATTTTGGTATAATATTGTGTTTGCTAACAAGTTCTTTATTTTCTAACAATGGAGATAGATTGACAAAGAAGTTTGTGGTGATGTATGAAATCGAAAATTCAATTTTGAAAGTGTTGTTCTTTGAGGACAACCAACATATTAAGTTTGCGGTTGTGTTGAACCTTCATCAGTCATTATTTTTAGAGTCATTTTGAAACAATGTTTTAGTTTATGTCTTTCAATTTAATGTTTGTTTTAGAGTTATTTTGAATAAATGTTTCTTTGATTAAATAAGGTGTTTATGGTTTCATTTTCTTGATTAACTCGCTATTTTGTGTAGTTTTGTATTGTTTCATTGGTTTGGAGCAGTTCGGAATTTTGGTGAAAAAACATGACCTATATGAAGTATTTTTAATCATATATGGAGTTGCATAAGTCATAATAGAGTGACATTAATTGCAAATGAAACCTATCATCCTTAGCTACAACTTTCATAAAGACATTGAAACACAATTTAGACTGAAAATTGGTGAAAAGTCCAATAAGATAGGGAGAAGAATTGAGAAAAAAAGAAAAACTAATATTCAATCTTTGGGGTTTGGAGTTGAAGTAAAGTGTCTCAAGTTTTGGAGTAAAATTTTATTCCCTTTACGGGTTGTTATTCTTCTCTTTAATTTGATGAACATTTTTATTCTTTGTTTTGATTTTTATTAAGATAATGATTAACTAAACTTTCTTCTAGGGTCTTTGATTGTTTGATCTTGTATTTGAGATACCTTTTACATTGTCTTAGTAATCTATTCTACTTTTATTTTGATTATTTTTAATTGTACAACTAGATTTTTCTATTGCACTAATCACGTGTTAGGATTGACCTCCATTTGAATGTTTTTAAATTAATTAGTTGTTAGCGACCATACTTCAATTACTTAGTTGATCTATAAGATAATTGAGACTATAAATTATTGCATGGTCATACTAAATTTTAATCTTAGTTGATCTATAAGATTCATTAGTTGATCTATATGACCATACTTCAATTACTTAGTTGATCTATAAGATTCATTAACCTGTAACAACAGCGATTTTGCAAACACATGGCTAAGCCAGTCAAACACAAACAAAGAAGGAGGTGAGTTTTGAAATCATGTTAATAGTATAATATAAGTAAGAAGAACACGCAAACAATTATAATAGAACTGTATCATTACACATACATTGCTCAAGAAAATATTACATTAAAAGTCAAAATTACTCAAAGGAAAATTTCACTATAACATCAAATCGTGTAAGAGAAATTATTATCACTTTCGAAATGCATCAATCACAATAAAACAGTCACAAAGAAATGCAATTAAATGCATGAGCTTAGAGTCTACTTCACAATGTGGTGCCATTCTAACTCTGAAGTACTTGGTTAGGAGGCTTGATACTATGCCACCATCTTGGTGGATGGACAATTCAAATTGGCCTTGTCCTCATAGATCCCCTCAACTCAACCCGAGACACGTATACGCAATAGTCGTTGTAAACGTGTGTTGCATGGTATTCTCGACATTTGGAGTGCTACCTCCAAGTCACCTAGGAATTTCCCACCTGAATACCTCCAAGGTCTAACAATATTGCCTTATGGCTCAACAACAGACTGCCACGATCAGGCTCATTCAGTTGTACTTCCCTAAAATCACTAGGTTTGTAAGACCCTACCTATATGATGACAAAATAATCTTCACTTCACAAATTCTCAATATTTATTTTCTCCCCTTGTTAGCTTAGACTACTCCAATAAAAGCATCATCTTTAGGAATCATCACTATCTCATTAATCATGGGTTACTTCAATATTCTCATCACAATTTTCTAATATCATTAATCATACATAATCATGATCACCATATAAACTCATCACGATTTCATAATATCACTATCATCAATCAAACATCATCATTATCATCACATAAACATATGTCATACAATGCATTCATATTTTACTATCACATCACATAAATTCCTCTAATCAAATACATGCGCAAAATTTCATTCAACATCCAACAGCACAACAATATCAAATATCACACAGTTATTCAAAATTAAATCAATCAACATCTTCTAAACATTTCTATTTAACATTTTAATCTCACAATCCCAATATTTTCACATCAATTAATTTATCTCTCAAAGGGCTGCTACTGTACGTAGCGAGTCCCAGATGAATTGTTGGGAAATATAGTTTTCCCGTTCATCTCACAATATATTATACTCATGAGTTCAAACGCTCTCTCACCCCTTACCTTATTTCGACGCTTTCACACACGAGTAGGATTCCACGAGAAAACAATATTTGTTCTTTGACTTTTTGTCCTTTAATCGATCTAACTCGACATTTTGTGGGTAAACGTCAAAAATAAATTATGAGAAAATACTCTTAAAACTAAATTTCGAAATTCGTTCAAGGAAAATTACCGTAAATAAGAAAACCAATCAGTGGATAATATATCTACTTTTTACATGATTGTTTTGGCGTTGGTTTCACTCAAATCGGACTTACGGTGAAGAAGAACGGTGCAAAATAAGGAATTTTATAAATGGAGAAGTCGGATATTTTATAGAGAAATTTGGATGATTGAAAATCTGAGGAAGTATGTTTATTTGGCTACCTAAATGAATAAAACAACATACTGAAATTTGAACGAGAATGGAGAAAATTTTCCGTAATAGTTATCGATCAGCGGTGCCAATTTTCCTTTCTTTCTCAAGTTGCGGCTGCCCCTCTTTCTTTACTTACAGCTAGCCTCTCTTTGTGGTATATTTCCTTCTTTTACTTTTTAATTAAATTCTTTTTTGATTAATTAATTAATTAGAGTTTACTCTTGCATATGAGCTTAACCCATAAAACACATTTTATTACTTTCTTTTATTTATTTATTTATTTTTTTAGAAAATAAAACAAACAATTACCAAAATTATTTTTTTAACACTTTTTTAAACATAATTTAATTAATAAAGTTTAATAATATTTCAAAATTAATATGTTACAAAAATAAAATAATTAATCTTTTAAAATAAATAAATAATCAAAATCCTGCTATTCAAAATAATCCATATAATAATACGTATTTTTCCAAATACTCAAATTAAAATATTACCGTCATTAGAGAACATTCGAAATTATAAAATGAATAAATATGACATCAACACTTGATATTAATTACCAAATTTTAATAAATATATATAAAATCACAATGTCATAACAAGTATATAAAATAAACGTAATCAAATACAATATCTATTCTATCTCAAGATAATTATTTATAAAAAAATAACTAAAAATAGAAAATAGTTATAAATAATTGAAATATAACTACGTGCATTCTTAACATCAGTCAAGCGCATAGAAAAATATTACATTAATTGGATACACATATATAGACGTAAAATTGCATAAAATCTTTTTCTTTAAAATATTACACTAAAATACTATTATTTTTTAAAAATTATATCAAATAATAAAATAAAATATTTATTATTTATATCACTCATTTTATAATATTTATAAAACTAGCAAATCATAGAAAGCACCAATATAACGAAAATCATCCCAAAATTTATCAACATATATTATAAAATAATTTTAACATCAAATTAATTACTTAAAATTCTATTTCATTAAGAAAATATTTATTATAAAATTTGGGATAGTACATTATGTTGGAGAAAGGTTTGGGGACTCATGAGATTGTTGGAAACCATGATTGATCTTGGTTTGTGACTGGAAAACGAAGATTGATCTTCGTATTCAATTTTTGTGTAAATCAAGTTAGTTGATTGTATGTAACCAACTAACTAACTAGTTAGTTACTAAGAAGTTAGTCAGAAACAATGTAATAAAGGCTATGTATAAATAACATACTCATATCAATAAACAATAACACACAATATTCATTTCATTCATTTTCCTCTTGCTCAGTTTTCACTTTATGCTTGAAAATGCCAACAAGTGGTATCAAGAGCAAGGTTTCGATCCTAAAAGAGTGATAAACACAAGTGCAGTGTGAGGATCAAACACGAGTGTAGTGAGGATGGGTTCAAGTGCAAATGGAAATTTTCCAGCCCAAATGCCACATTTCAATGGAAAAGATTGGGATAGATGAAGAGTGCAGATTCGAGCATTGTTTGGATTCCAAAAAGTGTTGGAAATCATAGAGAATGGATTTGAAGATCTGGGAGCCAATCCAACAGAGGAACAGAGATCAAGATTCAAATAAAACAAAAAGAAATATTGCAAGACCATTTTTAATCTTCATCAATGTCTTGACACGACCAACATTGACAAAATTTCGGATGCATCAAGTGCAAAAGAAGCATGGGACATTTTGGAGAAGTGTTATTCTGGTGGAACCAAGGTCAAGAAAGTGAAATTGCAAACCTTACAGAAACAATTCGAAGTGTTGCAGATGGAGGAACAAGAGAAGGTTTCAGAATTGATTTCAAGATTGTGGAGCATCACGAATCAGATGGCTAGCTGTGGAGAGAAGGTGTCTGAACAGAAATTATGTGAAAAGATCTTGAGATCATTGCATCCCAGGTTCGACTATGTTGTGTGTGTAATTGAAGAATCTAAAAACATTTCTACATTAAGTCTTGAAGAGTTTTAGGGAACTCTAGAAGCAAGAGAGTTGAGAATGGATGAAAGAAGTGGGGGAAATTCTGCAAATTAGGCAATGGTAGCATATGCCAACAAGAAGGGAGATCATAAAAAGAAATGGAGGAAGAACAAATTCAAGAAACCCGAAGACAAGTCTGAACCTTCTTCTAAAGGAGGAAATTTGAGTGGTAAATCAAAAGGAAATTCAAGGAACTTTGACAAGAATAAAGTGCAATGTTACAACTATGAGAAGTTTGGACATTTCGTAGATGAATTTTGGGCTGGCAAAGGAGGGAAGCAGAAGAAGAAACAAGAAGATGAAGCATGTGCTCCTCATGAATGTTCTTCGTCAGACTCAGATATAGTCTTGTTGTTGGCTACAACAAACGAAGAACGATCTTCGTTTTCAGCAACAGTCTTGTCAATGGCCACCACAAACGAAGAACAATCTCCATCCCAGGTATGGTTCCTTGATACTGGTTGTTCCAATCACATGAAAAGTCATAAAGAATAGCTTGTAGATATTGATAAATCAAGAAGGAGTAAAATAAGGTTTTCTAATAATAGAACCTTGGAAGCTGGGGGAACAAGCAAATTGGTGATTAAAAGAAGAAATGGGAAGACAGTAATGATAGAGAATGTAGTGCATGTGCTAGGAATGAAGAGCAATTTGCTAAGCATTGGGCAGCTGATTCAAAAGGGTTTTCAAGTGATTATGAAGAACGATGCCTTAGAAACGTATGATGGACAGAAAAAGATGATACTCAAGGCTCCTCTTTCAAAGAACATAACTTTTATCATCAACATACAAGCTGCTGATATCCAATGTTTGAGCGCAACAAGTTCAATTGATGAAAGCTGGTTGTGGCATTCCAAATTTGACCATCTTAACTTCAGAAGCTTGCAGCAGCTAGGAGTTAAGAAGATGGTGAATGGAATTGCTATGGTTGATGTCCCTGAGAAGGTGTGTGAAGTATGTATGACAGACAAACAACCAAGAAATTCCTTCAAATCACAAGTGCAAGCAAGAGCGGAGAACGTTCTTGGAGTGATTCATAGTGACATATGTGGACCATTTGAAGTGCCATCATTAGGAGGTAATAAGTACTTCCTAACTTTTGTTGTTGAATTTAGTAGAATGCTGTGGATTTATTTGATTAAAACCAAAGATGAGGCCTTGAAAACATTCAAAAATTTCAAAATAAAAATGGAGAAACAAAGTGGAGAATCCATCAAGGTGTTAAGAACAGATGGAGAGGGAGAATATACTTCACACCTCAACACAATGGAATAGCTGAAAGGAGAAATAGAACCATTCTAGACATGACTAGAAGCATGATAAAAGAGAAGGGACTGCCACTTAAGTTATGGGGAAAAGTTGCATCAACTGTTGTCTATATTCTGAAAAAAATTCGAACAAAGAAAAAGGAGAAAGTACCAGAGAGACCTGGAGTGGAAGAAAGCCAGCAGTGGGGCATTTAAGAATATTCAGTGCTATATGTTTCAAGCATGTACCAAACCAGAAGAGGAGAAAGTTGCAAGACAAAAGTGAAGTAATGGTCTTGGTAAGATATCATCCAACAGGTGCCTACAAACTGTATGATCCCATCAATGGCAAGGTGGTAGTCAGTAGGGATGTCAAGATTCCTGAACGTGAGAGCTGGAACTGGAAACAAAAGCAAATTTCCAACAGCCAACACTAGGACTAGGAGCATGTGACCAGCAACACAAACCATCGATCACAAATTCCCTTGCAAATACAGAATCAGCAGCATACAACTGGAAATAGAGATGAAAAGGGATTTGAATCAAGCAGAATTCAAAGAAGAAGAAAACCACCAACTCATTTACAAGAATTTGAAGTGTACAATAACGGTGAGATTGACAGCAGTGGAGATTTAGTGCATTTTGCATTATTTGTTGTAGAACCTTTAAATATTGAGGAGGCATTAAAGAAAGGACCCTGGAAGAAAGCGATTGTGGAAGAGATCAATGCAATTGAGAAGAATCAAACATGGCACTTGACATATTTGCCTCCAAAACAGAAGCAGGTTGGAGTAAAGTGGGTCTACAAGTTGAAGCTGAATCCAAATGGAACAATTGCTAAGTAGAAAGAAAGATTGGTTGCCAAGGGATTCCTGCAAAAAAGTAGGCATAGACTACTCTGAAGCGTTTGCTCCAGTGGCCAGAATTGAGACAATCAGTCTTGAGATAGCACTAGCATGGGCTAGGGGCTGGCTTATGTGCCAGCTTGATGTAAAATCTGCATTTCTGAATGGATGGCTTGAAGAAGAGGTGTATGTCTCTCAACCACTAGGTTTTGCGATTAAGGGAAAGGAGGATAAAGTACTCCGATTGAGGAAAACTCTATATGGTTTGAAGCAAGCACCAAGAGCTTGGAACAAAAGAATTGATGCATTTCTAATTGGCATTGGATTAATCAAATGCACAGTTGAATATGGAGTGTATGTAAAGCATTCCACACTGAATGGAGAGCCTGCAATGATCTTGTTGTGCCTATATGTTGATGACTTATTGGTGACTAGTAGCAGCAACAAAGCAATTACAAAATTCAAAGAAATCATGAAGGATGAGTTCCAAATGACATACTTGGGGAAACTAAGCTACTTTTTGGGCATGGAGTTTGCTGAGACTGAGGAAGGGCTGCTGATGCATCAGAAGAAGTATGTTAGAGAAATTCTAAGAAGGTTCAATTTGGCTGATTGCAACCCCACAACCATTCCAATGGAGATCAATGCAAAGCTGGAAATCAAAGTTGAAGAAGAGTTGGCTGATTCGACCATATTCAAACAAGTTGTTGGGTCACTAAGATACTTGTGCAATACAAGGTCTGACATCTGCTATAGCTTGGGTCATGGCATTATTTTTGCAACATATTTGAACAATAAAAATGAAGACTCAGTGGGATATTCAAATTCAGATTGGTGTGGGGACAAGAATGATAGAAGGAGCACTTCAGGGTATGTGTTCAAATTCATGAAATCACCAATATCATAGAGCTCAAAGAAACAGTATGTGATAGCAATGTCATCATGTGAAGTTGAGTATATTGTTGGTAGCTATGTAGCCTGCCAAGCATTATGGTTTGAATCATTAATAACATAGTTGAAGATCGAAATTTGCAAGCCAATTCCATTGATGATTGACAATATTTCAACAACAAATCTGGCAAAGAACCCTGTGTCTCATGGAAAAAGCAAACACATTGAGACAAGGTTTCATTTCTTAAGAGATCAAGTTGGAGAAAACAAATTGAAGCTCATTTGTTGTCAAACTGAGGTTCAACTGGCAGATATAATGACCAAGACATTGAGGACAAGTAGATTTGAAGAGCTGAGAAGATTGCTAAGTGTAAATGCACTTAGAAACTTGAATTAAGAGAAAGTGTTGGAAACCAAGATTGATCTTGGTTTGTGATTGAAAAACGAAGAATGATTTTTGTATTCAGTATTTGTGTAATTCAAGTTAGTTGATTGTATGTAACCAACTAACTAACTGACCACTTTGTTAGTTAGTTAGTTAGTAAGAAGTTAGTCAGAAACAATGTAATAGAGGCTATGTATAAATAGCATACTCATATCAATAAACAATAACACACAATATTCATTTCATTGATTTTCCTCTTGCTCAATTTTCACTTTTAGTTTGAAAATGCCAACAAGGATTTGTTGGAATTCAATTATTAGTGGCTAGTTCCATATTGACTAGGAATGGAGGCTATATTGGATATATAAGGAGAATGACCCATGAACCTAATGCCTTAATGTTTTGGGTTGAGATGTGGTATCTAAGTCTCTTAAGAATCATTGATGTTTATCTCATTACGGATGTTGCGCTCCAATGGACTCCCCAACAAGTGGTATTAGAGCCTGATTTGGCCTTGGTGGGGGAGCAAAAAGCACTTGGATCAAGTGGATGAAGAGCAAAAAGGACTTGGATCAAGTCCAATGGTGGGAACTCATAATTGAGGGGGAGATTTGTTGGAATTCCATTATGAGTGGTTAGTCCCACATTGACTAGGAATGAAGGCTATATTGTATATATATAAGGAGAATGACCCATGAACCTAATGCCTTAAGGTTTTTGGTTGAGATGCGGTGTCTAAGTCTCTTAAGAATCAATGATGTTTAGCCCATTCCGGATGTTGCGCTCCCACGGACTCCCAACAGAGATGCAACGACGAAATTAAGGTTTGGTAAAGAAAACCAGTTATTAGGTGAAGAAACTACTTCGCAGAGAGGGTTTGGGAGAGTTCACAAATAAAGTGAAGAAATTAGTTCACATAGAGGGTTTGGTGAAGAAAACCAATTACATGCATAAAATTAAAAGTGAGACTTTAAAAAGTAGAAACTTTATGAGATCCTATGACATTGCTTTTTTGATAAGCGCGTTAAAATAAACTATAACAACACTTATAACAAAAACGCTTTAAATATTATGATCATATGTCAGCACTTTTATAATAAACATTGTTAAAGGCTTTGTTATTAGTACATATGACATTGCTTTTCAAAAAACATTGTCTAAGACTCCGTGTATTTTTAAAACATAATACAACAATATTTTTATTTAACAATCGCTATTAAAGATGTGCTATAAAATCCATATTTTGGTATAGTGTGCTCATCATGTTTTCATGGAACCCTTACTTCGGATTGAATTTAGTTTATTGTCAAACAATGTTTTAAAATCATTGACCAAAGTTAACCTTATGAAGTTATGCCCAGGGAACCAGTTTAATATAAGTGGAAGTATGCATTTCGAAGTTTCATGGGTGATTTGAAGCGATTAATAAAAAATAAGACTAAGGTAGAACGGGTTGGAATACAGTTGCATAAATGTCAATATTATATTTTTCACCCAACCTTTGCGACGTCGGTTTAGCCTTATAGCTAATCCTATTTGTTGCAATAAGTCTTTATTCTATTTTATTGTTAATGTTGCGTTGAATCAATAAATTGAACGATTATGTATTTTTGTATAATTAAATTAGATATCTTTTATTCGCAGCTATAGATATTAATTTTTTAAGTTGAATACAAAAATAAAAAATGTAACATTTAATTATGTAAACAATGTCTCCAATTAAATTACACTTTAACGCTATTTTAATTTGTTAAGTTAGCTTCTAAAATATATCAACAAATTTCCATATGGCTAAATATGGTTTCGAATAATCATATATACAAATAATATCCAATTTTAAATTAATGTAAATTTTAATTTTACTCTATCAATAATAGTTAATGTATCTTTTTGGTCCTAAAATATGGTGTTGAATTAATAGAAAAGACTAACATGTGTGGAGAGCCAATGATAATAAGGGACAACACATATAACTCATATTGAGACATTGCAATCCCATTTGGGATCCAAACTAGTATAAAATATGATTATTCTTTATATGTAATGTAGAAACATTAAAACAACTTATGAAAATGGTTTCAAATTTCTTAACCTTACTAATGTTGTTCCTTGCTGCTCTTATCCTTGTTTCACAAGGACTTGCTGATGTAATCCCACAAATCTCCAAGACACCAATTCCTAAACCACCTAATTACGACAAAAAAGGACAACTCGACATTAATTGGCGAGCTTTCATCAGGCGCTCTCCCCCTCCATGGCATCCCTCTCCATGGCATCCCTCTCCACCAAGACATAATAGGGGCTCTCCCCCTCCATGGCATCCCTCTCCATGGCATCCCTCTCCACCAAGACATAATAGGGGCTCTCCCCCTCCATGGCATCCCTCTCCATGGCATCCCTCTCCACCAAGACGTAACAGGCACTCTCCCCCTCCATGGCATCCCTCTCCATGGCATCCCTCTCCACCAAGACGTAATAGGCGCTCTCCCCCTCCATGACATCCCCCTCCACCAAGACGTAATACACGTTTTTTTACCGGACATTAAAATCCCCCAAATGTCAAATCCATTTCTAAATTATCCATGCAACAAAACATATTAATATCTATTTAATAAGAGGAACAAGTTACCAATGTGTCATGAATGAAATCATGATTAAAAAATTATGTTTATTAATAATATTATTCCTATTTTAAAGCCTATATCAATATATCAATTAGGCTATCACTCAATGGTAGTTCCATATTCAGTAGCAATTCATTATTCTCTTTGTCCTTTTCTTCTCCCGTTCTTTTCAATTTCAATCGTTCATATTATTATTTAATTATTATACTATGAAAGATTTCCATATTTACTACTTCAAAATCTTATTTTTTTTTTTAATTTTATCTTTGTATTCCTTAAATAAAGTTAGCCTTTGTAAAATCTCTTAAAACTTTTCTAGAAACTCCATTCAAGTTGTTCTAGTTTTAGGTTTTATAAATAAAAATAAATCATAAATCAAACCAGTATATGTGAGTTTGTAAAAAATAATAAAAAAAAATGCATAAAATAGGTGCAGTCCCTTTAGAAGTGTTTTAGAGTTGATAATAATATTAATTATATTATTACTGAATATGTCCGAGTTTGTTTGAGAGAATTTGTTTGAGAGGTAATAATGGGTGCGTTTGTTTTATGAAAAAATATATATTATTTGAAATCAAAAATCATATTTTAGGGTTTAAATGGTGTTTGTTTCAGAATTTTTTAAAATCACTTTGGTATGTGGAGAGCATCATGTAAATTGGTATGGGTAGATCATCATGTAAATTGGTATGGATAGAGCATCATCTAGCTTGATATATGTATATGGACTAATTATAGAATCATTTTTTTTTCTTGAAAAGTTGTTGCATTGATTAGGTATTATTTTATTAGATTTGATTATAATTTGATTAGTTTTTTTTTGTATATAAAGTACTAGTTTAGCATATTTAAAAAAACATAAAATATAATATTTAAATGTTTTAATGTGAACAAGGCTTTTAAATTGACTTTTATGTCAGGTCAGACTTTTAAAAAGGGTAGAGCAGACTGAAAAAAAAGTCTATGATAGGTCATACTTAGGCCTAAAGAATTAATTGTAGGCCAAACTCAGGCATTTCAAAGTCTGACTTGACCTGACCTATTCCTACCCCTAATGATTAGTAACTCATATTTTAACTTCTGTATTTTCTTGTTCTCTGTTTAAACATGTAGATTTTGTAATATTGATATGGTAATAAAGCATATCAGTATCGCTTGGAAAATAGAAGTAGATTTTTGAAATCCAAGGTAGCCAAAATTTTAATACTATCCTTTGTTCCACTATAAGCATCACTTTTGCAAAAACAAAATTAATTGAAAATAAATATCACTTTAAATTTTAAATATGATATTAATGACTGTAGTCCGAATCATACTCTAATTAATAGTATCTGCCCCACACTCAAGTAATATATATACTTTGTATTTATGATAATGGTCAACACATCAATGTATGAAGAGGATAATCTGGTGTTGCACACGGGTCAAATACAAGTGATAAAATATAGATAAATGTAATAATTCAAGTTGTTTGTATGGACTAATGATATGATAATATTAGCCAAATTGAAAGTCATAATTAAAAAAGGGGTTTTTAGATTTTTTGTTCGAACAGATTAAAAAAATAATTAATCCACTAATTCGAGAGTTTCAAACTTATCATAGATTCTACCAACGGATTTAATTTCTAAATTGTGACTCTATTTCTTATTTGACTATAGAATTGATCAAACAAGCGTAATCAATCCTATGTGAATTCGATTTCTTTGACTAGATTAAGCATCACAATTAGAATATCAATATAATCAGATAAACATAAATAGAATCATGAAGCAAAATTGACAGTGTAACCTGAATCTCAAGGTGTTGATGAAACTTTGAACTCATGGATTAATCTTATGAAACAAATGGCCCATTACTTAACCTAAAACTTTGTACTCAGTTTTTGGACTTGTAAAACAAATGGCCCGCTACTTAAAATTAGTAATAAATAAAAACCCAGATAATGAAATATGCAATTTAGACCCAACAAAGTTCAGCATTGGGTTTTTATTCCAACATAGCTCAAGTTATGGTCTATAGCACGAACATGAGTTAATATGTAAATAATAAATTCAAATCTAATTCGACCCAAAGTTTAAAAACAAGCTAAAAAAATTAATCTAAGCTATACAACGCTTTTAATATGCCATAGTAAAAAGTTAAAAACATGTGCCCAAATTATTTGATCAGAGGATAATTTAGTAAAAATAGTATTACCTTTGTTTTCTTTTATTGTCAATCTAACTCACATTTAATTTGTAATTCGCATCATGCATTGAAACTATTTTCGCATTTGTGTTCACATTTGGTTTTTGTTTTTGGGTCTGGATTATGATTCAGGTTTGGCTTTTGATTCGTGTTTGGACACTCTATTGATGTTGGCTTCTAATTCACATTTGGTTTATTTAATCTAATTGATGGTTCAATTTGTTTTCCATTTGGTTTCTTGTTGTCATTGTTGTTGAGTTGTTGGTTGCTGTTGGGGTTTACATTATGGTTCTCTCGTCAATTGTTGTCATGCATAAATAACGCATATGGTATGTTCTTCATGACTTATGCTTGCAAGGATTGTCACAAAAACTCCTCCGACCAACATAGTTGTGTCGGTCAACACTCTACAATCCATAGTTAAATTTTTGCCCCAAGCTCTCCAAAATTCATGCACCATTCAGATGAGTTAATTACAAAACTCTACATCAAAAAGTGCTATCAAAATTCGAGAAGATGAATATCAACTAGTTTTGGCAATTTACAAGAATAACCTTCATCATAGAGTTACGATGTCTAAAGTAAATACACCAATCATTTTATGAAATTGACGTCAAAAGCTTTAAAAAATATGGAAATCGATTGGTTCATGGCACGTGGTTCCCCTTGAGAATTTTTTTTGAGTTTTCCTTTGCTTATCATGATGATTTACAAAGTGTTTGAACTGTTGGAAATTGGAATATGAAACACAAATACCTCAAGAATATTGGAAGCCAAAGATCATTTGCACAATTGATGACTCTTCATTATATGCATAATTTTTATTGATTTTAGCCTTATTTATCTTTAATCATTAGTTAATTTAATGAGTTATTTGATATATTTTGTTGATTTTAGTTATTTGATTTAATGAAATGTTTTTTTTTCTTATTTGCTTAATTAAGTAGAGATTTTTCGTAGTTTTTCGTTGTTACTTTGTTTTAGTGCAGTGCTGAATTTTGGTGAGAAATCAACATGACCAATGTGGAGTATTTCAGCCATATCTGGAGTTGTAGTTGTCCTATTGGAGTCAAACCAAGTGCTAATGAAATCTAAGCTCCATATCTATAAATTCCATGAAGACACCAGAACCAAATTCAGACTTGAAAGATGAGCAAAAATGCAAAATACGTCAGACAAGAGATGCTGTGCGCCTGGAGCGCTCCCTGCGCGCCTGAAGCGCATTTCCAGCCATTCAGCACTGTCCAAGCGCGCCCAGAGCACAAATCCTGCGCCTGGGGCGCGCGATGCGCATCAGCATTCATAAAAACGCAATTTTTTTACTGTTTAGGGATCTTTTTGACTCTTGGGAAGTTGGGAGACTTGTGCCCTAGCATAGAAACTTAAAGACGGCTGTTTCTAACGCCATTGGAGCAGTTTTATCAAGAATCATTCATGAATCCTTCTTGTAACTCTGCTCTAATCACTATCTTTTGTATCTCTGTCATGAGTAACTAAACCCTATTTGTTATGGATGAGTGTAACTAGATGAAACCCTTATTTTTCTGATTTGATTTCTAGTTATATGAATGAGTTTATTAAATTATTTTTCTTATCTCTGTGCTTAATGCTTTTTATTGCTTGATCAATATTAAAATGTTCTACGATTTGTATTTTGAAACGGAAGTGGACTTTACGAATGCTTGAGATGAGAAATTCTTGAATTCGTAGTCTAGGGATAGATGCAGGTCATGAAACCAATTAATTTAGTTGCAAAGCAATAATTTACAAGAGAATTTCTATACGCTAATGCTTAATTCTAATCTTAAATCTACTAAGGAATTAGTGGTTACTTTGGAATTAAAGGTTCTGTCACTAAGGTATTTGGGCAAGAATAATAAAGAGAATTCGGTAATAATTCAATAAAGGAATTCAGTAACTAGGATCAAATAAAACACCAAGGTTGGATTCGAAGTGAAACTCATCCTTGACATTTTTCTCATTATAAAGGATCAATTTTATTAAAGTTGTTAATTTTAATTGTTATTTCAATCAATCTGGAAACTTTTTGTTCAATTTTAGTAATTAAATATAATTCAATAGTAAAACGCAATCCTTGAGTTCGACACTCGGTACTACCGTTTTATTATTACTTGCAACGATTCAGGTCATTTGCTGAAACGCTATCAAGTTTTTGGCGCCGTTGCCGGGGATTGCCATATCACTATTGAATTTAATTTACTTACTTAATTGAAATTTTTTTTTCTGCAATAAAATTTTTTATTTTGTTTTATTTTTTTGAAAAAAAAATTCTTTTATTTTCTATTTTTATTTGTTAAACTTGCTAATGTCATGTCGGTGGTTTTTCTCTTCTTTGTTTGAGATAACTATGCGCTGTAGAGCATGGAAGATTATGATGATGATATTCTACTACAATTATATGAAGAGTGTGATACTTGTCTTATATCAGGTATATGTCGCATGATTGAGGGATAAATCTTGAGCTATACATTTTTTAAATATCACCCTCAGATCCCTCCGTGGAAGCCTCTTAGGTGTGACTTTTGCGGAGAAGCACATAAGAATGGACATTGTTCAGATGACCTTGATGAACTAATAGAATATGAAGATTTTTTTCTCAAAGTTACAGAAAACGACGAGTGTTATATTAAAAAGATCTATTGGGAACAAATTCTACCTCCTAAAACTCTATCCAAAGAATCAGATGACAAAGACTTTCACATTACGGATGTTTTGGTTGAATTCATGAAGAATAACATGGTTTCAATTGAAAGATTTGAAAGTCAATGTGAGAGGTTAATTGAGCAAGTGGTTATGTTTGAGATGATGGGGGAGAAGTTAAAGATTGAAGATAATTTCATTGTTGTGGTAGAAGAAGATAAGCAAGAGGAAAATACGAACGAGGAAAAGAAAAAAGAAGAGATTGATAAAGTTCGAGATTCAATCTATGCCTTGTTCATCAATGTCCAATTGAGAAGGACATGGAAGCAACACCTTTTATTTCTTAAGTTCACGGAATTTCTATCAAACAAAAAGAAAAAGAAGGATGATGTGTTCTTCCTGTCATATATGCCACCTTGACAATAGTTGAGGCGTCAAGCTAATGAATTTAAAGAAGCGCTTCGTGGGAGGCAACCCATAGGTAGAGTTAACTTTTATTTTTTGTAATCTTATTTTTGTTATTTGGATGTGTTTCTTTCTAATTGTGTGTAAACGTGCACTATGATGAAGAATTATTAACAACTTGCATTTGGTCTTAAGTTTTCGGTTTGACATTTTGAAATTTAAACTATATTTCTTTGCTCACATCATTGCTCAATTCGATAAGTTTCACTAATTCATGCATTGTTGATTACTACTTGGTTGTTGAAGTCTAACTCGCATTTAAAAAAAAATACTAAATAAATTTTGTAGTGGCATGTTTGGCATCATTTAGATAATTCATACTATTTCTTATTATCCTAGCTGTGAGCTTTTGAGCCTAAACACTTAAATTCTTTGTTGTGTGATTATCCAGACGTGTATTATCCCTTCAGAACTTGCACTAATTCTGACTTGCATCACTTGTAATTTATGCATACATTGAGGCAATTTTATTTGGTCGTTTGAGCCTTTCTAACTACCCTATGAAAATGTTATCCTTTGCTATCCCCTTTGAGCCTTGCCCCTTTATTTCGGTTACTAGCCACATTACAAAACAAAAACCCTACTTCAATTACATCACCTTACTTGGAGTTAGGTAGAAATTTTTTGTCTTGTCTTGATCAAATTCTAAGTTTTTGGTTGCTCATGGGATAGCAACCTTTTAAGTTTGGGGTGATGATTCTCACAAAAAAAAAATAAAGAAAAAAAAAAGAAAAAGAAAAAAGAAGAAAAGAAGAAAAGAAGAAAAGAAGAAAAAAAAAACGATAAATAATATCTTGATAAATAATATCTTCTTGGTTCTTTTGTCAATGTTTGAGAATCTCAAGAATGAAAAGATGAAGAAAAAAAAAAGGTAGAATAATTTGGAAATGTATGCCTAACTCCAAGTAGTAAATCCTACCATCCCAAAATGTCCTACCCTTACCTAAGCCCCATTACAACCCGAAAGTCCTCCAAAAATGTATGTGTTTGCTGCATTGTGATTGCTAACTAGAATTTTTTCAAGCCTATGGTAGCGTGAGGCATGTTCTAGGATTTGAGTGATAAATTCATAACCATTCTAAACACTTGAGAGAAATTTTGGAGAGATTGTGTGAAGAGAGAGTTGAATTTGATAAATGAATGTCAAGGTGTACAAACCTTGTTATTTTTGTAAGCAACCATAGAGTATGATGGAACTTTGAGAATTGAGTTTTATTTGAATTGAGAAATTGAGTTTAAGTTTTCTTTTAACTGCACCAAATCTGAAATTAATTGTTGCTTGGGGACAAGCAATAGATTAAGTTTGGGGTTGTGATGACTTTTCATCATATGCATAATTTTTATTGATTTTAGCCTTATTTATCTTTAATCATTAGTTAATTTAATGAGTTATTTGATATATTTTGTTGATTTTAGTTATTTGATTTAATTAAATGTTTTTGTTCTTATTTGCTTAATTAAGTAGAGATTTTTCGTAGTTTTGCGTTGTTACTTTGTTTTAGTGTAGTGCTGAATTTTGTTGAGAAATCAACATGACCTATGTGGAGTATTTCAGCCATATCTGGAGTTGTAGTTGTCCTATTGGAGTCAAACCAAGTGCTACTGAAAGCTAAGATCCATATCTATAACTTCCATGAAGACATCGGAACCAAATGCAGACTCAAAAGATGCAAAAAATGCAAAATACGTCAGACAACAGATGTTGTGCGCCTGGAGCGCTCCCTGCGCGCCTGAAGCGCTCCCTGCGCGCCTGAAGCGCATTTCCAGCCGTTCAGCACTGTCCAGGCGTGCCCGGAGCGCAAATCCTGCGCCTAGGGCGCGCGACGCGCATCAGCATTCATAAAAACGCAATTTTTTACTGTTTAGGGATCTTTTTGACTCTTGGGAAGTTGGGAGACTTGTGCCCTAGCATAGAAACTCAAAGACGGTCGTTTCTAACGCCATTGGAGCAGTTTTATCAAGAATCATTATATGAATCCTTCTTGTAACTCTTCTCCAATCCCTATCTTTTGTATCTATGTCATGAGTAACTAAACCCTATTTGTTAGGGATGAGTGTAACCAGATGAAACCCTTATTTTTATGATTTGATTTCTAGTTATATGAATGATTTTATTGAATTATTTTTCTCATCTCTGTGCTTAATGCTTTTTATTGCTTGATCAACATTAAAATATTCTACGATTTGTATTTTGAAACGGAAGTCGACTTTACGAATGCTTGAGATGAGAAATTCATGAATTTGTAGTCTAGGGATAAATGCAGGTCATGAAACTAATTAAATTAGTTGCAAAGCCATAATTTACAAGAGAATTTCTATACGCTAATGCTTATGTCTAATCTTAGATCTACTAAGGAATTAGGGGTTACTTTGGAATTAAAGGTTCTGTCACTAAGACATTAGAGCAAGAATAATAAAGAGAATTCGGTAATAATTCAATAAAGGAATTCAGTAACTAGGATCAAATAAAACACCAAGGTTGGATTCGAAGTGAAACTCATCCTTGACATTTTTCTCATTATAAAGGATCAATTTTATTACAGTTGTTAATTTTAATTGTTATTTCAATCAATCTGGAAACCTTTTGTGCAATTTTAGTAATTAAATATAATTCAATAGTAAAACGCAATCCTTGAGTTCGACACTCGGTACTACCGTTTTATTATTACTTGCAATGATTCAGTACACTTGCTGAAACGCTATCAACAATCCCTTCTAGTATTAGCATCCATTTATATCTTGACGAAACAACTATTGTGGAATCTTGAGATAGACTTTAAGAACCCTTTTTAAAATCATTGTCATAAGCAGAAAACCCCTTTAGCCAAGGATCATGTATGCACCAAATTTCACTATAAGGGTTTATGTGTTTACCTCTTAAAACATCGAGGAGAAAGATCACCGACACGAAACATCTCTTTTGAATCATGCTTTAACTTTGATCACCAACATGGAAACTATCTGCATCTCTACATAGCCTACATAAGCACAAAATGGAACGCGGTGCTAGTCAATCTATGAAGGTAGTGGCAATCATGATTACTTGGAGAGTGTGCAATTCCTCTATTTATAGAGAATGAGCCACTAAAACCTTAAAACTCCTATTTTGGGCTCAAGCCAAAATAAGTTTTAAAAATTATATTAAATTAAACTATTTTAATTAAATATAAATTATATATTACATTAAACTATGTTTAATTAAATTGAATTAATTGTTAATCCTCCTCATTTATTTAACCAAATCATATTCAATTACATAAATTAAAAATATATTAAATAATAAATCATATTTAGTACGGTTAACATCTAATTAAATCAAATCTTATTAAATTTAATAATTCAATCATATAACAATACTTTATGCATGTAACTCTTATAGATTCTCGTGAGAAAATCGGTGATACAATTTAAATTTTATTGCGACAATTATTTGCTGTGCATGAATTGTCCATTTGTTCAAATACCTAATTGAATACAAGTCACAATACATGTCATCCTTGCAATGATCAATTCTTTTAGTGAGTTGAAGAATTGCATTGATTATCAAGAAAATATCTATAAGGACTTTAAGGATGAAACCATATATTGGGAGGAGCGTTTCATGGTGTTTCTTGGACAATTGAAGAATCGAGATATTTATAAAGAGTTGGAAGATAAAGGAAAGCATTGGAAAGATTGTATTTTCAAAATTGGCAATGCTAGCTAATCAGGCAATCATAAGAATCCCAAAACACCTAAGAGAGATTGATGGAGAGGATTGGTTGTCCTATTGAAAGAGGTGATTGAAATACCATAGTCCATTTAGTTTTTAATTTAAATGCAATGTACTTTTTTTTTCTCATCAATAAAAGATTTGTTGTTTTGTTTACCGATTCCCATATTTCTTCTTCACTAATAATTCATGTTCGTTAAAATTTACGTAAGACTTATGATTCCCCAACATCCAAATGTAAAAAGAAAAAGATAATACTTGCATTTTCATTCCATTCACGTTTAATACATACTCATAATTTTTTTTTTTAAAAAAAAAACCGAAAAATCAATAAAGTTGTTTCCCTGACATCCTTATCGGACTCGTGCAAACTCAAAGATCATGGAAGAACTTGAGCAAAATCAAGAAGTGATGAGAATGGATATCAACCAATTGAAGGACAAGGTTGATCAAACCTTAGAAGCTATACAAGCTTTGACAAGGAAGGGGAATACATATGAGAATCCTCCGACTGCAAATGAAGAACACCGAACAACTAATTCTCACCCACCAGGCTTTACCCCGACTACCCAACAACTTCGTACAACAACTATACAATTTCCTATGTACGGTCTCCCACCCGATTATACTCCACCTTTAGTCTTCAACCCCATGGACAACAACCCAAACCAATCAACTATCAACCCCCAAAACCTAAACCAATCACAAACACCATCTCCTTTGGGCTACGTGCCACCCCAAAATGCTCTACCATCAGAAAATATTCCATATATTGCATCCCAAGTACCCCATATCAATGCTAATGGGAATTGGCATCAACCTCACATTGGGGATGATACACAATCAAAGGAAAAATTCCATGTCTTAGAAGAGCGAATAAATGCAATTGAGGGGCATAATGTTTATGGTCTTGAAGCATTCGATATATGTTTGGTTCCCGATGTGACTATCCCTCCAAAATTCAAGGAGACTTTGACAAATACAAAGGCAACACATGTCCTAAAAATTATCTAACTATGTATTGCAGAAAAATGGCTTCTCATGCTCATAACGATAAACTTCTCATTCACTTTTTTCAAGACAATTTGAGTGGGGCATCGTTAAGTTGGTATATGCATCTCGAGCAAAATCGAATTTGTTCATGGAAAGACCTAGCTGATGACTTTTTAAAACAATACAAGTACAACATTGACATAAAATTCATTGAAAAAGGACAATGAAACTTTCAAAGAATACGCACAACGGTGGATGGAAATGGCATCACAAGTATAACCTCCTTTATCTGAAAGAGAATTGGTTGGTATGTTTATGGATACTCTCTATTCGCCTTTTTATGATAAGATGATTGAGAGTATGTCATCAAACTTTTTTGATCTGGTCATGATAGAAGAAATGATAGAAAGTGGGATGGGAAGTGGCAAGATCGTATGTGCAGCAATTGGCATGAAACGACCCCAAACGACATTCACAAAAAAGAAAGAAGGGGATGCCAATGCTGTAATGGTAAACCCCAAAGTCTCCTATTTTCCACCCATCAATTCTTATCGACCCCCAAACATCTTGCCCCCAATATCACAAACTCCTTACATTCCTTATCCATATGTGGCCGCAACCACACAAGCTTCATACCCTCAATATCACCCTTCAAGACCACCTTTTTATCAACCACCACCTACCGCATTTTCCCAACAAAATCAATGGAACCAAAATTCAATCCCGAATCACTACACACCACCAGTTAGTCGAGAAAAAAGGGTAACCGTTTGGACCCAATTCCCATCACGTACATCCAATTGTTGCCTCACTTACTTCAAAATTCAATGGTAGTCCTAAGACCAATGAAACCTCTTGAACCACCATTTCCAAAATGGTACAATCCAAATACCAAATGTGAATACCATGCAGGAGCCGTTGGGCATTCTGTTGAAGATTGCAAAGCCCTAAAATATAAAGTGCAATAATTGATTAATGCAAAATGGCTTACTTTCAAGGAGGACGGTCGGAACATAGGGATTAATCCTTTGTCGGGCCACGGGGATGCCTCTATCAATGTCATTGAAGATAGGATAGACTAATATGCAAAAGATGATCATGTGTTGACCATGGGGTCTTGTATGGAAAATAATATATCTTTCCCAAAACCATTGGATATCCTTTACAAAAAATAAAATCTTAAGCCAACTCCAAGCAGACCAAATGCAATAATTGTCCAAGCACCGACCCCTTTTCCTTACGATAAACACCAAGGTGGTACCATGGAATTACGAAATCACATCCCAGTTGGCCAATCATCAATCAAGTGATGGTTGTGAACCTAAAGTAATGTCACTAACATTTCAGAGATTGGTGGAATGACTCGGAGTGGTCGAGTATACACTCCTGAACAACTTAGAAAAAAGGAGTTTCATGGAGAAAAAGGGAAAGAAGTTATGTATCATCCAATAAAAGGATAAGATACCAGTAAAAAGACGGTGTCTGAAGAAGAAGCTAATGAATTTTTGAAGTTTATCAAGCAAAGTGAATATAAAGTGGTGGATCAACTAAATCAAACGCATTCCAAGATATCAGTTCTCTCTTTGTTATTGAACTATGAAGCACATATAAAGGCACTGATGAAAGTTTTAAATGAGGCCCATGTTACTCATGATGTCACCGTCGATCAGTTTGATAAAGTTGTCGATAACATCATTGCTAGTAGTTATCTGAGTTTTAGCAATAATGAATTACCAGCTGAAGGGACAGAGCATAATAAAGCACTGAACATCTCTGTGAGGTGTCACGATCCTATTCTTGCACGTGTACTAGTAGATAATGGTTCATCGTTAAATGTCATGCCTAAATCAACACTATCAAAACTATTTTTTGAGGGAGCCTGTTTGAAGTCTAGTGCTTTGGTGGTGAAAGCATTTGATGGATCTAGAAGACAAGTTGTTCATGAGATTGACCTGCCAATTCAAATCGGACCCCATATCTTTGGGATAACCTTCCAAGTGATGGATATTAAATCGGCGTACAGTTGTCTTTTAGGGAGACCATGGATTCATGTTGTTGGAACAATGACATCCACCCTCCATCAAAAGCTAAAGTTTATAGTGAACAATAAGTTAATAAAAATATACGAGGAAGAAAATATGATAGTAAGTCATTTATCTTCTACATGCTACATTGAAGACACAGAGGAAGCCATATAGACTTCCTTTCAAGCATTAGAAATTGCCAATGTTGTCTTCATGGGTGAAGGATATCGTTTAAAAGAACCAAAACTATCTATCTTATCATTGAAGTCTACCAAATCCATGTTAGAAGGAGGAGGTTTTGTTAATTTGGGGAATTTGATAGAAATACCAGAAAAGAACAATAGGTATGGGTTGGGATATGTACCCACTCAAGCTGATAAAAAAGAGGTTGCGAAGGAAAAAAGAGAAAACTGGATGACCCATTGGGAAAACTGAATACTAAATTCACAGAGGATTCCTATT
Organism: Cicer pinnatifidum; assembly: GCA_037974775.1. Taxonomy (NCBI): domain Eukaryota; kingdom Viridiplantae; phylum Streptophyta; class Magnoliopsida; order Fabales; family Fabaceae; genus Cicer; species Cicer pinnatifidum. The sequence goes on from JBBPBR010000004.1 coordinate 6,438,031, forward strand.
TGTGACATTCACCAAATCCTTCAAAGTATAGGAATAATATATGTTGATCAAGTGGTCGTTGCAGAAGAGGATCGTGGTGATGACGATACCCTCAAACTAGTCTACCCTTGTCCTCCAAACACCAGTCTCAACAATTGGAGGATCATCGAGTTTCTCGTCTTCGTTAATTCATGTTCAAAGTAATGATGTATTTTTAACTCTTTTTGCTCTGCCCAAGGCTATAAGGATAACTAATTAGGGCATATGTATTTCAATTCCGTACTTATTATCAATAAATGCATTTTTGAATTCTCCAACTATTTTGTTTTTCACTTTTCTTTTTTGGCAATCCTTATTCATATTTTCGTTTTCCCTTTTTCTTCTTAATTTAAACAATGCAGAGTCGTTGAAAATATTAGCGCTAGAACCCTTTCTTGTAATTTTGAACGCCCAATTAATCACGATGATGAGGATTGTGAAGATGATTGTGAGCCTCCTCCAGAAATAGAAATATTAATTAAACAGGAAGCTAAAATAATCCAACCCTATCAAGAACATGTTGAGGTGACCAATTTAGGGAATGAACATGATAAGAAAGTAGTTGTTAAAATTGGTATGTCTATGAAAGAAAGTGAACGAGAAAATTTGGTTAACCTTTTATTTGATTATGTGGATGTCTTTGTATGGTCATATCAAGATATGCTTGGGCTAGATACTAAGATAGTTGAAAACAAGCTACCACTCAAGCCTGCATGTACTCCAAATAAACAAATATTAAGGAGGATGAGACATGATATGTCACTTAAAATTAGAGAAGAGGTCAAAAATCAATTTGAGGCTGGTTTCCTAGTAGTAGCAAAATATCCTCAATGGGTTGCTAATATTGTCCCAGTTCAAAAAAAGGATGGAAAGGTTCGAATGTGTGTTGATTATCGAGATTTAAATAAAGCTAGTCCTAAAGATGATTTTCCTTTTCCTCACATTGATGTCCTAGTAGATAGCACTGCCCAATATTCTTTTTTCTCCTTCATGGATGGTTTCTTAGGGTATAATCAAATCAAGATGGCTCCCGAAGATATGGAGAAAACTATATTCATCACAAAATGGGGAACTTTCTGTTATAAGGTGATGTCATTTTGATTGAAGAATGTTGGGGCAACTTATCAAAGAGCAATGGTAACTTTGTTTCATGACATGATGCATAAGGAAATAGAGGTTTATGTGGATGATATGATTGCAAAATCTAGGACCAAAGAAGACCATGTTGTTAACCTTCAAAAGTTGTTTGAGCGGCTAAGGAAGTTTAGACTCCGTTTAAACCTTGCTAAATGCACTTTTGGTGTAAGATCGGACAAGTTACTTGGGTTTATTGTTAGTCAAAAAGGGATAGAAGTGGACCCATATAGAGTAAGAGCAATACAAGAAATGTCACCTCCACGCACGTAAAAAGAAGTTTGTAGCTTTTTGGGTAGATTGAATTACATTTCGAGGTTTATATCGCATCTCACTGCTACATGCAAGTCGTTTTTCAAATTGTTGCACAAAGAACAAAAGGTTGAATGGAATGAGAATTGTCAAAAAGCTTTAGAAAAGATTAAGCAGTACTTATCAAAAACTCGCGTCTTAGTACCTCCTATTCATGGGAAACCGCTTATTATGTACTTAACAGTACTTAATGAGCCAATGGGTTGTGTACTGGGACAACATGACGGATCTGGTAGGAAAGAACATGTTATTTATTATTTGAGCAAAAAGTTCACCAGTTGTAAAACAAGGTATTCACTGCTTGAACGAACATGTTGTGCATTTGCATGGGCTACTCGTCGGTTGAGGCAATACATGTTATGTCATACAACTTGGCTGGTGTCTAAAATGGACCCAATTAAGTACATCTTTGAGAGACCTGCTCTTACTGGAAGGATTGCTTGTTGGCAGATGTAGTTATCAGAATACGATGTGGTATATGTTACACACAAATCTATCATAGGAAGCGCATTAGCAGATTATTTGGCCCAACAACCAATAGAAGATTATCAATCAATGCAGTGAGAATTCCCCGATGAAGGCATAGTGACTTTATTTGAAGAGAATGAATCATCTGATAAGAAAAATGGATGTTGGTGTTTAATGGTGCCTCTAATGCGTTAGGGCATGGAATTGGAGCCATTTTGATTTCCCCATAGAACCAGTTCACTCCATTTATGGCTAGGTTGTGTTTTGACTGTACAAACAATATTGTGGAATATGAGGAATGTGTTATGGGAATTGAAGCAACTATCAAATCAAATGTAAAATTTCTTGAGGTATATGGAGACTCATTGTTGGTCATCCACCAGACTAAAGGAGAGTGGGAAACACGAGATTCCAAATTGATTTCGTATCACACCCATATCAAAGAATTGACAGAACACTTTGAGAAGATTACTTTTCACCATATCCCTCGAGAAGAAAACCAATTAGCTAACGCTTTGGCCACATTGTCGTCAATGTTCAAAATAAGCCTTGATCAGGATGTGTCGGTCATAAAAATTCAACAAAGAGATAAACCTACATATTGCTTATCAATAAAACAAGAGTCCGACGGCAAGCCGTGGTTTTATGAAATCAAATCATATGTTAAGAATAAGGAATATCCATTGGGTATTTCAGATAGCGACAAAAGGGTTTTAAGAAGGTTGTCAATGAACTTCTTCTTAAATGGGGATGTGCTTTATAAGAGAAATCATGATATGGTTCTCCTCAGATGTAGGGATAAAGCGGAAGCAGAGAAAATCATCCAAGAGGTTCATGAAGGTTCTTTCAGAACTCATGCAAATGGACACGCAATGGCAAGAAAATTCTTAAAGACTGGCTATTATTGGTTGACCATGGAATTCGATTGCTTTGGTCACGTAAAGAAATGTGATAAATGTCAGATCTATGCTGATAAAATACATGTACCACCCACTTCTTTGAATGTTTTAACATCACCATGGCCATTTTCAATGTGGGGAATGGATGCTATTGAACTCATTGAGCCTAAGGCTTCAAATGGACACCGGTTTATCCTAGTAGCTATCGATTATTTCACAAAATGGGTTCAAGCCATTTCTTATGCCAATGTGACAAGAAATGTGGTTGTTAGATTCATCAAAAGAGAATTGATTTGTCGATATTGCTTGCCAAATAAGATAATAACTGATAACGCGACTAATCTGAATAACAAAATGATGAAATAGTTGTGTGATAGTTTCAAAATTGAGCACCATAATTCTTCTCCATATCGTCCAAAAATGAATGGGGCTATAGAAGCAGCAAATAAGAATATCAAGAAGATCACACAAAAGATGGTGGATACATATAAGTATTGACATGAAATGCTTTCCTTTGCATTACATGGCTATAGAACCCTTGTCTGTACCTCAACAGGGGTAACTTCTTTTTCATTGGTGTATGGAATGAAAGCGGTACTTCCCATTGAAGTTGAAATTCCCTCAATCAGACTCCTGATGGAAACAAAACTAGAAGAGGCAAAGTGAGTTCAATCACGATATGACCAATTGAATCTCATAGAAGAAAAAAGAATGATAACTTTGTGTCATGGTCAATTATATCAGAAAAGACTCAAAAAAGCCTATGAGAAAAAAGTTTGACCTCAAGAGTTTCGAGAAGGAGACTTAGTGTTAAAGAAAACATTGCCCATAAAAAAGGATTCTCGAGGAAAGTGGACTTTGAACTACAAAGGACCATATGTAGTAAAAAAAAGCTTTCTCTGGGGGAGCTCTGATACTCACAGAAATAGATGGAGCTGAGCTTCCACTTCCAGTAAACTCAGATGCAGTCAAGAAATATTATACTTAAAAAAATGAAATAATAGAAAATTGGGATCACTAGGTTGAAAACCTAAAAAGGCGACCTAGGCAAAAATTAGAGCATCCCGATGGATTAAAAACTTGGAAGTGTTGTCCATGCAAAAGTTAGGGATAACAAAATGGATCAAATGGTTCAAACTAGGGCAATTATTATTCTTGGAAGCTGACCAACAAGAGTCCTAAATTACAAGAATGACTATCATTTGTTATCTTTCCAACTAATAAAAAACCACTTATCCATACATTGTAATCCTAGTTGTTGTTTTGTTAATGTAATTAATGTACATTTTCCAATATTGCATTTGATGTTGTACCTTATATTGTTTCTAAACTAATTTAGTTTCATGGTTGAGCTGTTCTAGTATTTTAAAATGTTATTTTATGATAATAAATATTGGAATTTGAAATATATAAAAACATAAAAAATACCTTAAATAATATTTTGACGCTTGAAAATATATACACGGGAACGCGAAATATATGAGTGTAAAAGAAAAATGAAGGGTAAACATTTAAAAAAAAAATGCCAATTTGGTTGGCCTCACAAAAAAAAAGTGATTGCACAACATATGTTAGAATCATCGTGCAAAGAACGTTTGTTATCTTCATTGATTTATTGAATCTTGTAGGTGCATAAAGTCGCATAAGGATCGGGGAACAAAAAATAAAAAGAGAATTTATCTTCATTGCATGCATCTTACATTTTTTCAAATAGTCACACATGATTTATGCATCTTCACTAATATTTTACATATACTCAACAACCTCTTTATGTCATGCATAATGAATTAATCATGCATATCTTATGTGCATATTTTATTTATATTCAACAACTTTTGTGTCACATTATTCATCGTAGGTTTGCATTGCAACTATCAAAAATGTAACATCCCAAATTTCATGATAAACTATTTTATTAATTAAATAGGATTTTAAAGAAATTAGTTTTATTAATTGTTGGTTTTATTTCATAATAATAATAATATTAATAATAAGAATAAGAATAAAATAAAAATAAGAATAAGAATAATACTAACAGTAATAGTAACAATAACAATAACAGTAACAGAAACAGTAACAGTAAAAGTAACACCAATAGTAACAGTAACAATAACAGTAACAATAACAGTAATAGTAATAGTAATAGTAATAATATTAATAGTAGTAAAAATAATATTGTCTCCCTTCTATTCCTCATTTAGGTCCAACACTAAGAAAAGAATACTGAAACCCTAGCCACTACTACAAACCCTATTTCACAAACCCTTTATAAATAAAACCAAAAATCATAGCAACCATCCCCACCACCTCCTCTTTTTCGGCATCAAAAGCTTAGAACATCTTTTCCTTGCGAACGACTTTGTGGGGGCTTAGAGCTTTGTATTAGGAAGGAAAGCGGCCAAGGTAAGGTCTTTTCCCCACACAGATTATAGTTAGGCCGTTAGTTGAATGACATGAAATAAATAATCGTGATTACATGTATTTTAAAAGAAATAAATGTAGATTGATAAAACTCTTATTTTTGTTTGATTGAATTTAATATTTGACTTCTATGTGGTAAAGTATGAAATTTCATGCGAGGTGTGATAAACAAAATTTAACTCTTATTATGTAGATTAGTTGGAGTGTGAATTTTATTGTTATATATGTTAAAGTGTTAATTTGTATGGCCTAGGTGATATCAAATTTTTATCCCTATGTGTATGTGGTGATGGTCATAATTTTTATCAGTAATTGTCTATGAATATGTGATACTCAGATAAGGATGTGTGTATGTGCTCTTAATGATGTGTGAATAAGGTGATGATTTTAAAAAAAGTGATGTTTGAATGCACATGGCATAATTCTTAGTGGGATGTGTTGGAATATATGCATTCATTCTACATCTTCATGGTATGACATATGCATCTTCGTGGAAGTTGCCTTAGTGGCAAGTGTGGTTCTTTGTGTTGAAGTTGCCTTAGTGGCTGTGATTCTTTGTGTGGAAGTTGCCTTAGTGGCTGTGATTTTCTGTGTGGAAGTTGTCTTAGTGGCAGATTTATATCCGGATCATGTAGTTTTAGGAGCATTCATCATGCATATGTGTTGATATAAAATTTATTGGTTTGTTCATTTTTTTTTTCTTTTAAATGGAAGTTTTTGCGTTTGAGTTTTGTGTTATTCTTCTATATGTCTTGCTTTGATTTGATGTGGATGATTGAAAAAAAATTGACCCTTACAACAACATTTGAGGTACTAAAGAGTTCGAGGAGATTCAAGAGTAGTTAATGAGTATTGACATGTGGCGAACGTGGGGTAAACATGGGTTTTCTTTCAAGACGGTTTTGTAATAATGTAATTGTCCAATTATTTTAGTTCTTTTAATTTTTAAATACGGAAGTGGTTCTATTCTGTTAAGAATAATCGTTTTCATATTATTTTAGTTTTGAATAAATATTTTCTTAATGATATTGAATAACGTGATTGTTACTAATTATGTAAAATGATTAAATGTTAATTATTAAAAAAAAATTGATATACTTTTCTAAGAAATAAGTATTTTTAAGTAACGTTTTGGATTAAAAATCTGGGGTGTTACATTATGGTATCAGAGCAATGATTCTCGGACTTTTGGGGTGGGATGCTTCATGTATGTCGCATATATTTTAACATTGATTGTGTTAATTGTTTATTTCCCTAATTATTATATTTTACTGATTTTTAAAGTGCTATTATGTGCCACTATTTGTGTTAATTGTTTAATTTTCTATTTTTGTTTTAGTTTTATTTTAGTAAGTATATAATTTCCTATTATGTATCACTAATTGTGTAACCTACTTGAAATTTTCTATTGAATATATGCATCAAATTCTATTATTGAAAATAGTTTTAATTTGATTCTATGCAATAATTGCTTTAAAGTGCTATTATGTGGCACTAATTATGTTAATTATTTGATTTTCTATTTTTGTTTTGGTTTTATTGTAGTAAGTACATAATTTCCTATTATGTATTACTAATTGTGTAACCTACTTGAAATTTGTTATTGAATATATGCATTAAATTCTTATGATTGAAAATAGTTTTAATTTGATTCTATGCAATAATTGCTTTAAAGTGCTATTATGTGCCACTAATTATGTTAATTATTTGATTTTCTATTTTTGTTTTTGTTTTATTGTAGTAAGTACATAATTTCCTATTATGTATCCTTAATTGTGTAATCTCCTTGAAATTTGTTGTTGAATATATGCCTTAAATTTCTATGATTGAAAATAGTTTTAGTTTGATTCGATGCACTAATTGATTTTAAGTTAAATAATGTTGTGAATTTAATGTT
>JBBPBR010000004.1:6450417-6494885 GCA_037974775.1 Cicer pinnatifidum
TTTTTTTTCTTATTTAATAGATTAAGTTACAAGTCCATATATTTTTCTTTTTGCTATTTTATTTTCATGTTTATTACTAATTTTATTTCGAAGAATCATTTAAACTTATTTAATATTTAGTATTTTTTTCTTAAAAAAGGAAATAAAAATAAAATTATAACAAATATTTCATTAAAAATTAACTAGATGTGATATTTTTTTAATATTTGAGTTTATTAGAACACAAATTGTGATAACTTGGTGGTTTTAAATCTCATCTTCACATATAAATTAATAAATTAAAATCATAACCAAATTAATAAGTAAAAATTATTGAAAGTTAACTAAAAATAACATCTTTTAATCTCGTAGTTACATAATACAAATTATATATTTTGATAACTCTAAAATTTATTTTATAAATAAATAGATCTAAAATCAACTTTTTTTTAAAAAAAATTAATTAATTATATGTGTTTTCTTTAATCTTTGAGTTGTTAAGACACAAGTTAAACTATTTGTTGGTTTTGAAACTCAATTTAAAAATAAAATAAAATATTCTTAAAGGGATTAAATTAGATGCGACATCTTTTTACTCCTGACATCTTTTTACTCCTTAAGTTTTGAGACACGAGTTGTGCAATTGGATCGTCTTAAAATTCATATTTTAAAATAATTATTCAAATCAAGCAAGTTTTTTTATGTTCGTCAAAACTAACTTTTTTTTAAATAACAAAATACAATTTATTTAAAAGTAATCAACACATCCACATTTTCTACCAAGAACTAAGTAGTTTAGATTTCTCCATCGCACCAGGAGATACGCAGGAGCAAGATCACACTCTTGTCAAGCACAATAATAAAAAACTTTTGTTCACTCCTTTTCTTAACACGCTTTTTATCTCAAAAAAAATCACATTTATAAAAAATAATTTATATTTATATTTAATAATAAAGAGAAATAAATATGTTTAAGTTGATTTAATTTTGCACAATTAATTATAGGTAACCGTATTTTAACGGATGTCGTAGGGTGCTAATACCTTCCCTACACATAATCGACTCCCGAACTCAAAATCTGGTATCAAAGACCATTTTTTATCCTATTTATTTTTTAAGGGGTTTCCAATATTTTCCCTATTTTAAGAATAAATTTGTGTGGCAACTCCATTGAATTCGAGGAAAACTCGAAATTTTAGGCCATGACAGGTACCAACACGAGAAGAGAGGTTGCATTGTGTTTGACTAAGTTGACAACTTTTCCATTATTTGATTAAACTAGTTTAGACTTAATGATTTACTCGGAGTAGAAGCAATAACAAAACTAAGGAGTACAGGAACAAAGTTTCATAAGTAATTTATCTTGATCCCCTACTAACTTGGCTACATCTAGTCCTTTCACCCAAAAGTATTTGATCCACTAATTTAACAACTTGAATTACAAAGCACTTGATACTCGAAGTCAATCTTCTCAAACAGCCTAACAACTCCATACTTTTGAGGAACACGGACTTCTTGACTCTACCAGCCAAGTCTTCTCGACACAATCTGACAACCCTCGATTGTTGAGGCACAGTAACACCACTATCGGGTTTGAATACAAATGCTTGGAACTTGAGTAGTTGCTTCTAATAAATTGATTATAAAAATGATTATCGCGCTCTAAGAAAAACACTTAGAAAATATTTCTCATTGGCATAAGTGTTTCTCTCTTTGAACTCAAAAATGAATTTGGAATCTTGAGCTTGAGTTCTTCTACTCTTTTATGACTTTTTTGATGATCTTCTTCTTCTTCAACCTTGAATATCTATTTATAGATAAAATTATAGCTTTAATTTAGTCCTTGTTTATTTCTGAATTCTATTTTCATTCCTAACTTGGTCTACAATGATCTTATTAAAAAATTATTCTAAATAAGATGTTTTCTTAAAATATGTTCTTTAGCCAATTCTTTATTTTGGAATCCAATCTGAACAATTCTTCTAGATTGGTTAGGTTTGTATTTTGTTCAAATTATATTTGTAAATTCTTCAAATTGATATTGTTTATATTTTGTAGATTAAATTTATAATTCTTCATAATGATATTGTTCGTATTTTGTTCATATTGAGTTTGTAAATTATTCATATTAAATTTATAACTCTAGAAAGACCGTTAAGCTCATAGGCTAACTTTCTTGAATAAATATTATTCAAAGAGTGCGAGAAAGCAGAAAGAGTTAGAGGTTGTCCACCTACATCAATGAGACATCACAATGGTTGAGTATGTGGAAAAATTTAAAGAGTTTGTAAGTTTTTTTGTCCCATGCTCAGTATACCCCAGACGAAGAGTGAAAGATTAACTAGTTTGAATAGGGCTTGAAACTAAAGATCAGAGGCAATGTAAGACAATTGGAGAACATAAGCTACTCCACCCTTGTGAAAAGGGAGCAAGGGGATAAGCACGCCAAATGACAGCAGCGAAAGGATTCCAACAAGTTAAATAAACAATTGAAGGTGAAGACTTCACAAGGAAAAATGAAAAAAAGTTCAAACCTCCAAATATCCCTGTCCATGATTGTGCTCAAAATGTGGAAAAGAACATGGAGGAGAATGTTTAGCAGGGATGAATGTTTGATATTTTTGCAAACAATTGTGGCATATTGGTTCTATTTGCCCAGTCTACAAGAAGAAAAACGATGCCAAACCAAGTAAACCAAGCTCAAGGAGGGTCTATACCCGTAATGGTAAGAAAGCCAAGGATAACAATCTGATTATTGGTACGTGTTTTGCAAATCAAGAACCCTTGATTATTTTGTTTGATACATGTGCATCTCATTCTTTTATATCATCTGATTATGTCATGCAACTCAATAATTCTTTAGCAACTTTACCTTCAAACTTATTTGTATCTACTACAGCTAAGAACCAAATTGAAACATCTCTCACATGTTTTCAATCGCCTATTAGCTTTCTAGATATCGTCTTTTTAGTAGACTTAGTTTGTATACCCCTTAAAGGCATATATATCTTTCTTAGTATGGATTGGATGTCAGAGAAGAGGAGACGTGGTCTATTTATGTTTCCTCCAACGACTTCTTCAGTGAATTCAGACATGTTGATCCTTTGAATTTTTCCATAAACACTATAAAGACATATATATCATTCTAAGTATGGATTGGATGTCAAAGAAGAGGAGATGTGGTCTATTTATGTTTCCTCCAACGGCTTCTTCATTGAATCCAGACATGTTGAACCTTTGAATCTTTCCACAAACACTATAAAGGGTCTCAGCCATGAGACCAAGCTCTGATACCAATTGAAGGTATAAACAGGAGAAGAGATGTTGATTTGTGTTTGACTAAGTTGATAATTTTTTTATTTGATTAAATTGGTTCAGACTTGATGATTTACTTAAAGTAGAAACATTAAAAAAAACTAAGGAGTGTAAGAATCAGGTGACACAAGTAATTTATCTTGATTTTCCAATAACTTGAATACATCCCGTCAATTCACTCAACAAGATTTAATCCACTAATTCAATAACGTGAATTACAAAGGACTTCACCCTCCAAACTAGTCTTATCAAATAGCCAGAAAACCTTAAAATTTTGAGGAACACACACACATTGACTCTACCAGCAAGTCTTCTCCACATAATCTGACAACCTCAGATTGTTGAAGGCACACTAACACCATTATCGGGTGTGAATACAAAGTTTTGGAACTTGGGTAGTTGCTTCTAACAAGATGATTATAACAATGACTATCACATATAAGAAAAACACTTAGAAAACATTTATCATTCGAACAAATGTTTCTCTCTTTGTACTCTAAGATGAATTTGGAATTTGAACTTGAGTTCTTCTACTCTTTTATGATTTTTACGATGATCTTCTTCTTCAGTCTTGAGTATCTATTTATAGATAAAGTTAGGGCTTCAATTTAGTCCTTGTTTAATTATGAACTGTATCTTCATCCTTTGATTGGGCAACAATGATCTTATTTAAAAATAATTCTGAACAAGATGCTTTGTAAATTATTCATATTGATTATGTTCATATTTTATTCAGATTGAGTTTATAAATTCTTCATATTGAGTTTATAAATTCTTCAGATTGATATTGTTCATATTTTGTTAAGATTGCTTTAGCAAATTCTTCAGATGAAGCTTCCTTCCTATTGTTATTAATTTGATCTGGGCGGGAATATAATGTTGGACCAGTTCTTGAACTTTCAAAAGTCGCAATACGATTAAGTCCAATTTAATATCTTGTCGTATGTCAAAATATGAATCATATCTTTGTAAATAATAAATGTATCTTCTTGTGAGTGTTTCTTCTTATAAACAATTCTTGATCATATCTTCTTGTAAATAATTTATATCTTCTTGTAGATAAATCTTGATTAGATCTTCTTGTAAATAATTCATATCTTCTTGTGATAAATATTGATCAAAACTTCTTGTAAATAATTCATATCTTTATGCAGATAAATCTTGACCAATTCTTCTGGTAAATAGTTCATATCTTCTTGTGATAAATATTGATCAAATCTTCTTGTAAATAATTCATATCTTATTGTTGATAAGATGTTGATCATATCTTCTTTAAATATTGACCGAAGAATTTTTTCAATTATGAATCTGAATAAAATCTTATTTTAAATTGTTTTAAAAAACACAAATCTTTTTTCATAGTATGTGAAGTTTAATATATTTTTCTCATAAAATATTTTTGTTAACATGAAAACTCTAATATAAAATCATCTTAGTTCCAACAACTATAACACTTATAAACAACCGACAACTCAATATTGAACAAGATTTAGAACAAAATGAAACTATAATTTCAAATATCTCAAGAACAATAACACTAAAATAAAAATTAATGTCACAAATTACCACTTGGTGACAAAAAAATAAAAATTAATGCCAAAGATTACCACTTGATGAAAAAACTCGCTAATTCCCACGGAAGACAGAAACTCACTAATTCCTAATTGGATGGAAGAGGGGAGAGATGATCATGAATAAGAGTTCATGTAACTGGGGTTAGACTGTTACACTCTGTATACCAAATGATGTGGATTTGGGTGAGATGAATGATCTATCAAGTGATTTCTTGAAATAAAGTGGTAAAATAAAAGGGAAAAGAAAGAAACAAATATGGGTAAGGTGGAGAAGACACTACAACCAAGGATGATTAACAAGTCAATGAAAAATCTCTACAATGGTAAGAAATTCATTGATTCAAGCAAGTTTTAATCCAAGAATTCAAATAGGAGACATTTCTCACTCATCATTCTCATTAAGAGAAAACTTTAATTCATTTCATTGTCTCAAATGTGATTACAAATGCTTATTTATAGTAAGACTATTTACAAACCAAAATAGATTATAATAGATATCATTCTCTAGGACCATATCGGGCATACATCATATTTTTCTAAAATAAACTAGATCTAAGGAAAACAATATTTTCCCTTACACATATGAAAAAATTACATCATCACACTTTTTATTTGACCAAGGTCAACCCCTTAAAATGCAAGACACTCCAGCAACAAAAATGCAATAGAGTTGCTCAACACTAAATCATATTTATCGACTCTAAAAGAATAAGAGATACATAAGTCCCTCGACCATATAGATGACAATCTATTATCAATATTTCCACCATAAAGTACATTATCAATTGAATTGTCATATTTAAACCTCAACAGACCAAACCATTTCCATTTCATCAAGAATGATATATTAAATAATTCTAAATCTTTTACTCCCAACCGTCCCTTAGGTTTAGGCTGACATACCATTTTCCAACTAATCCAACACAATTTTTAGTGGCTTTGAAATAAGAAAAGAAGTAAAAAAGAAAACTTGACATCTAGTATCAGCATTCATGTTTCAACCGGTCTAGGATTTTCTCCACTAATAAACCAAGGAACTTAAAAGGTAATTAACCAATTATTAAGCATAACTAGCTATCTATTGTTATTAGTTTAATTTTGTATTATCTTAGTTTGACAAAGTCTTAGACCTCCACTTTATTATGAGGTTTGTATAGACAGTTACACTTTTGTTCTCTTTGAGTTTATTTTATTCTTATTTGGTTCACACTTAATATATATAAAAAGGGAGAACCAAATTAGAAAAGAAAGAGAACATTGTCTAATCAATAAACAATTTTGCTTCCCACACCCCTCATATTACTTCCCACACCCCTAAATTTTTTTTAAACCCAAAATACCCAAAATACCCTTCACTCTTTATTCAATTAAAACACTTTTCAACCTTCTTCAACCTTCAACCTAACCTTCATCTTCACTAAACCTAACCTTCAACCTTCACTAAACCTTCTTCAACCTTCAACACATTCAACATCATCTTGAACATCATCTTCAACACATTCAACATCATCTTGAGTAAGCCATTGTTGTTTTTGGTTTTTGGGTTAAGCTTCTTCAAGAAATTTTGGGTTCATCATTTTCATTTTTGGTTTTTGAGCAACACCATTTTCGTTTTTGGGTTAACCTTCATCATTTTCATTTTTGGTTCATCATTTTCATTTTTAAGCTTCTTCAACACATTCTGGGTTGATGATTGTTTTTTGGGTTTTATGGGTTTATGGATTTTCTGGGTTTAGAGTTTTCTGGGTTTAATGAACTTGATGATGTACGTGAACTGAGATGCAATACGTGAACTCAATTCACGTATGTGGGCGTGAACTGAGTTCACGTAGGAAGGATTTATGGGATTGGAGTTCACGTAGAATGGTCATGGAGTTCACGTACGTTTAACTGCATCCAATAAATTACATTAATAAATTACATTTAACTGCATCCAATAAATTAGATTAATATAATATAACTCCCTTCATCCATTTAACTGCATCCAATAAATTACATTAATATAATATAACCATCCCTAAACCCTAAAAAAAATTCAAAAAATGGCATGTTTAAAATGGCCTACGTGAACTTACAATGCGTACGTGAACTGATAATACCTACGTGAACTGAGTTCACGTACGTGTAAAATGTACATTTTTCTTCCTTCTACGTGAACTGAGTTCACGTATGTACACATGAATTCAATTCACTTGTGTGCTACGTGAATTGAGTTCACGTATGCATACGTAATCTCATTTCACGTATTTTATAAAATCACACAAACTCCATAACCATACGCAATCCTAGTTCACGTATGCCTACGTGAACCTAATTCACGTACACTGTAAAAATTCATCGTCTTATTAGCTACGTGAATTCAGTTCACGTGAAGGTATGTGAAATGAGTTCACGTACGAAACTCAGATCGGGAAAAAAATTTCAGCTTCAAAATACTTACCTGCTTGTTTAGATTTACGTGAATGATGAGGATGATGAAAATGATGAAATGTTCAAAGTGATTGAACTTTATTGAACATGAAATGCATCAAAATGATGAAGATGAGGATGATGAAAAATAGGAATAATGAAGAAGTTTGAATATGGAAGTTAGTGAATATGAAGGTTGAAGAAGGTGTTTCAATAGTGTTTTAATTGAATAAAGAGGGAAGAGCATTTTGGGTATATTGGGTTTTAAAAAAAAATTAGGGGTGTGGGAAGAAATATGAGGGGTGTGGGAAGCAATATTGATCAATAAATGATGTATCTTAGAAATATGAATGTTGAGTATGGATTTCGCTAACATGGTATCAATAGTTAAACTCATAGTTCATTCTCGATTATCCCCTTCATTATGCGCTCATATTTGTTCTTCCTCCGCGGTGTCGATATTTCTCTTTATTCGCGATGGAGGACTCAGATCCAATTTTTTTTTCATCTTCATCTTCTGATGATCAATATCAACATATCAAGAAATCCCTAAATCGTAATTGCAGCTGCCAAAATGATATGCTTGATCCCTATTTTATGCACCTCGAGTGACAACCCCAGGCTCGATCTCGTTTCTCCACCTGTCGAAAACACCAATTTCCACACATGTTCTCACGCAATGCTCACCGCCCACCGCTCCAAGAACAAATCAGGTTTTCTTATGGGAACCCTAAATTATCCTCTTGATTCATATCGGCTTTCAATTGCTTGGGATAGATGTAATACCATGGTCATGTCTTGGATAACGAATTCTCTTGATCCGAGCATTGCCCATAGCATCATGTGGATGAAATCTGCAATTGACATATGAAAGGAATTAAAAGATAGATATCATCATGACGATGTGTTTCGTATCTTTAATTTGCAAGAAGAAATATATGCGCTCCGTCAAGGTGACTCCACTATTACTAATTACTTCACAACATTAAAGAAGTCTTGGCAAGAAATATACAATTTTCACCCCTTGCATACTTGTTCTTTTAACCCTAAGTGTTCTTGCAACTTGTTATCCAAAATTTGTGATTATAGATACAATGATTATGTCATTAGATTTCTTAAAGGTCTAAATGAGCAATATTCATTGTTCAGTCTCAAATAATGTTGATGGATCCCCTCCTTAACATTACCAAAGTTATCTCTATGCTCATCCAACAAGAAAGGTCGTTCTTTAATCCCACTGATGAGATAAAATATGTTGTCATCATTTCTAAATATGGGTGTAGTTTTGGTTGTAGCTCTGCTCCTGGTGGTGGATGTAACTCTGGTTATGGTAGACATGGCTTCAAGGTGGGTAGTTTTTGCAATAAACCTTGCCATACCATCAACATATGCATTAAAAAACATAGTTATCCATCTAACTACCCCAAGCTATATTCTGCCACTTCCAACAATTATTCCTCTACTAATCAACATCATGATATTGATGACCATTCTGATGAAGATGATAATTTCTTTGTTGATATTGGTTCACAAATTTTCACTTTGGATCAACCAAAGGCCTTACTAGCGTTACTAAAAGCTTTTGGTGCTTCTACTACCAACATGATCAATCAGCTTCAGAACTCTTTTTCATCTATTTTGGATAATCCTTCATCTCATCATGTTTTGAATTTGTTTTCCAATTATTATTGGCTCCTCAACACAGGTGTCATTGATCACATATGTTTTTCTGCTGATATGTTTCAATCTTTTAAACGTATTCCACTTATTTCAATAAAATTGCCTAATGGTTCCATGGTTATTGCTAAGTTTTTTTGGCATTGTGTTTTTTAATAACATGTTTTATCTTGCTAATGTACCTTACTTATCTCACTTCACTACCAATCTAATTTATGTCCCAAGGTTAACTAGTTCTCTTAACTACAATCTTATTTTTCATGCCACTAGCAGTGTGATACATGACAACATCTCCCATCAGAAGATTGATACAGCTAATATTCAACATGTATTATACTTGCGAACTTTTCCCAAATTATATGTTTATAATGTTTCTTGTAATTTTCGTTCAGCTTTGCTTTCTAGTATTCATAATATCCTAGGAACCAACTTTAATATATGGCACTTTCGGCTTGGACATCCTTCTTTGGATACTTTGCAACTTCTTAAAAAATAATTTCCTTTTGTTCATATTAATTAATGCCATTCCTCTTGTGGTATATGTTTATATGTCAAACAAAAGCAACTGCCCTTTTTCTCAAAAAGTTTCATGTCCAGATGCTTGTTATGATATTATTCATACCGATATTTGGGGACCGTTCTCCATTTCATCCATGTTTGGTTACAAATATTTTTTTACTGTTGTGGATGATAAAAGTAGATATTGCTGAATTTTTCTTATGAAACTTAAGTTTGAAACTTCTTTTCTTGTTAAGTCCTTTATTTCTTTTGTTCATACTTAGTTTAACAAAAATGTTAAATGCATTCATTCTGATAATGGCACTAAGTTTTTTTATAAATATTTTTATCATACCAAACATCTTGTGTGGAAATCCCTCAGCAAAGGGGAATTGTTGAGCGTAAACATCAATACTTTTGTTTCAAGCTAAACTACCCAAGTCTTTTTGGGCTCATGTCATTGTTCATGCAGTCTTTCTTATTAATAGGTTTCCTTCCAAGCTGTTACATTTTGATTCTCATTTTAACATGCTTAATAATACTTCTCATGACATTTTTAACTTGAAATTTTTTGGTTGCTTGTGTTTCTCTACTACTTTGAAATCTAATAGAAAGAAATTTGACTCACGATCTCACAAATGTGTTTACTTGGAACAAAAAACCAAACACTAAAGGTTGTGTTCTTTTTTTGTTCATAATAAAAAAATGTTTCTGTCTCGTGACACTTTTTTTTTTAGTTTATATTTCCTTATCCTATAGTTATTTATACATTGCAGCAACCAAATCCTCTTCCTGTTTACAAACCTTGTCTTTGATGATTTTCACAATATTGCATCCATTTCCCTCTCCCATGCATCTTGCTATACTGCTCTATTGGAAAATGACATAGGTTCTGCAACTGCCGATTCACCTACTCACCATGATCAATTTGTTGACAGCAAATATGACTCAACTGTTGATTTGGTTTCGGATGCCTCAAATTATGCAGTGTCATTTCTCTTATAATTCATGTCATTACTCCTAGGAGGAGTGGCAGTACTACTCATCCTCTTTAATATCTTGAATATTTTCACTATTATATATATTAAAAGATAATTTAAATATTAATTTGTCTCAATCTAACAACAATCAAAGTATTCCTATCATTGTTACATATCTTGAATATTTTGTTTTCTTTGAGTTTATTTTCTTCTTGTTTCACTCTCACTGAATATAAAAAAAGAAGAACCAAATTAGAAAAGAAAGAGAGAATTTTTCTACAAACTTTTAGAAAATTTATTTTTAGACTAGGCCCCATTTCAAACATTCTCAATAAAAGAGTATCATTATCAAATTGGAGTTAGAGAAGAAAATAGAGTCACTTATTTGATATCCGTATGTAAGTTCTTCAGCGGTCGCATTTTTACTAACTCAACAAGTCTTTGAACAACAATGAGAAATAGAAATTTGGCCAAAGGATCGTTTTACATGAACCATTTATTTTTAATTTTTGATGAAATAAACCATTTATTTAAAATAGTATATTACATTCATTCCTATCTTTAGTTAAAATTAAAAACCCATTATTGCACGTAATTTGTAAGACCCTTTATTTTAAATTCTAAATTATACAATTTTAGAGTATTTTGTGTGGAATTTCTTAGACTTTTAGCCCAGTTTTTGGTATTTAGTGGGTTAAATGCCAAAAATATATTTTTGGAAATTGGATTAAAATTATTTATCGGAAAATACTTTATTTACGTTGCGAAGAATTTAATATCGGACAGTTTAGTTAAAAATATCACTCGTTGCTGAAAATTGATCTGTCATTTGAGTTGCGACGAGAGTAGATATTTTTATCAAAATGGTTTGGGAAGTGACGGGAGGTGATATGAAAATGATGATTCTACAAATATCTAAAATATCTAGATGCTTAGATATTTGTTTGGTTATAAGTGATATATATATATATATATATATATGTGTGTGTGTGTGTGTGTGTGTGTGTGTGTGTGTGTGTGTGTGAGAAGAAAGAAAGGAAAAGGAAAGAAAATGGAAGAAATGAAAAACAATGGAAAAGGAAAAAAGAAAGAAAACGTAACATTTCTTTGCTGCTGCCTCGCGATCCCTTCTTCTTCTTCCTTCTTTTCTTTCATTTTCGTTGCTTGTTTTAGTTCAAGAAAAGAAACCCAAGGCTTAGTAGGTGAGAAAGAACAAATTTCCAGCTTCTTTCTTCTTCTCGGATTCGAAAACGGTGTTAGGGATTTCAAAACCGTCAAACACAAACCTCTATATTTCATCTATATCTAAGCTTCGTTTCACGAAGAGATAGAAGAGAAAGATGCTCACCAACATGCTACGGTGCTAATGAACTAACTTTGGAAGCGACGTCGCGAACGAAGATTTTATCGGAATTACTCGCGGTACGGTAATCGCTCGTTAAAGCAATCGTTAAGGTAAGGGCTCCTTCCAAACTTTTAGTTTGCATTTAGGGACTTATCTGTGGTTGTGTGGAAAAGAATTTTGTTAGGGTTGAAGTGTTGATTTGGAGAAAATGAATTTAATACTTTTATGGGTGAAATTCTAATGTTGGGTTTTGGTGATATTGATGAGTGTTTCGTGGAAAATGAATTTAACTCTTTTATGTATGATTTTGAGGAAATGAAATTTGATGTGTTTGAGTGGTGGGTTGTGATGATTTGTGTTTGTCGTATTTGACGTGTTCATAATTAATACTTATATATTTTGAGATGTGTTTGTGTGGATTTTGTGGAATAATGAATTGATGTGATTTGGTGTGAATTGTGGATTGAATTTGAGAATATGTCTGAGTATGCTCTGTGGGGAATTTGATAATCATTAGAGTTAAACGAGTATTAAAAATGGGGAATCTTTTAATATCTTTGTTTACTTAATGATTGTCCTGAAAATTGTTAGAGTTAAATGAGTATTAAAAATGGGGAATCTTTTAATATCTTCATTTACTTAACGATTGTCGTGGATAGAGTCAAAGTATGCTCATGCATTTCATTTTTGGTAAATCGTGCTGACCCGTGATACGTGGAACCTCAGTAAATAGTACTTCGGCCTATGATAGGCGCTACATTTACGATTTACGTTTTTGGTAAATCGTGCTGACCCGTGATAGGTGGCACCTCGGTAATTTAGTACTTCGGCTTGTGATTGGCGGTACAATTATGATTTACGGCCCTTCGAGGAGGGTTTTGGTTTGGAATTCCGAGTCCATGCATTTTGGCATATATGCATTGCATTAGGGTGCTTGGCACACGAGTCGTGTTTGATTCAAGATTATGATTGAGTGTTTTAATTCAAGTTGTCGTGGTGATTGTGCTATAATTGCTAAGTGTTATGTTTTGGAATTGTGTGTGAGTGTGATTGATTGCAAAATCATTTCGAACTCAAGTTGTCGTGGTAATTGTGTTATAATTGCCAAGTGTGGATGTTTTGGAATTGTGTGATAGTGTGTTTGATTGCAAAACCATTTCAAAACTTAAGTTGTCGTGGTAATTGTGTTATAATTGCCAAGTGTGGATGTTTTGGAATTGTGTGTAAGTGTGATTGATTGCAAAACTATTTCGAAACTCAAGATTTCGTGGTGATGATGTTATAATTGCTAAGTGTTATGTTTTGGAATTGTGTGTAATTGTGATTGATTCAGTTTATGTAGTTTTAGAAAAACATCAAAAAAAATCGATTTCCATATCGATTCTGTTAAAATGTAATACCAGCTTAATCGACTGCCTAATCGATTATTACATTTCTTGTTTTCTTGAATCTTGAAAATATATTGAACTAATCGATTTGCCAATCAATTTAGCTTGTTACAGTAGCTCAGTTGTTTATTTCCATCGATTGTTCAATCGATTTCTTTAATCACAGGACACAGGTCTGATAAAACCATTTAAGAAATCGATTTCCCAATCGATTAACTCAGCAAAATCTTTGTTTTGTGAATCACAAAATTGATTTCGCAATTGATGTGCAAATCGATTGTCCAATCGATTGATTTAAACCCAGAATACAGGTTTCACTAAAAACCTTTAAGAAATCGATTTCCCAATCGATTTACTTAATAAAAACTTTTATTCTGAGTCAGACAATCGATTGCCCAATTGATTCATCAATTGACTGGTCAGTTGATTTATTACTTGATTGATTAAAACCTTATTTTTGATTTCATTTTTGCTTGGCATGTATTATATGAATCTTTAGCATATGGAACCCTTTTAACGTGCATGCTAAGTTGAAAGGTTATTTTGTGCATTTAAAAACTTAAATGTTATGTGTTAATTGTTAATTTCAGTTGGTGACCCTTTACAACTATTGTGGAAATCTGGGCTTTGCCCTCATACGAGAGCCAGGATATTCCTACCGGTTCGTACCCTGTGGATGGGAATGTAGTTGGGAACACCTGACTAGAGTTATGTTAGGAGGATCTTGTGGGGGGCGTGAAGATCACTCGGGATGTATAGTTTTTTGTAGAATGATCAGACTAGGTTGACGTATGGGGACAAAATGTCTTTCTTTTGGGATGTGTTTATTTTAATTTGGAAGACTGTACCTATAGTTTTTTGATGTGTAAATACTTTGGATTCGTATTTCAAATACTATTCTACTAACTGTTAATTACATTGACTTAATTGTCGTTGTGTTATGACTTAAATATTTATCCAAAGGTATTTTCCTTATTTATTTCTTTGTTTTTGGAATTTGTTTTGAAAAAAAATACACTCTCGCTGTTAAAAATCGGGGTGTTATATTGCGGTATCAGAGCATTGGTTTTGGTTTTCTTTGGGGCTGTGGAGTTTTGGTTATAGATTGTAGGTCAACCTGTAGTTTTGGAGTCGTTATCTGATCATGCGTCAGGGTAATTGGTCTGAGTTTTCAGATCAGGGGTAGTTATTATGTGTTGATATAGTCGAAAGTTAGTTTTGGAATTATTCAAAGTAGCGTTAACACTCTTCTTGATGTTGGTTTTGGGGAAACACTACCTCCAAGAAGGAACGACGTTGCAAGAATGAACGTTAGTGGGGATGATCAAATGGTTGAAGCTACAAATAACATGGATGTTTCTGCTGTTGCACAGACAACTGCAAAGGCTTTGCGGGATCTGGAGAAGAGGGAAAGAGAGATATGTGCTATTGAGTCAAGAGGATTGAAAGATTTTCGTCGTTACCATCCTCCAAAGTTCAAGGGTGATGAGAACTCAGGAAAAAAGTGGATTAGTGGATTCAAGAAATGGAAAAGATCTTCGAGATGACGGATTGTCAGGCAGAGTTGAAGCAAATCATGACGACATGGAATTTATGAAATGGTTCTAAGGACACAGAAGCTATGTGTTGGTGTTAACTCGAAGATGATGAGTATGGATGGATTAACATTAGACTAATAAGGGATTTCAAGTAAAGATCTAAGTGGATGACTTTTGTTAAGAAAAGTATTAGATGTTTTCCTGGTAGATTTCCGGATGAAACTGGATGAAGTTTGACAACTGTCAAAGAGATGTGAACATCATGGAGTTGTTGAGAAGATGAGGCTTCTATTTGGAATAGCATTTGGTGCTTAGGTGTTAATGAAAGAGACTGGTATTGAAGTTAAGGGAGCGTTGTACATTAGGAGGAAATACTCCTTTGGTTAGATAAAATACGCTTTGAGGAATAGTCGATACGTTGAGGGATAAAGTCGAGCATTCGAGTTAGACTAGATTCGCAACTCAGATTATTAAGTATGAATCTAATGGCGAGTATAGGAGTGAGACTATATATTTTGTTGATAAGTGACAAATCTCTTTGTGGTTTAGGAGATAGTAAATGTAAGACCCTTAATTTTAAATCCTAAATAATACAATTTTAGGGTTTTTGTGCGGAATTTCTTAGACTTTTACCCCAGTCTTTGGTATTTAGTGGGTTAAATGCCGAAAATATTTCTTTGAAAATTGGATTAAAATTATTTGTCGGAAAATAATTTATTTACGTTACGAAGAATTTAATACCGGACAGTTTAGTTAAAAATATCACTCGTTGCTGAAAATTTATCTTTCAATTAAGTTGCGACGAGAGTAGATATTTTTATCAAAATGATTTGAGAAGTGAGTGAAGTGATGTGTGTTAGAATTGTAAGATATTTGTTGAATTGATTTTAATTATATATATATATTATTAATATAAAGTAACACATGTATATATATATGTTACAATGGAGTACTAGAAAGGAAAAACGTAAACAGAGGAAGAAAGAAACGTTTCCTTCCAATCTCGCGCCCTTCTTCTTCTTCCTCCTTCCTTTCACTTTCTTCTTCCTTCTTTGGCTTTAAGAAAACCAAGTGTGAGTGAAAGGAAAACATTCCCCTGCTACTCGACTTCTTCTCTCCGTCCTCTTTCTTCTTCTCGGATTCGAAAACGGTGTTAGTGATTTCAAAACCGTCAAACACAAACCTCCTTATTTATTCTAGATCTAAGCTTCGTTTCGCGAAGAGATAGAAGGGAAAGTTGCTCACCTCCACGTTACGGTGCTAGTGAACTAACTTTGGAAGCGACATCGCAAACAAAGATTTAATCGGAATTACTCGCGGTACGGTAATCGCTCGTTAAAGCTATCGTTAAGGTAATGGCTCCTTCCAAACTTTTAGTTTGCATTTAGGGAGTTATCTGTGGTTGTGTGGAAAAATAATTTGTTAGGGTTGAAATGTTGATTTGGGGAAAATGAATTTAATGCTTTTATGGGTGAAATCCTAATGTTGGGTTTTGGTGATATTGATGAGTGCTTCGTCGAAAATGAATTTAACTCATTTATGTATGATTTTGAGGAAACGAAATTTGAGGTGATTGAGTGGTGTGTTCTGATGAATTGTGTTTGTCGTATTTGACGTGTTCATAATTAATACTTATAAATTTTGAGATGTGTTTGTGTGGATTTTGTGGAAAAATGAACCGATGTGATTTGGTGTGAATTGTGGATTGAATTTGAGAATATGTCGGAGTATGCTTTGTGGGGAATTTGAAAATCATTAGAGTTTAACGAGTATTAAAAATGGGGAATCTTTTAATATCTTTGTTTACTTAATGATTGTCGTGAAAATTGTTAGAGTTAAATGAGTATTAAAAATGGGGAATCTTTTAATATCTGCACTTACTTAACGATTGTCGTGGATAGAGTCAGAGTATGCTCATGCATTTCATTTTTGGTAAATCGTGCTGACCCGGAATAGGTGGCACCTCGGTAAATAGTACTTTGGCCTGTGATAGGCGATACATTTACGATTTACGTTTTTGGTAAATCGTGTTGAACCGTGATACGTGGCACTTCGGTAAACAGAACTGGTCTGTGATAGGCGGTACGTTTATGATTTATGCTTTTTAGTAAATCGTGCTGACCCGTCATAGGTGGCACCTCAGTAATTTAGTACTTCGGCCTGTGATAGGCGGTACAATTATGATTTACGGCCCTTCGAGGAGGGTTTTGGTTTGGAATTCCGAGTCCATGCATTTTGGCATATATGTGTTGCATTAGGGTGCTTGGCACCCGAGTCGTGTTTGATTCAAGATTATGATTGAGTGTTTGAACTCAAGTTGTCGTGGTGATTGTGCTATAATTGCTAAGCGCATAATTGCGAAGTATGTAAGAAATTTTCTAGTGAAGACTGAATTTGAGGTTTTAGGCATGAGACAAATGTAGACCTTGATATGTGAATGAAATTCAAGTTGGATTTTGTTGGAAATGTGACTCTTGAAATGAAGTGCTAAACTGAAAAAAGGTTGTGTGTCCTAAGTAGTATAGTCTTTGGCATGATTTCGAAATTTTTTTGAGGAAACTTGGATCACCAAGCAGATGTGGGGATAGAATTATTAAAGTTATAATTGGAATAACATACTGATAAGAACACTACGGTTTGACGTAGTTGTAAGACTAAAGAAAAATCGAGGATTTGTGGACAATAGAGAAATTTAGGATTTCTCGACTGTAGTGATTGTTTTGTGCTCAGTGTGTTGGTGTCATACTTAGTGTTTCAGTTTGTTACCAAATGGATGTTTTGTACCAAGTGGATGCAAATGAGGCTATGTGACATAGCTATGGGAAATTGTACATCGTCGACAGGATCAAAGTTATAGGAAAATAAGGGAAACTCAGTGGACTTTGAGAAGATTGTTGACTACTTCTACATTAGGATAACCTCAGTTGTAAGTTGCAAGGAGCGCTATTACAATTCGGTTAAGATAGTCTAAGCCACTATCATGGTTGATGGTTATTTATTGACAAATTGAGGGACTCATCATCCTTAATCTTTTGTTGATAGTAGACAAAATCATGTTGAATGGAATGGATGAGCCTTACCGACTATGGATGTGTGTAGAGTTATTAAGCACCCTATGAAAAGGGGTAGGCAACACTTTCTTCGAGAAGGCCGAGTGAAATAATTTGTGACTGGTATGTTGAATTCGAGTACAAACCAAGTGTGGATTGTTACTCGTACCTTAAGTTTCGAGGACGAAACTAATTTTAGGGGGGTAGTAATGTAAGACCCTTAATTTTAAATCCTAAATTATACAATTTTAGAGTATTTTGTGTGGAATTTCTTCGACTTTTAGCCCAATTTTTGGTATTTAGTGGGTTAAATGCCAAAAATATATTTTTGGAAATTGGATTAAAATTATTTATCGGAAAACACTTTATTTACGTTGCGAAGAATTTAATATCAGACAGTTTAGTTAAAAATATTACTCGTTGCTGAAAATTGATTTGTTATTTGAGTTGCGACGATAGTAGATATTTTTATCAAAATGGTTTGGGAAGTGACGGGAGGTGATGTGGAAATGATGATTCTACAAATATCTAAAATATCTAGATGCTTAGATATTTGTTTGGTTATAAGTACTATATATATATATATGTGTGTGTGTGTGTATCAGAAGAAAGAAAGGAAAAGGAAAGAAAATGGAAGAAAGGAAAAACAATGGAAAAGGAAAAAAGAAAGAAAACGTAACATTTCTTTGCTGCTGCCTCGCAATCCCATCTTCTTCTTCCTTCTTTTCTTTCATTTTCGTTGCTTCTTTTAGTTCAAGAAAAGAAATCCAAGGCTTAGTGGGTGAGAAAGAACAAATTGCCAGCTTCTTTCTTCTTCTCAAATCCGTAAACGGTGTTAGGGATTTCAAAACCGTCAAACACAAACCTCCACATTTCATCTAGATCTAAGCTTCGTTTCACGAAGAGATAGAAGAGAACGTTGCTCACCACCACTGTAACACCCTGATTTTTAACAGCGAGAGTGTATTTTTTTTTAAAAACAAAGAAATAACTAAGGAAATACCTTTGGATAAATATTTAAGTCATAACACAATGACAATTAAGTCAACATAATTTACAAACAGCGGAATAGTTCCTTAGTTTCGCGAAGAGATAGAAGGAAAAGTTGCTCACCTCCACGCTACGGTGCTAGTGAACTAACTTTGGAAGCGACGTCACGAACGGAGATTTTATCGGAATTACTCGCGGTACGGTAATCGCTCGTTAAAGCTATCGTTAAGGTAAGGGCTCCTTCCAAACTTTTAGTTTGCATTTAGGGACTTATTTATGGTTGTGTGGAAAAGAATTTTGTTAGGGTTGAAGTGTTGATTTGGAGAAAAGGAATTTAATACTTTTATGGGTGAAATTCTAATGTTGGGTATTGGTGATATTGATGAGTGTTTCGTGGAAAATGAATTTAACTCATTTATGTATGATTTTGAGGAAATGAAATTTGATGTGTTTGAGTGGTGGGTTGTAATGATTTGTGTTTGTCGTATTTGACGTGTTCATTATTAATACTTATAAATTTTAAGATGTGTTTGTGTGGATTTTGTTGAATAATGAATTGATGTGATTTGGTGTGAATTGTAGATTGAATTTGAGAATATGTCTGAGTATGTTCTGTGGGGAATTTGAAAATCATTAGAGTTAAACGAGGATTAAAAACGGGGAATCTTTTAATATCTTTGTTTACTTAATGATTGTCGTGAAAATTGTTAGAGGTAAATGAGTATTAAAAATGGGGAATCTTTTAATATCTGCATTTACTTAACGATTGTCGTGGATAGAGTTAGAGTATACTCATGCATTTCATTTTTGGTAAATCGTGCTGACCCGTGATAGGTGGCACCTCGGTAAATAGTACTTCTGCCTGTGATAGGCGGTACATTTACGATTTACGTTTTTAGTAAATCATGTTGACCCATGATAGGTGGCACCTCGGTAAACAGTACTGGTCTATGATAGGCGGTACATTTACGATTTACGTTTTTTTTAGTAAATCGTGTTGACCCGTGATAGGTGGCACCTCGGTAAACATTACTGGTCTGTGATAGGCGGTACGTTTACGATTTACGCTTTTTAGTAAATCATGCTGACCCATGATATGTGGCCCCTCAGTAATTTAGTACTTCGGCCTGTGATAAGCGGTACAATTATGATTTACGGCCCTTCGAGGAGGGTTTTGGTTTGGAATTCTGAGTCCATGCATTTTGGCATATATGCATTGCATTAGGGTGCTTGGCACACGAGTCGTATTTGATTCAAGATTATGATTGAGTGTTTGAACTCAAGTTGTCGTGGTGATTGTGCTATAATTGCTAAGTGTTATATTTTGGAATTATGTGTGAGTGTGATTGATTGCAAAATCATTTCGAACTCAAGTTGTCGTGGTAATTGTGTTATAATTGCCAAGTGTGGATGTTTTGGAATTGTGTGATAGTGTGTTTGATTGCAAAACCATTTCGAAACTTAAGTTGTCGTGGTAATTGTGTTATAATTGCCAAGTGTGGATGTTTTGGAATTGTATGTAAGTGTGATTTATTGCAAAACTATTTCGAAACTCAAGATGTCGTGGTGATGGTGTTATAATTGCTAAGTGTTATGTTTTGGAATTGTGTGTAATTGTGATTGATTCAGTTTATGTAGTTTTAGAAAAACTTCAGAAAAAATCGATTTCCCAATCGATTCTGTTAAAATGTAATACTAGCTTAATCGACTGCCTAATCGATTATTACGTTTCTTATTTTCTTGAATCTTGAAAATATATTGAACTAATCGATTTGCCAATCGATTTGGCTTGTTACAGTAGCTCAGTTGTTTATTTCCATTGATTGTTCAATCGATTTCTTTAATCACAGGACACATGTCTGATAATACCATTTAAGAAATCGATTTCCCAATCGATTAACTTAGCAAAATCTTTGTTCTGTGAATCACAAAATCGATTTCGCAATTGATGTGCAAATCGATTGTCCAATCAATTGATTTAAACCCAGAATACAGCTTTCACTAAAAACCTTTAAGAAATCGATTTCCCAATTGATTTACTTAGTAAAAACTTTTATTCTGAGTCAGACAATCGATTGCACAATTGATTCATCAATTGACCAGTCAGTTGATTTATTACTTGATTGATTAAAACGTTATTTTTTATTTCATTTTTACTTGGCACGTATTATATGAATGTTTAGCATATGGAACCCTTTTAAGGTGTATGCTAAGTTGAAAGGTTATTTTGTGCATTTAAAAACTTAAATGTTATGTGTTAATTGTTAATTTCGATTGGTGACCCTTTACAACTATTGTGGAAATCTGGGTTTTGCCCTCATATGAGAGCTAGGACAATCCTACCGGTTCGTACCCTGTGGATGGGAATGTAGTTGGGAACACCTGATTGGAGCTATGTTAGGAGGATCTTGCGGGACGCATGAAGATCACTCGGGATGTATAGTTTTTTGTAGAATGATCAGATTAAGTTGATGTATGGGGACAAGATGTCTTTCTTTTGGGATGTGTTTATTTTAATTTGGAAGACTGTACTTATACCAATATTGTCAGCATGACCTTTTATTTTCGATGGGTTCCATGTACCACTTTGTGATGTGTAAATACTTTGGATTCGTATTTCAAAAACTATTTCGCTAATTGTAAATTACATTGACTTAATTGTCGTTGTGTTATGACTTAAATATTTATCCAAATGTATTTTCTTTATTTATTTCTTTGTTTTATGAATTTCTTTTGAAAAAAAAAAAATACACTCTCGCTATTAAAAATCGGGGTGTTACATAATTGAATAGCGAAAACTCTTCCCTCATTATTATACAACACAGATTTATCAGTCCCCAACAGGAAAAATGTTATTTTTTATTATAAATTTTTATACAACTTTTTAATTATTACTCGATACGTGTTTGACTATAAAGTATGGTTACTTTTAAAATAAAGAAGTAAAGTACTTAATCGGTATCAGTATTTGCACTGTATTATTTATTTGTGATTTCTTTTTCCTCGTTATTTCATTGCAATTAAAATCGGTGATTTTTTATATATAATACTGTTTGTGTTTTTTAGTTTAATTGAATTATATAAAAATAAATAAACTTTGTATCGACGAATTTGTATCTTAATATTGATTTTATAAATATCATATTTCGTATTCATTATGCAGATGATTTTTATTTACATCTCTTTTTATTCAAAATTCACTACGCCAAAAACAGCATTTTACAGCGCTTTTTTTAAGCCTTCTACAGCGCTTTTTCAAAAAAAAAACGCTGTAGATTCGAGCGCTGTAAAAGCTACAACAACGCTTTCAAAAAAGCGCTCTTAAAGGCACCCTTTATAACGCGCGCTTATTATGCACCTTTTACAGCGCTTGTTACAACAAGCGCTGTAAAAGGCATACCCATATTTCATATATTTGGGGTACCTTTTACAGCGCTTTTTTGTAAAAAGCGCTGTTAAAGGTGTTATTTTTTTTTTTAACCCTGTATATATTTTAAAAGCGTTTTTTAGCTTTTTATGGCACTTTTTTTATAAAGCGCTGTCTTTTATCTTTTTATCCAAAATTAGTTTGAACCAGTTCACACAACACAACACATCCAGAATCACTAATTTTAGAACATATTCATGTGCATGTTAAAACAGAAACAAAATCAGTAACACAACCAGAACCAGAACCAGAACAATGATACACAGTAATTTACAACATATTTGGTATGAATTGTGTATTTGCAAGTTTATATATTATCCTATGATACATATATATTATCCTGTAACACAGTAATTTACAACATATTTGGTATGAATATACATTGAATCTAATTTACAACATATTCATATGCAAGTTTATATATTGTCCTATGATCATATACATATAATAACTATGCACCATATAATATTCAGTCTCTTGCAGCATGCTATTTCCCAGAAAATCAAATAATTTTCATTTCAAGCACATACTCACACCATTCCTCCTTTAATTCCATCAGATCTTGCTCAGAATATGAAGGACTGGAATTTTCAAAGTACTGCAATATAAAAATTGAACATATTATATTAAGTTAGTATCAAATATATAGATAATTTATATATGAAAATCATATAATCAAAATACCGTACCGTTTCTGGGATAATAATTTTATTCTTGTCAACAATCTCCTTCATGAATCTCAATACGTAGTACCCACAGTCGATGTTGTTTGTTTGACGAGGGCACTTTATTGGGATCCATGTAATATTATTAGACTTTTGCTTCGACACTACCGCACCTCTTTGAGCTCGAAAAACTTTTAATGCACTATAAAATGAATAAATGTGATTATTTTAGCATGAACAAACACTTATTTATATATATGTGTAACAAAAATAAATGAATATTACTTACGTATCGAACAAAGTCTTGATTTCGGAGTGATTGTTGTAATCGCCATGCAAGGGATCCAAATAGTATACAACTTCAGAGACGGCATTGATTGCAAATAGCACCCAATGTGCCCTACAACAACAAAAAATTGGTTACACAATTTGGTCTATACACAACTAATAAATTAAATTCTCATCAATTAAAAAAGATAAAATTACGTACCCTGAATTATATGGTGCTAAGAACAATTTATCCTTTGAAATATTTCCTAAAAACATATTTACAATGTATTTCTTAACATTGTCTTCATCCAGTTTCCACATGGACGTTTTATGCGGAGAGAAGAATGAGTATTTATTCGATAATTTCCTAGGGCACACGACCTTCTCATGCAAAAACCTTCAATGAAAATTTTAAACTAGATTAGTTACCAATACATTTAATTAATTACCAATAAATGCAATTAAAAGTATTTTTTACCTTATATACAAGCTCATTACAGTTGCACTGAGCTCCTTATGTTC
Source organism: Cicer pinnatifidum (assembly GCA_037974775.1). NCBI lineage: Eukaryota > Viridiplantae > Streptophyta > Magnoliopsida > Fabales > Fabaceae > Cicer > Cicer pinnatifidum. The sequence goes on from JBBPBR010000004.1 coordinate 6,474,045, forward strand.
GAGAAGCTCGTATACGTGCTCCTTGTCGAATAATTCCTCATACTCCTCTCCGAATATTTCTTTATTCATATGTATCATGCGGCAATCGTCGCTGCTGCATAGGTTATTTTTTACTTGAATGTCAAGACACGCCCCGTATTTACCAAGGCGTGGCTGACTTATTTTAGGAGGAGCAGCAGCAGCGACTGATTTGCCACGATCCAATTTTTTTATTGCTGCAAATTTGGCAGCTTTATTGGCAGCTCTATTAACCTCCAATTTTTGAGGTTTGCTGCTTTTTTTTGGATGTACGGGTGGTTTATTTATTTGGACCTACAAAAATGAGGTTAAATGTTAGTTTATTGAATCTGAAAAAATTGACAAAGCTTATGCAATAAATGTGACAAACCTTATCGGGAGACGTCACTGATTTGTTTCTGGGAGGGCTCTTAATGAGGGCAACAAGGTTAGTGGGCCATGCCACGTTACTACCGATAACTTCGCCCAATGACTGCATATCTCCGTCGTTGTCCGGTATCGGCAACGGTGCAGTTGGTTCGAAAGCAACAGTAGGCGATACCTTGACATGGCCCTTTGGGATCGGAGTATTGTGCAATACTTCTCCCAAAGTATTGTACAATTTTGCTTTTCCCACCTTCCGATGAGTGGGCGAGGACAAGTATAGAAAACATGAAGTGACACCCTAAATCAATAGTTAAAACATAAGTACAGTTAATATATAATATTGTTTAATGCATAAGTAATTACATAAGCAAGTAAGTAATTAATTACCTCGGGAATAATTTTCAAACCGACGTTGCAACTCCCGCTTTCACTCTCCATTTGTAGTTCACCTTGGAGCTGAACCGGAAGTTGCTTGTCTTTGTTTGTATTCACCAATTGTGCCACTTGCTCAGATAGGATTCTGAGCTTCTCTAATACTTCCTCGTTGGAAGGTTTTTGGCGCTTCTCTTGAGGAAAAAAGCTTATGGGAGTTACGCCAAATCCCTTCCCCCTAACTCGACCGGAATATTCAGGAACATTAAAAACTTTGCCCAAAATATCCCTGCAACTAGCCTTGTTGCCCTCTTCACATTCAGAACTTTGAGAGATGGTCTCCTAAAATACATGTAACATTAAAATAGTTAAGTTCATTATCATTTTTAAAATACAATATTAAAAAGTATTCAAGTGATAAATACAATATTGAAAAATATTAAAGTCATAATATACTTACACAAAGTTCTATTACTTTTTGAACATTTTGGTTATCAACCACTCCATCTTTATTTACCCTAGCTTCCTTCCACAAGATGTGACGACCCAACGGTTGATTAGTTTGGGTCTCTTGTCGCTATTCGATAAAACAAAATATTAGTTAGAAACTATAGTTTATAATACAAATTCATTCATTATATAAAAGTGATGTTTAATTACTTACAAGCCCTTGATCAAGGCGTGCATATCCCATACGTGATTTTCTGTATGGGTGCGTCGGGTTTCTTGCCCTTTCGCGATTTGCCTTACTAATGTTCTATATAAAAAAATAGCAATTATGTAAAAATTTAAAATACGATGCGAATATAAATAATAAAACACACAAATGCTAATAAATTAATCACTTACGACAAACGCGGGGTCAGTACGTTTGGAAACAAACGCTTTCCATTCCTCATTTGATATATAATGTCGATATATCTTTGGAGGTTCAGCTGTTGTGTTTCCTTCTTTATCTTTAAGTAGAAGTTTGAGAGATGCGATCTAAATCCACGATGGATTTTGCCAGCAACTCTCAATACATAATTCTTTCGTCCTTCATCAAGGACAAAAGATGCCTCCAATGAAAAAAATTATAAGTAAAGTATTTCAATGAAAATATTTATAAATGACAAAAGATTGGATCAAAAAATTTACTTGAATATCATTCCAGATGATATCTTTGGCATCCTTCAATGCCTTATCTCTCCAGTCGTCAATTGTTATTGGAATATTTTGACGAACAACAGCCCCAATGTAGCTCACAAACATTGCGCTGTGGGGGTCAACTGGCTGACCACTTTCATTCCAACCAACCTAATAAACTCATATAGTAAGTACATGCTATTAAAAAAACCTAAAAAAATACACAACAAACAGAGTATAGTACAGTATTACCTCAAACTTGGTCCCATTGCTCCTAGCTTTAATGACTTTTTGCATGATAGTTGCACCACGTTTGACTTCATTTTCATAAGTCCTACTGGTGCCAACTTCTTCATTTTGACATTCTAAATCTCTGTTTGTATCCATTTAACTACAACAAGTTCAACATGCAGTTTAGTATAACTTCAACAAGCTCAACATGCATCATGCATTATTTTAAACAAGCTCAACATGTATCAGTATATATATTTTAAACAAGCTCAACATGCATTTTAATGATTACAAAAAATAAATAACATCAATACCTGAATAATGGTTCGAAGAAGGATGAAATGCAAAGAAAAGAGCGAACGGAGAAATTTCACAGCAATAAATGTCACAGAAAAACGGTTTTGAAGAAATACGTAATGAGGGTTACGTATTTCAATGAAAATATAAGGTTCGAAATGATCTTGGATGGAAATAAGGTTCGAAATGAAGGAGATGATCGTGGAAATACAGTTCGTAATGAACGAGATTATAGGGTTTGCAAAAGAAGAGAAGAACGATGAAGGTTGAGATGATAGTGTAGATTACGTAATGAAGAGGAAACTGAAGAGGTTACTGTTATATATATAACCCTTTTACAGCGCTTTTTTATAACCCTTTTACAGCGCTTTTACAAAGAGCGCTATAAAAGGCTAAGCCTTTTACAGCGCTTGTTATAAAAGCGCTGTAAAAGGCGTAATTATTTAAATTTTTAAAAAGACTCTTTTACAGCGCTTTTACAAACAAGCGCTGTAAAAGGCCTCATTGTTTTAGTATGTTATATAATGTTTTTTTAATAGCCTTTTACAGCGCTTGTTCAAAGAAGCGCTGTAAAAGGCCTTATTTAAATTTTTAAAAGACTCTTTTACAGCGCTTATCCCAACAAGCGCTGTAAAAGGCCTTATTATGTTATTTTTGTGTTTTGTTATGTTATTTTTTAAACAAGCTCTGCAAAACCCACATAGTCCCACCAAAATATCTTCACCAAACATCAAAGTCCTTTTATGCATCTTCTTCGCAAACATCAAAGCTAACTCTTTCAATCTTCACCAAACATCAAAGTCCTTTTTATCTCTTTACATTCCCTTTCATTCTTAAATCGTAACTTGATCTTCAGGTTCATTGCCATGTTGCGAAAAATGGGTTTGTTAACAATGTGTCTGATGTTTTTGTTAACAATGGATCTGATGTTTTTGTTAACAATGTGTTTTTGGGGATTCCCATGATGCGTAAAAGGTGTTTGAAGAAAATCTTGTTAGAGAAAGTCATGTTAGTTATCTGATGAATATTATTTTTAAAGTCTTTTACAGCGCTTTTTAAAAAAAGCGCTGTAAAAGACATGCACTTTTTTTACATGCATAGTTCTTAAGAATTGTAATTGTCCAAATTTACATAAACATGCAATAATCACTGGTTATGCTTGCCTTCTTAGACAACAATAAAACAAGAATAGAACCAGAATAATTCAGATTATATAATACCACAATAATTCAATAAAACCAGAATAGAACCAGAATAGAACAATAATTCAGATTACAATAGGTTTACCACAAATTTCAATTATCAAACTATTACGTTGACTCTCAAAATAGAAACCTTTTCCATTATTACTTGACCATGTCACGTGCCTAGTATTTTTTCAAACCAATACGACTCAATTCTCTTTCTGTGATTGAAGAAGATAAACTATTTTTAACTTTACAAAACTCTACTCAAATCACTACGCCAAAAACAGCATTTTACAACGCTTTTTTTAAGCTTTCTATAGCGCTTTTTCAAAAAAAAAAGCGCTGTAGATTCGAGCGCTGTAAAAGCTACAACAGCGCTTTCAAAAAAGCGCTCTTAAAGGCACCCTTTATAACGCGCGCTTATTATGCACCTTTTACAGCGCTTGTTGTAACAAGCGCTGTAAAAGGCATACCCATATTTCATATATTTGGGGTACCTTTTACAGCGCTTTTTTGTAAAAAGCGCTGTAAAAGGCATACCCATAATACATATTTGGGGTACCTTTTACAGCGCTTTTTGTAACAAGCGCTGTAAAAGGCATACCCATAATACATATTTGGGGTACCTTTTACAGCGCTTTTTGTAAAAAGCGCTGTTAAAGGTGTTATTTTTTTTTTTTAACCCTGTATATATTTTAAAAGCGTTTTTTAGCTTTTTATGGCACTTTTTTTATAAAGCGCTGTCTTTTATCTTTTTATCCAAAATTAGTTTGAACCAGTTCACACAACACAACACATCCAGAATCACTAATTTTAGAACATATTCATGTGCATGTTAAAACAGAAACAGAATCAGTAACACAACCAGAACCAGAACCAGAACAATGATACACAATAATTTACAACATATTTGGTATGAATATACATTGAATCTAATTTACAACATATTTGGTATGAATATACATTGAATCTAATTTACAACATATTTATATGCAAGTTTATATACTGTCCTATGATCATATACATATAATAACTATGCACCATATAATATTCAGTCCCTTGCAGCATGCTATTTCCCAGAAAATCAAATAATTTTCATTTCAAGCACATACTCACACCATTCCTCCTTTAATTCCATCAGATCTTGCTCAGAATATGAAGGACTGGAATGTTCAAAGTACTGCAATATAAAAATTGAACATATTATATTAAGTTAGTTTCAAATATATAGATAATTTATATATGAAAATCATATAATCAAAATACCGTACCGTTTCTGGGATAATAGTTTTATTCTTGTCAACAATCTCCTTCATGAATCTCAATACATAGTACCCAGAGTTGATATTGTTTGTTTGACGAGGGCACTTTATTGGGATCCATGTAATATTATTAGACTTTTGCTTCGACACTACCGCACCTCTTTGAGCTCGAAAAACTTTTAATGCACTATAAAATGAATAAATGTGATTATTTTAGCATGAACAAACACTTATTTATATATATGTGTAACAAAAATAAATGAATATTACTTACGTGTCGAACAAAGTCTTGATTTCGGAGTGATTGTTGTAATCGCCATGCAAGGGATCCAAATAGTATACAACTTCAGAGACGGCATTGATTGCAAATAGCACCCAATGTGCCCTACAACAACAAAAAATTGGTTACACAATTTGGTCTATACACAACTAATAAATTAAATTCTCATCAATTAAAAAAGATAAAATTACGTACCCTGAATTATATGGTGCTAAGAACAATTTATCATTTGAAATATTTCCTAAAAACATATTTACAATGTATTTCTTTACATTGTCTTCATCCAGTTTCCACATGGACGTTTTATGCGGAGAGAAGAATGAGTATTTATTCGATAATTTCCTAGGGCACACGACCTTCTCATGCAAAAACCTTCAATGAAAATTTTAAACTAGATTAATTACCAATACATTTAATTAATTACCAATAAATGCAATTAAAAGTATTTTTTACCTTATATACAAGCTCATTACAGTTGCACTGAGCTCCTTATGTTCGAGAAGCTCGTATACGTGCTCCTTGTCGAATAATTCCTCATACTCCTCTCCGAATATTTCTTTATTCATATGTATCATGCGGCAATCGTCGCTGCTGCATAGGTTCTTTTTTACTTGAATGTCAAGACACGCCCCGTATTTACCAAGGCGTGGCTGACTTATTTTAGGAAGAGCAGCAGCAGCGACTGATTTGCCACGATCCAATTTTTTTATTGCTGCAAATTTGGCAGCTTTATTGGCAGCTCTATTAACCTCCAATTTTTGAGGTTTGCTGCTTTTTTTTTTTATGTACGGGTGGTTTATTTATTTGGACCTACAAAAATGAGGTTAAATGTTAGTTTATTGAATCTGAAAAAATTGACAAAGCTTATGCAATAAATGTGACAAACCTTATCGGGAGACGTCACTGATTTGTTTCTGGGAGGGCTCTTAATGAGGGCAACAAGGTTAGTGGGCCATGCCACGTAACTACCGATAGCTTCGCCCAATGACTGCATATCTCCGTCGTTGTCCGGTATCGGCAACGGTGCAGTTGGTTCGAAAGCAACAGTAGGCGATACCTTGACATGGCCTTTTGGGATCGGAGTATTGTGCAATACTTCTCCCAAAGTATTGTACAATTTTGCTTTTCCCACCATCCGATGAGTGGGCGAGGACAAGTATAGAAAACACGAAGTGACACCCTAAATCAATAGTTAAAACATAAGTACAGTTAATATATAATATTGTTTAATGCATAAGTAATTACATAAGCAAGTAAGTAATTAATTACCTCGGGAATAATTTTCAAACCGACGTTGCAACTCCCGCTTTCACTCTCCATTTGTAGTTCACCTTGGAGCTGAACCGGAAGTTGCTTGTCTTTATTTGTATTCACCAATTGTGCCACTTGCTCAGATAGGATTCTGAGCTTCTCTAATACTTCCTCGTTGGAAGGTTTTTGGCGCTTCTCTTGAGGAAAAAAGCTTCTGGGAGTTACGCCAAATCCCTTCCCCCTAACTCGGCCGGAATATTCAGGAACATTAAAAACTTTGCCCAAAATATCCCGGCAACTATCCTTGTTGCCCTCTTCACATTCAGAACTTTGAGAGATGGTCTCCTAAAATACATGTAACATTAAAATAGTTAAGTTCATTATCATTTTTAAAATACAATATTAAAAAGTATTCAAGTGATAAATACAATATTGAAAAATATTAAAGTCATAATATACTTACACAAAGTTCTATTACTTTTTGAACATTTTGGTTATCAACCACTCCATCTTTATTTACCCTAGCTTCCTTCCACAAGATGTGACGACCCAACGGTTGATTGGTTTGGGTCTCTTGTCGCTATTCGCTAAAACAAAATATTAGTTAGAAACTATAGTTTATAATACAAATTCATTCATTATATAAAAGTGATGTTTAATTACTTACAAGCCCTTGATCAAGGCGTGCATATCCCATACGTGATTTTCTGTATGGGTGCGTCGGGTTTCTTGCCCTTTCGCGATTTGCCTTACTAATGTTCTATATAAAAAAATAGCAATTATGTAAAAATTTAAAATACGATGCGAATATAAATAATAAAACACACAAATGCTAATAAATTAATCACTTACGACAAACGCGGGGTCAGTACGTTTGGAAACAAACGCTTTCCATTCCTCATTTGATATATAATGTCGATATATCTTTGGAGGTTCAGATGTTGTGTTTCCTTCTTTATCTTTAAGATAGAAGTTTGAGAGATGCGATCTAAATCCACGATGGATTTTGCAAGCAACTCTCAATACATAATTCTTTCGTCCCTCATCAAGGACAAAAGATGTCTGCAATGAAAAAAATTATAAGTAAAGTATTTCAATGAAAATATTTATAAATGACAAAAGATTGGATCAAAAAATTTACTTGAATATCATTCCAGATGATATCTTTGGCATCCTTCAATGCCTTATCTCTCCAGTCGTCAATTGTTATTGGAATATTTTGACGAACAACAGCCCCAATGTAGCTCACAAACATTGCGCTGTGGGGGTCAACTGGCTGACCACTTTCATTCCATCCAACCTAATAAACTCATATAGTAAGTACATGCTATTAAAAAAACCTAAAAAAATACACAGCAAACAGAGTATAGTATAGTATTACCTCAAACTTGGTCCCATTGCTCCTAGCTTAAATGACTTTTTGCATGATAGTTGCACCACGTTTGACTTCATTTTCATAAGTCCTACTGGTGCCAACTTCTTCATTTTGACATTCTAAATCTCTGTTTGTATCCATTTAACTACAACAAGTTCAACATGCAGTTTAGTATAACATCAACAAGCTCAACATGCATCATGCATTATTTTAAACAAGCTCAACATGTATCAGTATATATATTTTAAACAAGCTCAACATGCATTTTAATGATTACAAAAAATAAATAACATCAATACCTGAATAATGGTTCGAAGAAGGATGAAATGCAAAGAAAATAGCGAACGGAGAAATTTCACAGCAGTAAATGTCACAGAAAAACGGTTTTGAAGAAATACGTAATGAGGGTTACGTATTTCAATGAAAATATAAGGTTCGAAATGATCTTGGATGGAAATAAGGTTCGAAATGAAGGAGATGATCGTGGAAATACAGTTCGTAATGAACGAGATTATAGGGTTTGCAAAAGAAGAGAAGAACGATGAAGGTTGAGATGATAGTGTAGATTACGTAATGAAGAGGAAACTGAAGAGGTTACTGTTATATATATAACCCTTTTACAGCGCTTTTTTATAACCCTTTTACAGCGCTTTTCCAAAGAGCGCTATAAAAGGCTAAGCCTTTTACAACGCTTGTTATAAAAGCGCTGTAAAAGGCGTATTTATTTAAATTTTTAAAAGACTCTTTTACAGCGCTTTTACAAACAAGCGCTGTAAAAGACCTCATTGTTTTAGTATGTTATATAATGTTTTTTTAATAGCCTTTTACAGCGCTTGTTCAAAGAAGCGCTGTAAAAGGCCTTATTTAAATTTTTAAAAGACTCTTTTACAGCGCTTATCCCAACAAGCGCTGTAAAAGGCCTTATTATGTTATTTTTGTGTTTTGTTATGTTATTTTTTAAACAAGCTCTTCAAAACCCACATAGTCCCACCGAAATATATTCCTCTTCACCAAACTCCACCTCAAAGTCCTTTTATGCATCTTCTTCGCAAACATCAAAGCTTCCTCTTTCAATCTCCACCTCAACACCCTTTTTATCTCTTTACATTCCCTTTCATTCTTAAATTGTAACTTGATCTTCAGGTTCATTGCCATGTTGCGAAAAATGGGTTTGTTAACAATGTGTCTGATGTTTTTGTTAACAATGGATCTGATGTTTTGGTTAACAATGTGTTTTTGGGGATTCCCATGATGCGTAAAAGGTGTTTGAAGAAAATCCTGTTAGAGAAAGTCATGTTAGTTATCTGATGAATATTATTTTTAAAGTCTTTTACAGCGCTTTTTAAAAAAAGCACTGTAAAAGGCCCTTTTAAAAATTAAACAATGAGACATTTTACAGCGCTCTTATTACCAAGCGCTGTAAATTGTCTCATTGTTTAATTTTTAAAAGGGCCTTTTACAGCGCTTTTTAAAAAAAAAGCGCTGTAAAAGACATGCACTTTTTTTACATGCATAGTTCTTAAGAATTGTAATTGTCCAAATTTACATAAACATGCAATAATCACTGGTTATGCTTGCCTTCTTAGACAACAATAAAACAAGAATAGAACCAGAATAATTCAGATTATATAATACCACAATAATTCAATAAAACCAGAATAGAACTAGAATAGAACAATAATTCAGATTACAAATAAAACCAGAATAGAACAATAATTCAGATTACAAATAAAACCAGAATAGAACAATAATTCAGATTACAACAATAATTCAGATTACATGCATGGCTTATATAAAACAATTAAACATGTACATTAAGATGCCCTTCTTCTTTTCCTGGTGGGATTCACATTTGTTTGTCCATTTACAATACGAAACGATGGATTAATCCAAATTCCCTCATCATGATCATCTCTAAGATATAAACCATCATCAGTTGAATCAATTTCATGTGGTTGTTGTGATGTTGCAAATAAAAGATCATTACCAACATCTTCATCATTGTTGTTATCATCACTTATTTTATTGGTCGATAGGACAATAAACCATTTATCATCAGAAGGATCGGTGACATAAAACACTTGTTGAGCTTGCGACGCTAAAATAAAAGGCTCGTCTTTGTATCCCACCCTATTAAAATCAACAAGCAAGAATCCTGACTCATCAATCCGAACGCCATTATTATTATCGACCCACTTGCAACCAAATATGGGAACACGAAACATTGTGTAGTCTAACTCCCATATGCGCTCGATAACCCCAAAATATGATAGATTTGCATATATTGGGTTTTTGTCTTTTGCACTTGAGACATGCATCGCTTCAGCTACGAGAGTGACTCCACTATTTTGCATAGTGGTCTGATCATCTTGTTCTTCGGTATAAAATGTGTAGCCGTTAATAACATAACCAGTGTAAGAAAAGACATGTAAGCTCGGACCATTTGCTAGCCACCTCAATCTCTGTGAAATTGATCTGGGGTCTATGTCAAATTTTGACTTTATGTGATTTTTTAACCATGGTATAAAACTTCGATTGTGCTCTCGAGTTATCCAATTTTGATTCCTATTCATGTTCAAACGAGATAACTGATCCATGTGTATTGTAACATATGGTTGAACCTCATCATCATTGTGCAGAACATACAATTGTGCCTGCTCCAATTCTGTCCTTGATATAGTCAGTAGTCTCCTTCCAATTATCCCTTCTCCTAATAGTCTTCCCGAATGACGAGACATGTGAAGCCCTATGGATTCAATATTGGACAGATATTCAGTACAAAATTCAGCAGCCTCTTCAACAATGTATCGTTCAGCAATACAACCTTCTGGTCGACTTCTACTTTTTACGTACCCTTTTAATATTTTCATATATCGTTCTATCGGATACATCCATCTCATATAAGCTGGCCCACAAAGTTGTGTCTCCTTAACCAGATGAACAGTAAGGTGAACCATTATATCAAAAAACGATGGTGGGAAATGCATTTCAAGCTCACACAAAGTAACAACAATTTCCCTCTGCAATGTCGGTAATTTCTGAGGGTCGATCACTTTACTACAAATTTCCCTGAAGAAGAAACATAATCTAGTTAATGCTAGTCGAACTTTTTCAGGTAAAATGGAACGTATACCTATTGGTAGCAAATGCTCCCTTAGAATATGACAATCATGGGTCTTCAAACCTTTTAACTTGAGGTCTTTCATACAAACCAAATTTCTAATGTTCGAAGAGTATCCTTCTGGAACTTTAACTTCATGTAGAAATTTACATAAAACAATTTTTTCCTTTCTAGATAGAGTATGAGCGGCTGGAGGTAGATATGTGCGATTTCCTTTCTTTACTGGAGCCAATTCATTTCTTATTCCCATATCGACCAAGTCCAATCTTGCGTTGATGCCGTCTTTAGACTTTCCTGGAACATTGAGTAACGTACCAATAACACTATCAAATACATTTTTTTCAATATGCATCACATCGAGGAAATGTCTTATATACAATGACTTCCAATATGGTAATTCAAAGAAAATTGACTTTTTCTTCCACCCAGTTTTGACCAGCTCTCCCGCAAAAGGTTTGCCAAATTTATTGGTCAAACCTTGTACTTTTTCAAGTATTTAATGCGTTATGGGCAAAATGGTAATTTTAATAAATATCTAGTTTTGAGATATTTGTTAATTATAATTAATATATATAAATACATATATATGTTTGTGTGGAGGGAAAAAGGAAAGAGATAGAAAAGAAATAAAAGGAAATAGAAGGAAAGGAAATTAGAAGAAAGGAAAACCAAAGGAAAATAGAAATCCTTCCTCTCTCTCCCTGCCTCGCGAGCTTATCTTCCCCCTTCCTCCATTGTTGTTCATTTTTGCTTTCTTTGCTTCCCTTTTAGTTCCAAAATAGAAACCCAAGGATTGTGGGTGAGTAAGATCAAGTTCCCAGCTTCTTCCTTCCTCCCGGATTCGAAAACGGAGTTAGGGATTTCTAAAACCGTCAAACACAAACCTCCCCGTTTCATCTAGATCTAGAAGGGAAAGTTGTTCACTACCCCACTACGGTGCTAGGGAACCAACTTTGGAAGCGACGTTGCGAGCGAAGATTTTACCGGATTTACTCGCGGTACCGGAATCGCACGTGAAAGCTAACGTGAAGGTAAGGGCTCCTTCCAAACTTTTAGTTTGCATTTAGGGCCTTATCTGTGGTTGTGTGGAAAAGAATTTGTTAGGGTTGAAGTGTTGATTTGGGGAAAATGAATCTAAGGCTTTAGGGGTAAAATCTTAGAGTTAGGTTTTGGTTATATTGATGAATGTTTCGGGGAAAAAGAATTTAACTCATTTAGGTATGATTTTGAGTAAATAAAACTTGTTGTGTTTGAGTGGTGGATTTGTGTTGATTTGTGTTCGTCGTATTTGACGTGTTCTTAATTAATACTGATGAAATTGTTATGTGTATGGTTGGATTTTGTGGAGAAAGGAATTGATGTGTTTTGGTGTGAATCGTGGATTGAATTTGATAAATGTTTGAGTTTGTTCTGTGTGGAATTTGAAAATCATTAAGTTAAATAAGTATTAAGAATGGGGAATCTCTTAATGTCTTGTTTACTTAATGTTTGTTTGTGAAAATCGTTTAAGTTAACTGGATATTAAGAATGGGGAATCTCTTAATGTCTTGGTTACTTAATGTTGTTTTGAAAATCGTTTAAGTTAACTGGATATTAAGAATGGGGAATCTCTTAATGTCTTGGTTACTTAATGTTGTTTTGAAAATCGTTTAAGTTAACTGGATATTAAGAATGGGGAATCTCTTAATGTCTTGGTTACTTAATGTTGTTGTGAAAATCGTTTAAGTTAACTGGGTATTAAGAATGGGGAATCTCTGAATGTCTTGGTTACTTAATGTTGTTTTGAAAATCGTTTAAGTTAACTGGATATTAAAAATGGGAAATCTCTTAATGTCTTGGTTACTTAATGTTGTTTTGAAAATCGTTTAAGTTAAAAGAATATTAAGAATGGGGAATCTCTTAATATGTCTGTTTGCTTAATGTTTGGTGTGAAAATCGGTTAAGTTAAATGAGTATTAAAAATGGGGAATCTTTTAATATCTGCATTTATTTAACGATTGTTGTAGATGGAGTCAGTGTATGCTCATGCATTTCATTATGGTAAATTGTGTTGACCCGTGATAGGTGGCACCTCGGTAAACAGTACTGACCCGTGATAGGTGGTACGTTTACGATTTACGTTTTGGTAAATTGTGCTGACCCGTGATAGGTGGCACCTCGGTAAATAGTACTTTGGCCTGTGATAGGCGGTACGTTTACGATTTATGCTTTTTCTTTTAGTAAATCGTGCTGACCCGTGATAGGTGGCACCTCGGTAAACAATATTGACCCGTGATAGGTGGTATGTTTATGATTTACGTTTTTTAGTAAATCGTGCTGACCCGTGATAGGTGGCACCTCGGTAATTGGTACTTTGGCCTGCGATAGGCGGTACAATTATGATTTATGACCCTTCGAGGAGGGTTTTGGTTTGGAATTCTGAGTCCATGCATTTTGGCATATACGCATTGCATTAGGGTGCTTGGCACACGAGTCGTGTTTGATTCAAGTTATGATTGAGTGTTTGAATTTGAGATGTCATTGTGATTGTGTTGAAATTGCTAAGTGTTATGTATTGAATATCGTGTGTAAGTGTGTTGGATTGTAAAACTATTTCGAAACCCAATTGGTCGTGATGATTGGGTGGGAATTGCTAAGTGTTAAGAGTTGGAGTTGTGTTTGAATATGATTGAGTTAGTTTATGTATTTTTGGAAGAATTTACATGGGAATCGATTTCCCAATCGATTTGATGAGTTAGAGGGACTTCGTAAATTTGCCAAAATCGATTTACCCAATCGATTTTGTAATATGTTTTTCAAAACCATTTAAGAAATCGATTTAGCAAATCGATTGGATTCATTACAGGAGCTCAGCAAAATTGACGAAATCGATTTGGTAAATCGATTGGCTTCAATACAGGGGCTCAGTTTTTCATTCAATCGATTTCCCCAATCGATTGATTTAAGCCCAGAGTTCAGTTTTCACTAAAAACTTTCAGGAAATCGATTTCCCCAATTGATTGGCTTAGTTGAAATTCTTATTTTGAGTTAGATAATTGATTGCTCAATTGGTTCATCAACGAATTGGTCCGTTGTTTATGACTTGATTGATTTGAGACTTATTTTAATTTAATTTTCAGTTGGTAAGCATTGTACGAACTTTTAGCATATGGAAAGGTTATTTTGTGCATTTAAAAACCTAAATGTTATGTGTTAACTGTTAATTTCGGTTGGTGACCCTTTACAACTATTGTGGAAATTTGGGTTTTGCCCTCAGATGAGAGCCAGGACGTTCCTACCAGTTCGTACCCTACAGATGGGAATGTAGATGGGAATGCTTGACTGGAGCTATGTTAGGAGGATCTTACGGGGCGCGTGGAGATCACTCAGGGTGTATAGCTAAAGTTTTTTTTTGGTAGAATGATCATATTAGGATGACATAGAGGGAACATATGTCTTTCTTTTGGATTACGTTATTTTGAACTGGAAAACTGTACCTTTACTAATATTGTCAGTATGACATCTTATTTGAATGCGTTCTATGTATCATTTGTCGTTGTGTAAATACTTTGGGTTCGTATTTCAAGAGAACTATTCCGCTGTGTATCAATTATATTGACTTGTATGATTATTCAAAGGTATTTCACTTAATTATTCTTTGTTTCATTTTAATTTCTTTTGAAAAAAAAAATACACCCTCGCTTAGAAAAACGGGGTGTTACAATTTATATAACTAAAAATCCAATTAGACAAATAGGGGTTACATCTTGTTTCACTCATCCCTAATAAATAGGGTTTAGTTACTCATGACAGAGATACAAAAAACAAAGATTAGAGAAGAATTACTAGAAAGATTCATGATAAAACTCCTCCAATGGTGTTAGAAATGGTCGTCCTTGAGTTTCTTTGCTATGACACAAGTCTCCAAACTTTCCAATAGCCAAAAACGATCTCTAGAAAGTTAGAAAAACGTGTTTTTATGAATTCTCCAAGCGCGTTTGGGCTGATTCAGGAATGCAGAAATGTGCCTCAGGTGTGGGATTTGTGCTTCAACCAAACATCATCTATTGTCTGACGTTTATTGCATTATTCCCCTATTTTGAGTCCGAATTTGGCTCTGATGCCTTCATGAAAGTTGTAGCTATTGAGCTTAGATTTCATTTTCACTTAGTTTGACTCCAATTGGACATATACAACATGATATATGACTGTAAAGCCCCACATAGGTCATGTTGATTTCTCACTAAAATTTAGCAATGCACTAAAACAAAGAAACAAAGCAAAACTATAAAAAAATATCTACTTAATCAGGAAACAAGAAAATAAACATTTGATTAAATCAAAGAACTAAAATCAACAAAATATATCAAATAACTTCTTAAATTAACTAATGATTGAATATAAATAAGACTAAAAATAGTGAAAAATATGCATATGATGAAGAGTTATCATACTTTTAAGTGGTGTCATTACTTTATGCAAGAATCATTTTTTTTTAAATATAATTACGTTAAGTGACATAGCATTGTCACAAATAATGAGATCTATATTGAAGCACCTAAAAAAAATGCTCATGAATCCATTTTGAAACTCAATCCCCTTACGAACGAGGTTCTGACATATTTTGGGGCAACAATTGTGACACCCTAAACTCCAAAATAATATATATATATATATATATATATATATATATATATATATATATTTATAATAAATTATATCATATTCATATTAAATTTCCAGCGGAAAAATAAAAATCTATTTTCAAGAAAATAAAAAAAATATTTTTAATTAAGATATCACGTTTCTCAAAAATAAAAAGAACATGTAACACCCCGTTTTTCAAAGCGAGAGTGTATTTTTTTTTTCCAAGAGAAAATTAAAATAAAACAGAGAAATAAATAAGAAAATACCTTTGGATAAATATTTAAGTCATTTCAAATTATAAGCAGCGGAAAAGTTTTTCGAAATATGAATCCAAAGTATTTACACCTCAAAAAAATGGTACATGGAACCCATCGAAAATAAACTGTCATGCTGACAATATTAGTAAAGATACAATTTTCCAATTTAAAATAAATGCAATTCAAAATAAAGACATATATTCCCTCTATGTCAACCTAATCTGATCATTCCACAAAACTATACATCCTGAGTGATTTTCACGCGTCCCGCAAGATCCTCCTAACATAGCTCCAGCCAGGTGTTTCCAACTACATCCCCATCCACAGGATACGGACCGGTAGGATGGTCCTGGTTCTCATCTGAGGGCAAAGCCCAGATTTCCAGAATAGTTGTAAAGGGTCACCAACCGAAATTAATAGTTAACACATAACATTTAAGTTTTTAAATGCACAAATAACCTTTTCAACTTAGCATGCATCTTAAAGGGTTTTCCATATGCTAAAAGTTCATACAATGCTTACCAAATGAAAATGAAATCAAAATAAAGTTCTCAATCCATCAAGTGATACATAACTGAATAGAACGTTGATAAATCAATTGAGCAATCGATTATCTAACTCAAAATAAGAATTTATACTGAGCCAATCGATTGGGAAATCGATTTCCTGAAGGGTTTTAGTGAAAACTGAACTTTGGGCTTAAATCAATCGATTGGGAAATCGATTGAATGAAGAACTGAGCCCCTATTTTAAAGCCAATCGATTTTGTCTATTTGGCTGAGTTCCTGTCTTGGCCAAATCGATTGGCCAATCGATTGTTCAATATGTTTTCAAGATTCAAGAAAACAGGAAGCATACCAATCGATTGTTCAATATAAAAGTCCCTGTAACTCATCAAATCAATTGGGAAATCGATTTCCCTGCATATCCTTCCAAAAATACATAAACTAACTCAATCACATTCATACACAACTCTAAATCTTAACACTTAACAATTCCCACACAATCACCACGACAAATTGGGTTTCGAAATAGTTTTACAATCAGTCACACTTACACACAAAATCAATACATCACACTTAATCATAACTTGATTCAAACACGACTCGTGTGCTAAGCACCCTAATGCAATGCGTATATGCCAAAATGCATGGACTCGGAATTCCAAACCAAAACCCTCCTCTAAGGGCCGTAAATCATAATTGTACTACCTATCGCAGGCCAAAGTACCAATTACCGAGGTGCCACCTATCACGGGTCAGCACGATTTACTAAAAAGTGTAAATCATAAACGTACCACTTATCACGGGTCAGTATTGTTTGCCGAGGTGCCACCTATCACGGGTCAGCACGATTTACCAAAAGAAAAAGCGTAAGTCGTAAGGGTACCGCCTATCACAGGCCAAAGTACTACTTACCGAGGTGCCACCTATCACGGGTCAACACAACTTACCAAAAAGTAAATCGTAAACGTACCACGTATCACGGGTCAGTACAGTTTACTGAGGTGCCACCTATCACGGGTCAGCACAATTTACCAAATGAAATGCATGAGCATACACTAACTCCATTCACAACAATCATTAAGTAAATGTAGATATTAAAAGATTCCCCATTTTTAATACTCATTTAACTTAAACGATTTTCACGCCAAACATTAAGCAAACAGACATATTAAGAGATTCCCCATTCTTAATATACTTTTGACTTAAACGATTTCCACAACAAAACATTCAGTAAACAAGACCTTAAGAGATTCCCCATTCTTAATACTCATTTACTGAAACGATTTTCCAAAACAAACATCAAGTAAACAAGACATTAAGAGATTCCCCATTCTTAACGCCCAGTTAACTTAAACGATTTTCAAAACAACATTAAGTAACCAAGACATTAAGAGATTCCCCATTCTTAACACTCGTTTAACTTAATGGTTTTCAAATTCCACACAAAACAACCTCAAACATACATTCACATTCAATCCATAATTCACACCAAAACACATCAATCAACAAACGTCAAGTATGAACACGCCAAGTACGATGAACACAAATCAACACAATCCACCACTCAAACACACAAGTTTCATTTACTCAAAATCATACATAAATGAGTTAAAATTCATTTTCCACGAAACATTCATCAATATAACCAAAACCTAACTCTAATATTTTACCCATAAAGCCTTAAATACCTTTTTTCCCAAATCAATACTCCAACCCTAACAAAATTCATTTCCACACAACCACATATAAGGCCCTAAATGCAAACTAAAAGTTTGGAAGGAGCCCTTACCTTCACGTTAGCTTTCACGTGCGATTACAGTACCGTGAGTAAGTCCGGTAAAATCTCTGTTCGCAACGTTGCTTCCAAAGTTGTTCCACTAGCACCGTAGCACGGAGGTGAGCAACCTTCCCTTCTATCACTTCTTGAAAGGAGGCTTAGATCTAGATGAAACGGGGAGGTTTGTGTTTGAATCCCTAATACCATTTTTCTTCGTTTTCGAAACAACGAGGAAGTATGAAGCTGATAAAACCTTGATCTCTTATCCACTAGTCCTTGGGTTTCTATTCTTGAAGTCAAAGAACGAAAAAGGAAGCAAAACCAACGAATGAAGAAAAAGGGAGAAGGTGGGTTCGCGCGGCAAAGGAAGAAGAAGGAGTTTCTCTGTTTTCTTTCCTTTGCTTTTCCTTTCTTTCTTTTTCCTTCTTTCCTTTCTATCTTCTTTTCTTTTTCCCTCCACACAAACATATATATATATATACATATATATATATATATATATATATATATATATATATATATTAATTATAACTTAACAAATATCTAGATATATATTAAAATTACTATTTTACCCATAACCTCTCCAATCCACTTTTGTCCAAAAATATCTACCCTCGTCGCAACTCAAGTGACAGATGCAATTCTTAGCAGCCCAAGATATTTTTAACGTAACTCTCTAGAATTAAATTCTTCGTAAAAGATCCACCGAAGTTAATTTAATTTACTGATCGACGATTAATTTTAATCGAGCATCAATATTACTTTTTGGTCCTTTAAACTCCCAAAATATTAATAATTTTGGCTAAAAAGCCTCCGAGTTCAATACCGATATGCACTAAAATACATAAAATACGCTTAAAAATTATGGGTCTTACAGAACACTTTAAACTTATTTTCTCCAT
Organism: Cicer pinnatifidum; assembly: GCA_037974775.1. Taxonomy (NCBI): domain Eukaryota; kingdom Viridiplantae; phylum Streptophyta; class Magnoliopsida; order Fabales; family Fabaceae; genus Cicer; species Cicer pinnatifidum. Next base: position 6,492,998 of record JBBPBR010000004.1, read on the forward strand.
TAAAATAGTGCAATCTTGATAAGCTTGATATAAGTATAATTACTTGATTTAATTTTAAAAACTTACTAGTACTTCTAAGGTTTTCACACAAAAATGCGTTTCAAATTAAATAAGTAAAATACAAATTAAAACTCTTATTCCCAATATTACCTATCAGAGCAGGGTTCCTCCCAAACATGAACTTCAAGACTCATTAACTTGTAATAACTGCCATTTTGCAAACGCAGGGCCAAGTCAGTCAAACACCAACAACGCATGAGGTGAGTTTCGAAATCATGATGACAGTATAATACAAGTAAGAAGAACACGCAAAGAATCATAATAGAAATGTATCATTACACAAACATTCCATCAAGAAAATATCACATTAGAAAGTCAAAATCATTCAAGAAAAATAAATAAATTTCACTATAACATCAAATCATCTAAGAGAAATTATTACCACACACGATACATATTAATCACAACAAACAATCACAATAAAATGAAATGCCATGCATGAGCTTAGACTCTACTATCATCAGTATCATTAATCATATCTCATGACATAAACTCATCGCAATTTTATAGAATCACTATCATCAATCAAACATCATCATTATCATCACATAAACGTATCACAAATTTATATCATAAATCACACATCATCATCAAATAAACTTACATTATACACAACAAATATTAAATATCATAATGATATCAAATATAACAATAATATCAAATATCACTATAATGTTAAATATGACAATAATATCAAATATCACACATTTAACGAAATTAAATCACTCAACACCTTATAAATATTTCTATTACACATTTTAATCTCACAATTTGCCCATTAATTATTTATCACTCAAAGGGTTACTGCCGTACGTAGTGAGCTCCGAATGAATCATTGGGAAATACGGTTTTCACGTTCATCTCATAATATATTATACTCATGACTTCATACGCTTCTCACCCCTTACCTTATTTCGACGCTTTCACACACGAATATGATTCCACGAGAAAACAACCTTTGTCCTTTGACTCTTTGTCCTTTAGTCGATCTAACTCGACAATTTATGGGTGAATGTTAAATTAAATTATGTGAAGACAATCTAAAAACTAAATTTTGAAATTCGGTAAAGGAAACTTACCATAAATCAGAAAACAAATTAGTGGATAATATAGCCACTTTTAATATGATCGTCTTGATGTTGATTTCACTCAAATCGGATTTACAATGAAGAAGAACGGTTCAAAATGGTGAATTTTATAAACGGAGAAGTCCGATATTTTAGAGAGAAATTGGGATGGTTAAAAATATGGGAAAGTGTGTTTAATTGACTAGCTAAATGAGTAAAACAACATATTAAAATTTGGACGAAAACGAAAGAAAATTTCTGGAAACACTTATCGAACACCAGTGCCAATTTTCATTCCTTTATTGCGGCTCGGACAATTCTGTTCCTATTACATACACCTTCTCCCTCTTTCGATACAATCTCTTTTTCTTTTTCTTTTTTAATTATTATTTTTTTTTATAATTATTTAATTAAGTTTTACTTTTGAACCTAACCCATAAAATACATTTTAATCATTTCTTTTATATTTTTTTTTTAAAATAAAACCAACAATTACTTGAACTAATTTTTTTTACACTTCCTTAAACAATCTCATTAATATAATATTACTAATATTTTAAAAATAATATTTTATAGAATAAAGTAATTAATCTTTAAAATACATTAATGATCAAAATTCTCATATTCCAAATAATCACTATAATAATACTTGTGTTTCCAGATACTCAAATTAAAATATTATCATAATTAGAGAATAATTAGAATTATAAAATAAATAAATATAACATTAACACTTTATACTAATTACTAAATCATAATAT
>JBBPBR010000004.1:6494938-6516651 GCA_037974775.1 Cicer pinnatifidum
ATATATATATATATATATATATATATATAATCACAATGTCATAACAAGTATATAAAAATAAAGAAAATCAAACACAATATCACTATTATCTCAAAATAATTATTTATAAAATAAATAAGTAAAAATATAAAATAATTATAAATAAATGAAATATATTACATGTATACTTAACATCAATCAAACGCACAGAAAAATATTGCATTAATAGGATACGCGTATATACACGTAAAATCGCATAAAAATCTTATTTTTTTTCAAGTATTACACTAAAATACTATTACTTTTAATAAAATATATAAAATAATAAAATAAAATATTTATTATTTATATCGCTCATTTAATATAATATATATCAAACTTGCAGTTCATAGAACACATCCATATATAAAAAATTATTCACAAAGTTTATCAACATAAATTCCATAATAATTTTAACATCAAATTAATTATTTAAAATCCTATTTAATTAATAAAATAATTTAATATAAAATTTTGGGTGTTATAACAATTTCCAATCAAAATCACCATGAATAAATTCTTGATCTCAATATTAATGAAGTACCCTGAAATGTCACAATATAATTACTCAAATAAAGAGACCGAAAGCAGATTTACTATCATTGACCATGCATTGTAGATTTGAAAGAAGAAACCATAAAAGGAGAAATGAAGGAATTGACGAACCTTCATCAATAATCATTATTATAGTCATTTTGAATAAATGGTTCTTCGATTAAATAAGGTGTTTATGCTTTCCATTTTTTGATTAACCAAATATTCTGTGTAGTTTTATATTGTTTCGTGGGTTTTATCACAACAATAAATTTTGATGAAAAAACAACATGGCCCCAGGTGCAGGATTTGCACTCCGGGCGCGCCTGGACAGATTCAAGATGTGAAAATATTGTGGAAATGTGATTTGGCGTAGGCTTCGCGCTACAAGCGCATATCATCTTATGTCTGGTGTTTAATGCATTTTCTCTTCTTTTGAGTCTGAATTTGGATATGGTGTCTGTATAAAAGTTGTAGCTATGGATCTTAGCTTTCATTTGTACTTTGTTTAACTCGAATTGGACCTCTAAAACTACAGATATGGCTGCAATACTCCATATAGGCCGTGTTGATTTCTCACCCAAATTCAACACTGCACTAAAACAAAGAAATGACGCAAAACTATGAAAAATATCAACTTAATCAAGGAAATAAGAACATAAGCATTTTATTAAATCCAAGAACTAAAATCAACAAAATATATCAAATAACTCCTTAAGTTAACTAATGATTGAAGATAAATGACACTAAAAACAATGAAAAATATGTATATGATAAAGAGTCATCAATGTGCATGTTATATAATTTGGATGATGATTACAAGAGACCCTATAATCACTTGAGATAATTATGGAAAGATCAAATGAAGAGGAAGTTGAATTTGAATGATAAGCGTTGAATGAATTATTTTTAATTTATAATTGGTTATTAGTGGATGACAGTGAATTTTGGTATAATATTGTGTTTGCTAACAAGTTCGTTATTTTCTAACAATGGAGATAGATTGACAAAGAAGTTTGTGGTGATGTATGAAATCGAAAATTCAATTTTAAAAGTGTTGTTCTTTGAGGACAACCAACATATTAAGTTTGGAGTTGTGTTGAACCTTCATCAGTCAAACATATTAAGGAGTAAAATAAGGTTTGTTAATAACAAAACCTTGGAAGTTGGGGGAACAAGCAAATTGGTGATTAAAAGAAGAAATGGGAAGACAGTAATGATAGAGAATGTACTGCATGTGCTAGGAATGAAGAGCAATTTGCTAAGCATTGGGCAGCTGATTCAAAAGGGTTTTCAAGTGATCATGAAGAACGATGCCTTAGAAACGTATGATGGACAGAAAAAGATGATACTCAAGGCTCCTCTTTCAAAGAACATAACTTTTATCATCAACATACAAGCTGCTGATATCTAATGTTTGAGCGCAACAAGTTCAATTGATGAAAGCTGGTTGTGGCATTCAAGATTTGACCATCTTAACTTCAGAAGCTTGCAGCAGCTAGGAGTTAAGAAGATGCTGAATAGAATTCCTATGGTTGATGTCCCTGAGAAGGTGTGTGAAGTATGTATGGGAGACAAACAACCAAGAAATTCCTTCAAATCACAAGTGCAAGCAAGAGCGGAGAACGTTCTTGGAGTGATTCATAGTGACATATGTGGACCATTTGAAGTGCCATCATTAGGAGGTAATAAGTACTTCCTAACTTTTGTTGATGAATTTAGTAGAATGTTATGGATTTATTTGATTAAAACCAAAGATGAGGCCTTGAAAACATTCAAAAATTTCAAAATAAAAATGGAGAAACAAAGTGGAGAATCCATCAAGGTGTTAAGAACAGATGGAGGGGGAGAATATACTTCACATGAATTCAAGGACTTTTGTATCAAGAGTGGAATTGAACATGAGGTAACAAATCCCTACACACCTCAACACAATGAAATAGCTGAAAGGAGAAATAGAACCATTCTAGACATGACTAGAAGCATGATAAAAGAGAAGGGAATGCCACTTAAGTTATGGGGAAAAGTTGCATCAACTATTGTCTATATTCTAAATAAATGTCGAACAAAGAAAAAAGAGAAAGTACCATAGGAGACCTGGAGTGGAAGAAAGCCAACAGTGGGGCATTTAAGAATATTCGGTGCTATATGTTTCAAGCATGTACCAAACCAGAAGAGGAGAAAGTTGCAAGACAAAAGTGAAGTAATGGTCTTGGTAGGATATCATCCAATAGGTGCCTACAAACTGTATGATCCCATCAGTGGCTAGGTGGTAGTCAGTAGGGATGTCAAGATTGCTAAACGTGAGAGCTGGAACTGGAAACAAAAGCAAATTTCCAGCAACCAACACTGGGACTGGGAGCAAGTGACCAGAAGCACAAACCATCGATCACAAATTCCTTTGCAAATACAGCATGAGCAGCATACAATTGGAAATAGAGATGAAAAGGGATTTGAATCGAGCAGATTTCGAAGAAGAAGAAAACCACCAACTCATTTACAAGAATTTGAAGTGTACAATAACGGTGAGATTGACAGCAGTGGAGATTTAGTGCATTTTGCATTATTTGTTGTAGAACCTTTAAATATTGAAGAGGCATTAAAGAAAGGACCTTGGAAGAAAACATTTGTGGAAGAGATCAATGCAATTGAGAAGAACCAAACATGGCACTTGACATATTTGCCTCCAAAACAGAAGCAGGTTGGAGTAAAGTGGGTCTACAAGTTGAAGCTGAATCCAAATGGAACAATTGCTAAGTACAAAGCAAGATTGGTTGCCAAGGGATTCCTGTAAAGAGTAGGCATACACTACTCTGAAGCTTTTGCTCTAGTGGCCAGAATTGAGACAATCAGGCTTGTGATAGCACTAGCATGTGCTAGAGGCTGGCTTATGTGTCAGCTTGATGTAAAATCTGTATTTCTGAATGGATGGCTGGAAGAAGAGGTGTATGTCTCTCAACCACTAGGTTTTGCGATTAAGGGAAAGGAGGATAAAGTACTCAGATTGAGGAAAACTCTATATGGTTTGAAGCAAGCACCAAGAGCTTGGAACAAAAGAATTGATGCATTTCTAATTGGCATTGGATTCATCAAATGCACAGTTGAATATAGAGTGTATGTAAAGCATTCCACACTGAATGGAGAGCCTGCAATGATCTTGTTATGCCTATATGTAGATGACTTATTGGTGACTAGTAGCAGCAACAAAGCAATTACAAAATTCAAAGAAATCATGAAGGATGAGTTCGAAATGACAGACTTGGGGAAACTAAGCTACTTTTTGGGCATGGAGTTTGCTGAGACTAAAGAAGGGCTACTGATGCATCAGAAGAAGTATGCTAGAGAAATTCTAAGAAGGTTCAATTTGGCTGATTGCAACTCCACAACCATTCCAATGGAGATCAATGCAAAGCTGGAAATCAAAGTTAAAGAAGAGTTGACACCCTATTCAAACAAGTTGTTGGGTCACTAAGATACTTGTCCAATACAAGGCCTGACATCTGCTATAGCTTGGGAGTGGTAAGCAGATTCATGGAGAGACCAACGCACACACATTAGCTGGCAGTGAAGAGAATCATGATATATGTCCAAGGCACAATTGGGCATGGCATTATGTTTGCAACATATTTGAACAATAAAAATGAAGACTCAGTGGGATATTCAGATTCAGATTGGTGTGGGGACAAGAATGATAGAAGGAGCACTTCAGGGTATGTGTTCAAATTCATGAAATCACCAATATCATAGAACTCAAAGAAACAGTCTGTGATAGCAATGTCATCATGTGAAGCTGAGTAAATTGTTGGCAGCTATGTAGCCTGCCAAGCATTATGGTTGGAATCATTAATAACAGAGTTGAAGATCGAAATTTGCAAGCCAATTCCATTGCTGATTGACAATATTTCAGCAATAAATCTGGCAAAGAACCTTGTGTCTCATGGAAAAAGCAAACACAATGAGACAAGGTTTCATTTCTTAAGAGATCAAGTTGGAAGAAACAAATTGAAGCTCATTTATTGTCAAACTGAGGTTCAACTGGCTGACATAATGACCAAGACATTGAGGGAAAGTGTTGGAAACCAAGATTGATCTTGCTAAGTGTAAATGCACTTATAAACTTGAATTAAGGGAAAGTGTTGGAAACCAAGATTGATCTTGGTTTGTGACAGAAAAACGAAGATTGGTTTTTGTATTCAGTATTTGTGTAATTCAAGATAGTTGATTGTATGTAACCAACTAACTAACTAACCACTTTGTAAGTTAGTTAGTTAGTAAGAAGTTAGTCAAAAACAATGTAATAGAGGCTATGTATAAATAGCATACTCATATCAATAAACAATAACAAACAATATTCATTTCATTGATTTTCCTCTTGCTCAGTTTTCACTTTTAGCTTGAAAACGCCAACAAGGATTTGTTGGAATTCAATTATGAGTGGTTAGTTCCACATTGACTAGGAATGGAGGCTATATTGGATATATAAGGAGAATGACCCATGAACCTAATGCCTTAATGTTTTGGGTTGAGATGTGGTATCTAAGTCTCTTAAGAATCATTGATGTTTATCTCATTCTGGATGTTGCGCTCCCATGGACTCCCCAACAAGTGGTATCAGAGCCTGGTTTGGCCTTGATGGGGGAGCAAAAAGCACTTGGATCAAGTGGATCAAGAGTAAAAAGGACTTGGATCAAGTCCAATGGTGGGAACTAATAATTGAGGGGGAGATTTGTTGGAATTCAATTATGAGTGGTTAGTCCCACATTGACTAGGAATGAAGGCTATATTGGATATATAAGGAGAATGACCCATGAAACTAATGCCTTAAGGTTTTGGGTTGAGATGTGGTGTCTTAGTCTCTTAAGAATCCTTGATGTTTAGCCCATTCCGGATGTCGCGCTCCCATGGACTTCCCAACAAAGATGCGACGAAGAAATTAAGGTTTGGTAAAGAAAACCAGTTATTAGGTGAAAAAACTACTTCGCAGAGAGGGTTTGGGAGAGTTCACAAATAAAGTGAAGAAATTAGTTCGCATAGAGAGTTTGGTGAATAAAACCAATTACATACATAAAATTAAAAGTGAGACTTTAAAAAGTAGAAACTTTATGAGATCCTATGACATTGCTTTTTTGATAAGCGCGTTAAAATACACTATGACAACACTTATAACAAAAACACTTTAAATATTATGATCATATGTCAGCACGTTTATAAAAAACGTTGTTAAAGGCTTTGTTATTAGTACATATGACATTGCTTTACAAAAAAACATTGTCTAAGACTCTGTGTATTTTTAAAACATAATACAACAATATTTTTATTTAACAATCGCTATTAAAGATGTGCTATAAAATCCATATTTTGGTATAGTGTGCTCATCATGTTTTCATGGAATCCTTACTTCGGATTGTATTTAGTTTATTGTCAAACAATGTTTTAAACTCATAGACCAAAGTTAACCTTATGAAGTTATGCCCAGGGAACCAGTTTAATATAGGTGGAAGTATGCATTTCGAAGTTTCATGGGTGATTTCAAGCAATTAATAAAAAATAAGACTAAGGTAAAACGGGTTGGAATACAGTTGCATAAATGACAATATTATATTTTTCACCCAACCTTTGCGACGTTGGTTTAGCCTTATAGCTTATCCTATTTGTTGCAATAAGTCTTTATTCTATTTTATTGTTAACGTCGCGTTGAATCAATAAATTGAACGATTATTTATTTTTGTATAATTAAATTAGATATCTTTTATTCGCAGCTATAGATATTAATTTTTTAAGTTGAATACAAAAATAAAAAATGTAACATTTAATTACGTAAACAATGTATCCAATTAAATTACACTTTAACACTATTTTAATTTGTTAAGTTAGCTTCTAAAATATATCAACAAATTTCTATATGGCTAAATATGGTTTCGAATAATCATATATACAAAAGACTAACATGTGTATAATAGTTAATGTATCTTTTTGGTCCTAAAATATGGTGTTGAATTAATAGAAAATACTAACATGTGTGGAGAGCCAATGATAATAAAGGACAACACATATAACTCAGATTGAGACATTGCAAACCCATTTGGTCTCCAAACTAGTATAAAATATGATTATTCTTTATATGTAATGTAGAAACATTAAAACAACTTATGAAAATGGTTTCGAATTTCTTAACCTTACTAATGTTGTTCCTTGCTGCTCTTATCCTTGTTTCACAAGGACTTGCTGATGTAAGCCCACAAATCTCCAAGACACCAATTCCTAAACCACCTAATTACAACATAAAAGGACAACTCGACACGAAACATATCGATCACGCGCAGGCCCCCTCCTCCTCCTCGAACGCATCCTCCCCATACTCCACCGCATCCCCCTCCACCAAGAAATAATAGACACTTTTTTACCCCTCCCCATTAACGATGGCATCCCCCTCCACCAAGACGTAATACCAGACATTATAATCCCCCAAATGTCAAATCCATTTCTAAATTATCCATGCAATAAAACATATTAATATCTATTTAATAAGAGGAACAAGTTACCAATGTGTCATGAATGAAATCATGATTAAAAAATTATGCTCTTTTACTCCAAATTTACAAATAAATAAAATTGTGTTGCTACTTATTGATCTTTTAGGTCATTTGTAATCACAAATACTTTAATAAATCATATTTAAGTATAAATTTATGTTCTATTTTGCTACACCATGTATCTATAATAAATTAAATAGGCTTTGTATAAAGCGGTTTGACTTATATAAAAATTTACGGCCTTATAACTATTATATACTCTTTTTAGATTTTTTTAGCATTTATTTAGATAAGTTAAAATATATATTACAATTAAAGATAATAAAAAAAATATCGGGAAACTAATAACACACTAGTTACTTAATATTTTTTTTTCTTTTTCTTTTGATATGATTGTCTACAAAGAAGTCACTTCATCTGTCTTTTTATACATTGAAGAGCTAATTTAGGATCAATGTTTCAACCAAATTATTTATAAATATGCATAACTATAGTTTCAAAAGCTATGCAAATGCATTTTGTAATGTTGTAATATGTGACGATCAAACCTATAATTTTTTATTATATTCTCAAAAAATAATTAATGTTTTTTTTCTTAAAACAAAATCTTTGGCCTATCTATTGCATTTTTGCAAAGGAAAAAATAAACATTATTAATGGTCAGTAGGGGGTGGGAATAGGTTAGACGGTCAGTTAGGGATCTGCGGCTAGCCTACTTATGGTCTGGTCTGACCTGTTTAATAAAAATGTTAGGTTCAAACTGTTTTTAAAGTCTATTTATTTAAATAGGGCAAATTCAAACGTATAAAAAAGTCTTTCATACCTGACAGGCCGACCTATATATATTTTATTATTTATTAATGTTCTTTTTTTTATTATTGTTTATTAATAATATTATTCCTATTTTAAAGCCTATATCAATATATCAATTAGGCTATCACTCAATGGTCGTTCCATATTCAGTAGCAATTCATTATTCTCCATGTCCTTTTCTTCTCCCATTCTTTTCAAGTTCAATCGTTCATATTATTATTTAATTATTATACTATGAAAGACTTCAATATTTACTACTTCAAAATCTTAATTTTTTTTTTAATCTTATCTTTGTATTCCTTAAATAAAGTTAGCCTTTGTAAAATCTCTTAAAACTTTTCTAGAAACTCCATTGAAGTTGTTCTAGTTTTAGGTTTTATAAATAAAAATAAATCATAAATAAAACCAGTATATGTGAGTTTGTAAAAACTAGTAAAAAAAATGCATAAAATAGGTGCAATCCCTTTAGAAGTGTTTTAGAGTTGATAATAATATTAATTATATTATTACTGAATATGTCCGAGTTTTTTTGAGAGAATTTGTTTGAGAGGTAATAATGGATGCGTTTGTTTCATGAAAAAAAATCTATTCTTTGAAATTAAAAATCATATTTTAGGGTTTAAATGGTGTTTGTTTCAAAAAAATTTAAAATCACTTTGTTACAAAAATCAATTTTTGTTTAATATATATATACATATGTACATTAGTATTGGTATGTGGAGAGCATCATGTAAATTGGTATGTGTAGAGCATCATGTAAATTGGTATAGATAGAGCATCATGTAGCTTGATATGTGTATATAGACTAATTATAGAATCAATTTTTTTTCTTAAAAAGTTGTTGCATTGATTAGGTAGTATTTTATTAGATTTGATTATAATTTGATTAGTTTTTTTTTGTATATAAAGTCCTAGTTTAGCATATTTAAAAAAACGTAAAATATAATATTTAAATGTTTTAATGTGAATAAAGCTTTTAAATTGGCTTTTATGTCAGGTCAGACTTTTAAAAAGGATAGAGCAGACCAAAAAAAAAGTCTATGATAGGTCATACTTAGGCCTAAAGAATTAATTGTAGGGCAAACTCAGGCATTTCAAAGTCTTACTTAACCTGACCTATTCCTACCCCTAATGATTAGTAACTCATATTTTAACTTCTGTATTTTCTTGTTCTCTGTTTAAACATGTAGATTTTGTAATATTGATATGGTAATAAAGCATATCAGCATCGCTTGGAAAATAGAAGTAGATTTTTGAAATCCAAGGTAGCCAAAATTTTAATACTATCCTTTGTTCCACTATAAGCATCACTTTTGCAAAACAAAATTAATTGAAAATAAATATCACTTTAAATTTTAAATATGATATTAATGACTGTAGTTCGAATCATACTCAAATTAATAGTATGTGCCCCACACTCAAGTAATATATATACTTTGTATTTATGATACTGGTCAACGCATCAATGCATGAAGAGGATAATCTGGTGTCGCACACGGGTCAAATACAAGTGATAAAATGTAGATAAATGTAATAATTCAAGTTGTTTGTATGGACTAATGATATGATAATATTAGCCAAATTAAAAGTCATAATTAAAAAAGGGGTTTTTAGATTTTTTGTTCGAACAGATTAAAAAAATTATTAATCCACTAATTCGAGAGTTTCAAACTTATCATAGATTCTACCAACGGATTTAATTTCTAAATTGTGACTCTATTTCTTATTTGACTATAGAATTGATCAAACAACTGTAATCAATCCTATGTGAATTCGATTTCTTTGACTAGATTAAGCATCACAATTAGAATATCAATATAATCAAATAAACATAAATAGAATCATGAAGCAAAATTGACAGTGTAACCTGAATCTCAAGGTGTTGATGAAACTTTGAACTCATGGATTAATCTTATGAAACAAATGGCCCACTACTTAACCTAAAACTTTGTACTCAGTTTTTGGACTTGTAAAACAAATGGCCCGCTACTTAAAATTAGTAATAAATAAAAACCCAGATAATGAAATATGCAATTTAGACCCAACAAAGTTCAGCATTGGGTTTTTATTCCAACAGAGCTCAAGTTATGGTCTACAGCGCGAACATGAGTTAATATGTAAATAATAAAATTCAAATTCAATTCGACCAAAAGTTTAAAAGCAAGCTAAAAAAATTCATCTAAGTTATACAACGCTTTTAAAATGCCATAGTAAAAAGTTAAAAACATTTGCCCAAATTATTTGATCAGAGGATAATTTAGTAAAAATAGTATTACCTTTGTTTTCTTTTATTGTCAATCTAACTCACATTTAATTTGTAATTCACATAATGCATTGAAACTATTTTTGCATTTGTGTTCTTCATGACTTATGCTTGCAAGGATTGTCACAAAAACTCCTCCGACCAACATAGTTGTGTCGGTCAACACTCTACAATCCATAGTTAAATTTTTGCCCCAAGCTCTCCAAAATTCATGCACCATTCAGTTGAGTTAATTACCAAAACTCTACATCAAAAAGTGCTATCAAAATTCGAGAAGATGAATATCAACTAGTTTTGGCAATTTACAAGAATAACCTTCATCGTAGAGTTACGATGTCTAAAGGAAATACACCAATCATTTTATGAAATTGACGTCAAAAGCGTTAAAAAATATGGAAATCGGTTGGTTCATGGCACGTGGTTCCCTTTGAGAATTTTTTTTTAGTTTTCCTTTGCTTATCATGATGATTTACAAAGTGTTTGAACTGTTGGAAATTGGAATATGAAACACAAATACCTCAAGAATATTGGAAGCCAAAGATCATTTGCACAATCCCTTCTAGTATTAGCATCCATTTATATCTTGACGAAACAACTGTTGTGGAATCTTGAGATAGACTTTAAGAACCCTTTTTAAAATCATTGTCATGAGCAGAAAACCCCTTTAGCCAAGGATCATGTAAGCACCAAATTTCACTATAAGGGTTTATGTGTTTACCTCTTAAAACATCGAGGAGAAAGATCACCAACACGAAACATCTCTTTTGAATCATGCTTTAACTTTGATCACCAACGTGGAAACTATCGTCATCTCTACATAGCCGACATGAACACAAAAAGGAATGCAGTGCTAGTCAATCTATGAAGGTAGTGGCAATCATGATTTCTTGGAGAGTGTGCAATTCCTCTATTTATAGAGAATGAGCCACTAAAACCTTAAAACTCCTATTTTGAGCTCAAGCCAAAATAAGTTCTAAAAATTATATTAAATTAAACTATTTTAATTAAATATAAATTATTTATTAAATTAAACTATGTATAATTAAATTGAATTAATTTTCAATCCTCCTCATTTATTTAACCAAATCAAATTCAATTACATAAATTAAAAATATATTAAATAACAAATCATATTTAGCACGGTTAACATCTAATTAAATCAAATCTTATTAAATTTAATCATTCAATCATCTAACAATACTTTATGCATGTAACTCTTATAGATTCTCGTGAGAAAATCGGTGATACAATTTAAATTTTATTGCGACAATTATTTACTATGCATGAATTGTCCATTTGTTCAAATACCTAATTGAATACAAGTCACAATACATGTCATCCTTGCAATGATCAATTCTTTTAGTGAGTTGAAGAATTGCATTGATTATCAAGAAAATATCCATAAGGACTTTAAGGATGAAACCAAATATTGGGAGGAGCGTTTCATGGTGTTGCTTGGACAATTGAAGAATCGAGATATTTATAAAGGGTTGGAAGATAAAGGAAAGCATTGGAAAGATTGTATTTTCAAAATTGGCAATGCTAGCTAATCAGACAATCATAAGAATCCGAAAACACCTAAGTGAGATTAATGCAGTAATGCATCCACTCAATACTCAAATCAAAGTCTACAAGTTCGTTGAATATTGCAAACATTTGGTAGAAGAATTAATGGAGATGATTGGTTGTCCAATTGAAATAGATGATTGAAATACCATAGTCCATTTAGTTTTTAATTTAAATGCAATGTACTTTTTTTTCTCATCAATAAAAGATTTGTTGTTTTGTTTACCGATATTTCTTCTTCACTAATAATTCGTGTTCATTAAAATTTACGTAAGACTTATGATTCCCCAACATCCAAATGTAAAAAAAAAAAAAAAAGATAATACTTGCATTTTCATTCCATTCATGTTTAATACATACTCATAATTTTTTTTTAAAAAAAAACAGAAAAATCAATAAAGTTGTTTCCCTGACATCCTTATCGGAATCGTGCAAACTCAAAGATCATGGAAGAACTTGAGCAAAATCAAGAACTGATGAGAGTGGATATCAACCAATTGAAGGACAAGGTTGATCAAACCTTAGAAGCTATACAAGCTTTGACAAGGAAGGGGAATACATACACTACAAGAAAAATACTATTTTGTGGCCAACTTTATAAATATTTTGTGGCCGAATAAAACCCTCACAAATTAGTGACCGAAAAAGCCCTCACAAATGCCAAAATTGAAATTGGTCTTTATTTGTGGCTGAAAAAGCCCTCAAAATTTTTTAAACATTTAACTGGATTATGTGGCTGCATAAGCCCTCACAAAATCACAACGTTGTGATTTTGTGAGGGCTTAGGCAGCCACAAAATCCAGTTAAATTTTTAAGGATTTTGTGAGGGCTTTTACCGCCACAAAAAATCAATTTTGTGAGGGCCAAATCCGTCACAAAGGACTGACGTGACCAGTACATTTGTGGCTGCATAGGCCGCCACAAAGGAAAGTTTACGTGGCATTTGTGGCTGCAAAGGCCGCCACAAAGGAACTTGACTTTTCTGGCCGCCCAGGCCGCCACAAATTCCTTGTATCCGTTGGCCATTATGGCTGCTTTGGCCGCCACAAAGGGTCACGCATACCCTATATATATTTCTCCACTCCTCCTTCATTTTTTCACATCCAACTTCACTCTAAAACCTCCTTCTAACTATTTTCTCCACCTTCTCTTTAATTATAATTATAATTATTAATTTAAATATTTAATTATTTAAATATTTTATTATTAATAATTTAAATATTTTATTATTAATATTTAAATAATTAATAATTAATCTTTAATTTTAATTTAAATATTTTATTTTAAATATTTAATTATATTAAGATAAGTTTAATTATATATTATATTTAATTTATAATTACATTATATTTTAAATTTAATTTAAATATAAATTTAATTATAATTTAAATTTAAATTTTAATATTATATTTATATTAATTTATTATATATAATATTATAATAAACTATCACAAACCCCCAAAACCTAAACCAATCACAAACCCCATCTCCTATGGGCAACGTGCCACCTTAAAATGCTCTACCATCAGAAAATATTCTATATATTGCCCCCCAAGTACCCCATTTCAATGCTAATGGGAATTGGCTTCAACCTCGTATTAGGGATGATACACAATCAAAGGAAAAATTTCATGTCTTAGAAGAGCGAATAAATGCAATTGAGGGGCATAATGTTTATGGTCTTGAAGCTTTCAATATGTGTTTGGTTCCCGATGTGACTATCCCTCCAAAATTCAAGGTTCCTGACTTTGACAAATACAAAGGCAACACATGTCCTAAAAATTATCTAACTATGTATAGCAGAAAAATGGCTTCTCATGCTCATAACGATAAACTTCTCATTCACTTTTTCCAAGACAATTTGAGTGGGGCATCGTTAAGTTGGTATATGCATCTCGAGCGAAATCGAATTCGTTCATGGAAAGACCTAGCTGATGCCTTTTTAAAACAATACAGGTACAACATTGACATGGCCCCTGATAGGATCCAATTGCAAAATTCATTGAAAAAGGACAATGAAACTTTCAAAGAATACGCACAACGGTGGCGGGAAATGGCATCACAAGTATAACCTCCTTTATCTGAAAGAGAAATGGTTGGTATGTTTATGGATACTCTCTAGTCGCCTTTTTATGATAAGATGATTGAGAGTATGTCATCAAACTTTTCTGATCTGGTCATGATAGAAAAAAGGATAGAAAGTGGGATGAGAAGTGGCAAGATCGTATGTGCAGCAACTGGCATGAAACGACCCCAGACGACATTCACAAAAAACAAAGAAGGGATGTCAATGTTGTAATGGTAAACCCCAAAGTCTCTTATTTTCCACCCATCAATTCTTATCGACCCCCAAACATCTTGCCCCCAATATCACAAACTCCTTACATTCCTTATCCATATGTGGTCGCAACCACACAAGCTTCATACCCTCAATATCACCCTTCAAGACCACTTTTTTATCAACCACCACCTACCGCATTTTCCCAACAAAATCAATGGAACCAAAATTCAATCTCGAATCACTACACACCACCCTTAATCGAGAAAAAAGGATAACCCGTTTGGACCCAATTCCCGTCACGTACAGCCAATTGTTGCCTCACTTACTTCAAAATTCAATGGTAGTCCTAAGACCAATGAGACCTCTTGAACCACCATTTCCAAAATGGTACAATCCAAATGCCAAATGTGAATACCATGCAGGAGCCGTTGGGCATTCTGTTGAAGATTGCAAAGCCCTAAAATATAAAGTGCAATAATTGATTAATGCAAAATGGCTTACCTTCAAGGAGGACGGTCCGAACATAGGGAGTACTCCTTTGTCAGGCCACGGGGATGCCTCTATCAATGTCATTGAAGATAGGATAGACCAATATGAAAAAGATGATCATGTGTTGACCATGGGGTCTTGTATGGAAAATAATATATCTTTCCCAAAACCATTGGATATCCTTTACAAAAAAATAGAATCTTAAGCCAACTCCTAGTAGACCAAATGCAATAATTGTCCAAGCACCGACCCCTTTTCCTTACGGAAACACCAAGGTGGTACCATGGAGTTACGAAATCACATCCCAGTTGGCCAATCATCAATCAAGTGATGGTTGTGAACCTAAAGGAACTGATGTCACTAACATTTCAGAGATTGGTGGAATGACTCGGAGTAGTCGAGTATACACTCCTAAACAACTTAGAAAAAAGGAGGTTCATGGAGAGAAAGGGAAAGAAGTTATGTATCATGCCATAAAAGGACAAGAGACCAGTAAAAAGATGGTATCTGAAGAAGAAGCTAATGCATTTTTGAAGTTTATCAAGCAAAGTGAATATAAAGTGGTGGATCAACTAAATCAAACGCCTTCCAAGATATCAGTTATCTCTTTGTTATTGAACTATGAAGCACATATAAAGGCGTTGATGAAAGTTTTAAATGAGGCCCATGTTACTCACGATGTCACCGTCGATCAGTTTGATGGAGTTGTCGGTAACATCACTGCTAGTAGCTGTCTGAGTTTAAGCAATAATGAATTACCAGCTGAAGGGACAGAGCATAATAAAGCACTGCACATATCTGTGAGGTGTCACGATCCTATTCTTGCACGAGTACTAGTAGATAATGGTTCATCGTTAAATGTCATGCCTAAATCAACACTATCAAAACTATTTGTTGAGGGAGCATGTTTGAAGCCTAGTGCTTTGGTGGTGAAAGCATTTGATGGATCTTGAAGACAAGTTGTTCATGAGATTGACCTGCCAATTCAAATCGGACCCCATATCTTTGGGATAACCTTCCAAGTGATGGATATTAAATCGGCATACAGTTGTCTTTTAGGGAGACCGTGGATTCATGTTGTTGGAACAATGACATCCACCCTCCATCAAAAGCTAAAGTTTATAGTTAACAATAAGTTGGCAAAAATATCTAGGGAAGAAAATATGATAGTAAGTCATTTATCTTCTACAGGCTACATTGAAGACACGGAGGAAGCCATATAGACTTCCTTTCAAGCATTAGAAATTGCCAATGTTGTCTTCATGGGTGAAGGATATCGTTTAAAAGAACCAAAACTATCTATCTTCTCATTGAAGTCTACCAAATCCATGTTAGAAGGAGGAGTTTTTGTTAATTTGGGGAATTTGATAGAAATACCATAAAAGAACAATAGGTACGGGTTGGGATATGTACCCACTCAAGCTGATAAAAAAAAAAGGTTGCGAAGGAAAAAAGAGAAAACAGGATGACCCATTGGGAAAACTGAATACTAAATTCAGAGAGGATTCCTATTTGTGACATTCACCAAACCCTTCAAAGTACTGGAATAATATATGTTGATCAAGTGGTTGTTGCAGAAGAGGATCGTGGTGATGATGATACCCTCAAACTAGTCTACCCTTGTCCTCCAAACACCAGTCTCAACAATTGGAGGATCATCGAGTTTCCCGTGTTCGTTAATTCATGTTCAAAGTAATTATGTATTTTTAACTCCTTTTGCTCTGCCCAAGGCTATAAGGATAACTAATTAGGGCATATGTATTTCAATTCCGTAGTTATTAACAATAAATGCATTTTTGAATTCTCCAACTGTTTTGTTTTTCACTTTTCTTTTTTGGCAATCCTTATTCATATTTTCTTTTTCCCTTTTTCTTCTTAATTTAAACAATGCAGAGTCATTGAAAATAGTAGCGCTAGAACCCTTTCTTGTAATTTTGAACGCCCAATTAATCACACTGATGAGGATTGTGAAGACGATTGTGAGCCTCCTCCGGAAATAGAAAGATTAATTGAACAGGAAGCTAAAATAATCCAACCCTATCAAGAACATGTTGAGGAGACCAATTTAGGGAATGAACATGATAAGAAAGAAGTTAAAATTAGTATGTCTATGAAAGAAAGTGAACGAGAAAATTTGGTTAACCTTTTATTTGATTATGTGGATGTCTTTGCATGGTCATATCAGGATATGCTTGGGCTAGATACTAACATAGTTGAAAACAAGCTACCACTCAAGCCTGCATGTACTCCAAATAAACAAAAATTGAGGAGGATGAGACATGATATGTCACTTAAAATTAGAGAAGAGGTCAGAAAGCAATTTGAGGCTGGTTTCCTAGTAGTAGCAAAATATCCTCAATGGGTTGCTAATATTGTCCCAGTTCCAAAAAAGGATGGAAAGGTTCGAATGTGTGTTGATTATCGGGATTTAAATAAAGCTAGTCCTAAAGATGATTTTCCTTTGCCTCACATTGATGTCCTAGTAGATAGCACTGCCCAATATTCTTTTTTCTCCTTCATGGATGGTTTCTCAAGAGATAATCAAATCAAGATGGATCCCGAAGATATGGAGAAAACTACATTCATCACAAAATGGGGAACTTTCTGTTATAAGGTGATGTTATTTTGATTGAAGAATGCTGGGGCAACTTATCAAAGAGCAATGGTAACTTTGTTTCATGACATGATGCATAAGGAAATAGAGGTTTATGTGGACGATATGATTGCAAAATCTAGGACCAAAGAACACCATGTTGTTAACCTTCAAAAGTTGTTTGAGCGACTAAGGAAGTTTAAACTCCGTTTAAACCTTGCTAAATGCACTTTTGGTGTAAGATCGGACAAGTTACTTGGGTTTATTGTAAGTCAAAAAGGGATAGAAGTGGACCCATATAGAGTAAGAGCAATAAAAGAAATGTCAGCTCCACGCACGTAAAAAAAGTTTGTGGCTTTTTAGGTAGATTGAATTACATTTCGAGGTATATCTCGCATCTCACTGCTACATGCAAGTCGTTTTTCAAATTGTTGCACAAAGAACAAAAGGTTGAATGGAATGAGAATTGTCAAAAAGCTTTAGAAAAGATTAAGCAGTACTTATCAAAACCTCGCGTCTTAGTACCTTCTGTTCCTGGGAAACCGCTTATTATGTACTTAACAGTACTTAATGAGCCAATGGGTTGTGTACTGGGACAACATGACAGATCTGGTAGGAAAGAACATGTTATTTATTATTTGAGCAAAAAGTTCACCAGTTGTGAAAGAAGTTATTCACTGCTTGAACGAACATGTTGCGCATTGGCATGGGCTGCTCGTTGGTTGAGGCAATACATGTTATGTCATACAACATGGTTGGTGTCTAAAATGGACCCAATTAAGTACATCTTTGAGAGACCTGCTCTTACTGGAAGGATTGCTTGTTGGCAGATGTTGTTATCAGAATACAATTTGGTATATGTTACACACAAATCTATCATAGGAAGTGCATTAGCAGAGTATTTGGCCCAACAATTGATTGAAGATTATCAATCAATGCAGTGAGAATTCCCTGATGAAGGCATACTGACTTTATTTGAAGAGAATGAATCATCTGATAAAGAAAAATGGATGTGGGTGTTTAATGGTGCCTCTAATGCGTTAGGGCATGGAATTGGAGCCATTTTGATTTCCCCATAGAACCAGTTCACTCCATTTATGGCTAGGTTGTGTTTTGACTGTACAAACAATATTGCGGAATATGAGGAATGTGTTATGGGAATTGAAGCAACTATCAAATCAAATGTAAAATTTCTTGAGGTATATGGAGACTCATTATTGGTCATCCACCAGACTAAAGGAGAGTGGGAAACACGAGATTCCAAATTAATTTCGTATCACACCCATATCAAAGAATTGACATAACACTTTGATAAGATTACTTTTCACCATATCCCTCGAGAAGAAAACCAATTAGCTAACGCTTTCGCCACATTGTCGTCAATGTTCAAAATAAGCCTTGATCAGGACGTGTCGGTCATAAAAATTCAACAAAGAGATAAACCTACATATTGCTTATCAATAAAACAAGAGTCTGACGACAAGCCGTGGTTTTATGAAATCAAATCATATGTTAAGAATAAGGAATATCCATCTGGTATTTCAGATAGCGACAAAAGGGTTTTAAGAAGGTTGTCAATGAACTTCTTCTTAAATGGGGATGTGCTTTATAAGAGAAATCATGATATGGTTCTCCTCAAATGTATGGATAAAGCAGAAGCAGAGAAAATCATCCAAGAGGTTCACGAAGGTTCTTTCGGAACTCATGCAAATGGAGACGCTATGGCAAGAAAATTCTTAAAGACTGGCTATTATTGGTTGACCATGGAATCCGATTGCTTTAGCCACGTAAAGAAATGTGATAAATGTCAGATCTATGCTGATAAAATACATGTACCACCCACTTCTTTGAATGTTTTAACATCATTATGGCCATTTTCAATATGGGGAATGGATGTTATTGAACTCATTGAGCCTGAGGTTTTAATGGATTCCGGTTTATCCTAGTAGCTTATTTCACAAAATGGGCTCAAGCCGTTTCTTATGCCAATGTGACGAGAAATGTGGTTGTTAGATTCATCAAAAGAGAATTGATTTGTCGATATTGCTCGCCAAATAAGATAATCACTCATAACACGACTAATCTGAATAACAAAATGATGAAATAGTTGTGTGATAGTTTCAAAATTGAGCACCATAATTCTTCTCCATATCGTCCAAAAATGAATGGGGCTATAGAAGCAGCAAATAAGAATATCAAGAAGATCATACAAAATATGGTGGATACATATAAGTATTGACATGAAATGCTTCCCTTTGCATTACATGGCTATAGAACCTCTGTCCGTACCTCAACAAGGGCAACTTCTTTTTCATTGGTGTATGGAATGGAAGCAGTACTTCCCATCGAAGTTGAAATTCCCTCAATCAGACTCCTGATGGAAACAAAACTAGAAGAGGCAAAGTGAGTTCAATCACGATATGACCAATTGAATCTCATAGAAGAAAAAAGAATGATAACTTTGTGTCATGGTTAGTTATATCAGAAAAGACTCAAAAAAACCTACGAGAAAAAAGTTTGTCCTCAAGAGTTTCGAGAAAGAGACTTAGTGTTAAAGAAAACATTGCCCATAAAAAAGGATTCTCGGGGAAAGTGGACTTTGAACTACAAAGGACTATATGTAGTAAAAAAAAAGCTTTCTCTGGGGGAACTCTGATACTCGCAGAAATAGATGGAGATGAGCTTCCACTTCTAGTAAACTCAGATGCAGTCAAGAAATATTATACTTAAAAAAATGAAATAATAGAAAATTGGGATCGCTAGGTTGAAAACCTAAAAAGGCAATCTAGGCAAAAATTAGAGCATCCTAATGGATTAAAAACTTGGAAGTGTGGTCCATGCAAAAGTTAGGGATAACAAAATGGATCAAATGGTTCAAACTAGGGCAATTATTATTCTTGGAAGCTGACCAACAAGAGTCCTAAATTACAAGAATGACTAGCATTTGTTATCTTTCCAACTAATAAAAAACCATTTATCCATACATTGTAATCTTGGTTGTTGTTTTGTTAATGTAATGAATTTACATTTTCCAATATTGTCATTCGATGTTGTACCTTATATTGTTTCTAAACTAATTTAGTTTCATGGTTGAGTTGTTCTAGTATTTTAAAATGTTATTTTATGATAATAAATATTGGAATTTGAAATATATAAAAACATAAAAAATATCTTAAATAATATTTTGACGCTTGAAAATATATACACGGGAACGCAAAATATATGAGTGTAAATGAAAAATGAAGGGTAAGCATTTAAAAAAAAATGCCAATTTGGTTGGCCTCACAAAAAAAAATGATTGCACAACATATGGTAGAATCATCGTGCAAAGAACGGTTGTTATCTTCATTGATTTATTGAATCTTGTAGGTGCATAAAATCGCATAAGGATCGGGGAACAAAAAATAAAAAGAGAATTTATCTTCATTGCATGCATCTTACATTTTTTCAAATAGTCACACATGATTTATGCATCTTCACTCATATTTGACATATACTCAACAACCTCCTTATGTCATGCAGAATGAATTAATCATGCATATCTTATGTGCATATTTTGTTTATACTCAACAACTTTTGTGTCACATTATTCATCGTAGGTTCGCATTGCAACTATCATAAACATGTTTCTTTTAAAATAAAATAAAAAATAAATTTATCTCCTTTTATTTACCCTCTAACCTCATGTTTGCTTGTAGTCATCATTTTATCTATGTCAATCTACGCATCGACAACCAATCCAAAGACGATCACATTATTTATCTTATCACATTTTTTGTGTCGACCAACGCATCAAAGATAATTAAATACAAGAACCTAAATTTTGTACAAATAGTTAAAAATTATTTTAATAATAATAATAATAACAATATATTTAATAAATATTTTACAATTATTATCAAAAATCTAAAATAATCATTATATTACAAAAATATAAAATAATTATAAAACAAAAAAAAAGAAGTTGTGAATTTCACCAACACAATTCATTTGATCTGCCATTTTCGTTTTACTTGGTGCCAACACAACACACCAACTATGTAACAGCCAACACACATCAACACGCCTAAAACAACTTTTTCTGTAAACAAGTTTCCTTGCATATGTTATTCTTTTATCTTGTTTATCTTATGAAGATCTTTTATAAACTGGTTATTTGACTAATTTGATTTATTTTGTAACTTAATAAAGAAATAACTTGTAACACATAGAAAAGATAGAAGACAATATTTTCCTTAATCACACCTTCCTTAAAAATTGTACAAAAAGAGAAGAAGAAAAAAGAAAAGAAAAGAGACTTATTTTTT
This sequence comes from Cicer pinnatifidum, assembly GCA_037974775.1. Taxonomy (NCBI): domain Eukaryota; kingdom Viridiplantae; phylum Streptophyta; class Magnoliopsida; order Fabales; family Fabaceae; genus Cicer; species Cicer pinnatifidum. Next base: position 6,516,336 of record JBBPBR010000004.1, read on the forward strand.
TCTGAGATATTACCCACCACAAGCCAAAGGAGAAAAAAGATCCATACCTATAAAGATTTTTGAACCCATCATCAGCTCGTGGCAAAAAGAGAACATATAACCGCAAGCAGACACGACTTTCGTCTTCACCGGCATAGGGAAAGGCATGTATTTTCTCATTCTTTTGTTTCAAATCGTATAATAGTTTGAAATGATTAAAAGATATAAAATTTTGAAAGTGAAAAATATATTTTGTTCTATGTAAATGGTTTTTTATAATTTGAAATGATTTTTTTTTTTTGTGGTGTGGGTTGGAAATTTGAAATTTGTTTTCAAT